>CM023950.1:36970232-37294603 GCA_013407115.1 Glycine latifolia | reverse complement strand
GTGATTCTTTGGTTAGTAATGACCCTTCCAGCTGAGGGGGCGTTACAAATTCCACCCTTCACTGATCAGAATACCAAATCAAAAGACAATTGATGAGAAAGACAGCGCACGCGATTGGGGGAAATCGAACAATGAACAAATTTGAGAAATATAAGCACGATTATCGGAGAAGATAGGAAACCCTTGCAAGATTTTGAAGAAAGTTGGGAAATTCAATGAAGTAAGGGGGGAAAGAAAGATTAATACCGAAATGGGTCGCCGGCGGTGAAGAATTGAGTATGAATGAAGCTTCAGCGTGTCGCAATTGCAATAGAGGTGTGTGTTTCTTCTGATCGCTGTGGTTTAGATGGGATGAGAGAGAGACCAAACCCTAACACAAATGGATTATCGAAAAGTCTTGTGCTTTTTCCAGCACCTCGTCCCCAACCCGGCGCTCTTTGTTGTGAAGTTTGTCGTTCGTTCCCTTTTCCAAATTGCAAAATTGAGCTAAAATTACAAATTTGAGCTAAAATTGAAAAAAAAAAAATGGTATCAACCAAGTCATAATTAGGTGTATTTCTTAAAAAATATATATATTAGGTGTGCTGGATTTCGAAATCTAACCAAAGTCAAGAATACCTTAAAAATAGCACTTACAAATATATTTATAAATTGTTTACCAACCAAGTCCTCCTCATATCTACGTTAAGATTTGAACCCCAAATGGCATATGTTAAACCAATATTCGTCCTGCTTAGTATATATCTATGTCTGTTAGATATGATCTTGGATTTAATCCTTGAGTAATTAGTTTTTTACCAGTAAAATACTTTAGGTTAAACATAAGAATAACATCACTCGATATATGAATATATCTTTTGTCGGCAAAGAAATTATACCATGTGTTAAAAAATATGACTTTAATTTAATACATGAATTAGTTTTTGACTGAAAAATGCTTTTGGTTGAAAAGAAAACGTTGCTATTTACTTGGCACATGATTGCATCTTCCTTATAAGTTATAATACCTTAAGTTCAAAAAAATAATATTCACGTTCACTTAATCACATGAATTGGGTTTTGAGTAAAAAACATAAGGGTATAAGTGACTTTCTAGCTCATTCAATTGTCTTAATCACATAACCTAAGGTACTAACTCTCCGATTTGAATATAAACAAAAAATATATATTTCATATTAATTAAGAAAGATGACTAACAACAATTAATTACATCGATCTCAATTAGAAAATAAGCTATTTCCCTAAATTCTTATTTATTAAAAATTGATATAAAAAAATAAAAAGTCATTGGAATTAAAACTTAATTAAATGAAATGTATTTTAGAGACAACTACTTAAATAAAATAAAATTAACTGAACTTTACTTATATTTAAATTCAAGATGAAGATATTTTTTTATATTAAAATTCGGAAGATGTTTCCAACCTTAAATCCATTTTAGAATAATTTTATCATGTTGATTATAAAAATTTCATTGTAGTCCATTTTTATCTATATTACAAATTTCACCATGACTTTGAGGTCTTCCCAAAAAAATGATATTGCATTTTTTTTTACCAAGTTGATATTACAACTACTGCTTTCCTTTTCCCCTCAATGAAAATGGGAACACTCGTAACTTTATAGCATCATCACCTAATCCATTAGTGTGATTGGTGTTGCACAATATGAAAATTTGGATCCTTCAAATGGTTTTTCCGAAATGGGTTTAGAATTTATATTCTCAAATATATATATTTAATTTATATTTATATTTTAATTATCAAATATATATATATATATATATAAATTTATATTTATATTTTATTATGACTAAATATTTTTTAATGTATTAAATTAATATTTTTTATTACCTATATTTATAAATGTTAATGTAATTTATAAAATACTCATTAACAATATGTTTTTCTATATCAATCAATCGATTATTTGAACTTGGTTATAGTTAAGTATTTTAGTAAAATTCTTAATTAAATTTGAAGATAGTGTCCTAGTGAGTTCAAAGGCCCAGTAAAGTGACTGATAAGCCCATCAAATACTAATGAGAATTGGGCTGACAGCCCAACTGATATTTGACTTGAAGAAAACCCTAATTCGAGTATTTGTCTATAAATTGATATCTACAAAGGGTAATGAGGATTCTCCTACACATTCTTCAGCGACTGCGATTTTGGATCGGAACCTCTTCTGCGGCGTAGCAATGGGACACTCCAACGTTTGGAATTCTCATCCAAAAAACTACGGTCCTGGTTCTCGCACTTGGTATGTCACTCTTTCACATCCATCGTTAAGTCTTGCTTTTTATTATCAACGTTTTCTTTTGATACCAAATGTAATTAATTCCCTTGAGTCGTTGCTCTCAATTATTTCCCTTGTTTTTGATTGTGTAATCATGTTGGGTAGGTTTGAGGATTAACATCATAGCATGTGTTTTTTAAGGTTTTTTGTTACACTTTTTTTTTTTTAATTTCAATTAGATTACGTATTTGCTGCCTTTATTTTAACATCAATATGTTTGGCTGCACCATATAACTTAAGTGATAGTTCTATAGCTTATTGGTAGGTGGATTTTTGCTGACTATATCAAATGTTACCCTTTTGAATTTACTGGGTCTATAAATTTTGGTGTAGTTTTAGTTCGTATTGGTATACTGATCCAACCCAGTGGGAATGGGTTTTGATGTTGTTGGTGTTGCATTGCTACTGAATGAACATAAGAGTTTTTGAGTATTAGATTTTAGGTTGGTTTGGAGGCGTTGGGTTAATTTTTCTATGGTTTGTTACAGTTACTTTTTTGTAGTTCAATTGTTTAGATGAGCTTTGCTGATTGTGATGGTTGGTTTCCTGTTCTCCTTTTCTTGCAGCCGTGTGTGTGGTAATCCACATGGATTGATCAGGAAGTATGGCCTTATGTGCTGCAGGCAGTGCTTCCGTAGTAATGCCAAGGAAATTGGCTTCATCAAGGTACATATGAATGTGCTTTTCTTAATTTTTTGTTTTCTAACTTGTTCTATTTGAATTTACCTGTATCAAACTTTTTTGTGCTTGGTGGTTGGTTTACTGTGAGTCATCTATTGTCTTGCCATGAGTTCTTATTACTTTTTTGTTTTTGTTTTTGTTGCAGTATCGCTAAAAGGTCTGTTGTCACCTACAGACCAATATTATGTTCTGGCACTAGGATGTTTTGAAGATGTTATGTTTGAAGAAACTTTAGACTTGTTTTATTCATCTAATCTATTATCCGACATAATTTGTGGAATGAAGAATACTTTTATATAAATTGTTTTGCACTGTTGGCCTCTCTTTCTGATCCTTTAATAATTCTGTATTACATGTGCATGCGTATCACACAGGTGCAACTTATGCTAACTTGCTTTGCTTTTGTGGGTGTTGTACAAATTAGAATTATACGATTTTAGTTTAATGGTTACTTACTACTGCTCAAACAAAATTTAAGCCGATTGCAAAAGCTTTTTTGATCTTTATTTTAAGGTTAACATTTGAAATTACAAGTCATGACATAAAGTTAATAGTATGTTTCTAGTTTTTGATCTTGTTATCGGAAGGTTAACATTTGAAATTACTAGTCACAAGATAAAGTTATAGTAGTAGGTTCCTAGTTCCACAATGAATTCGAAAGCTACATTAGGTCGTTTGTTAATTTTATTTTCATTTTGGTGAGACTAATATACTGATACTGTGTAATGTCTTGTAAGTTGTAAATGAGGAGTGATACTTAAAAAAAAAAATGATGAGTGATACTGAATACTGAAATGCTAAACAGAGAAATGTTTTCTTGGGATTTCGAAGAATTTGAAAGAACCGAAAGAATTATTTTTGGAAATAATCGATATTTAGAAATAAAAGAAACTACAATATTGAATTATGTTCTGCTTCTTTGTAATTCATATACCAACCTTCTTTTATGATTTTGAAGGAAAGTTATTTGGAAATGCTGAAAGGTTGTAGTGTTATGTCCAAACTTAAAAAAGAGTCATTATTTGAAACGGAAACTCGAATTTATTTCCGAGCAGCTGAATAAATTGCATATGCTAACGTCAAAAACATAAAAGCATGTTTCAATTGGATAAGGGCAGAATGAGTTGCTATCCATGGTTGTAACGTACAAAAATATATTGAGCTCGTTGCCGTGGTTTAAATATACGTGTTGGCATTAGAGGATGCGACCCACAGACAGCCAGAGAGAATGAAAGCACATAAACGCGTAAGTTACCTGCTTTATAAGTTGTACCAGCTACTAAATGTGGATCTCTAATTTCCTTCCTCTTGAAGGCATCTTAACTTTTTTCTATAATAATTCTATTCATGCATGAATATGAATCCCTCACCTGCCATTCCTTCAATATTTTCTTATCGTTTCTGAATTTGGACCTTATCAATCACCATCGTAACTTTTACTGTCTATCCAGCGAAGAATCATGAAGAGCTGCTTTCTTAATGTTGCCAAGCATCACTGCCTTCCAACTAAAATAAATAGAATAGGGCTTAGGTTTAATGAATCTCCATTTGGGTAAATAGGTTGTAACTTAAATAAAGAATGGAAATTATGTTATGTAAGATTATTAAAATTTCAATAAGATGTATTTATTAGGAACTTTGGATTTTTATGGAAAACTGCAACTTTAAGAAATTGCAAAGGATAAGGATCCGTTAAAGTAGAGTGATCCAAAATAAAAGAGTGACACTAATTTTTTTTTATTGGTAAGATGTAAAAAAGATAGTGAGGGGTGAAGTCATTAGATCTTTAAGAGTAAATAGTATACATGTATTGGTAGTGTCAATTTTTTTTACATTATTCTCCAATTGCAATTTGGTATGTATATTGTAGGGTAACATTGATAATTTTGATAGTAATTATTGAAAACTATTTTAAAAGTCATGTCTCATGTCTACCATTATTCCTAATTGAATATCTTTTTAACAGAAATTAAACTCAATTTTTAATAGATTTATGTGGTCCTTGTAATAACTAACAAAGGAATAAAAAAAATTACTCTGTTTATTTTGTTCCCCACTCTGCGAATCACCTAATTTCTGAGCATGGAAAGTTATTCTAAAGCCGTGCAAAGGGTCCCCTCCTAACCAACTTATTGTATCACCCAAAAATGTTTCAAACGAAGATCTTATCCCCAAAATTATCCTACTCATTCCACTTGTACGTATCATTTTGTATCGCAGCTTCCGAACATAGCTTATTAAGAGTATCAATTAGAATGCTACTTAACCACAATTTATAGTACTTGAATAAAAAAAGATAGAGGAATTATTAGATCCATATTCTTTGAGTTCTTTGAAATGTACATGGCTTTGTCATACTACCATCATAAGCAAGTGGCAACCGTACAAGAGGTGATCTCTTAAATCGTATAGCGCATGACCTGCGAAAAGAATATTTCGTTATACAAGTAAGCTGTCATTTTTTTATCTCTTTCTCCTAACAAAAATTGTACTGTTTTACAGATTATGATGATAGAACTTTTCGCTGAAGTTTATGCTGCGTTGATAATTATAGACCAGTAATTTTTCTGAACAAGACTGCTTTAATATAGGAATAGATGAGGAAGGTAAGGCTCCTTGTATTGGTTGCTTATTTTGAGGGAGGGGAGATTAACATATTTATTACTAGAGGCATTTCCAACTTAACTATGTGTAATTTAGAGATTGGTTAAAACTATAAAGATTGGTTAAAACTATAAAGACGTGGTGGTCTTTTTTTTTTTTTTTTAAATGTGTAAGAACTTAAAATAAGACCCAAAGAGTTTATTATAAACTCACGCACAGGCTCAAAAGCAACGGAATTAAATCCTCTTGGTAGAAATGTTATAGTATGAGACTTTCTAATAATTTATCCTCCAATTGAATTCTCTAACCAACATTCAGTAAAATCTCAGTTGTTAATTAATCATTACACAGTAATTAAGGAAAAGAGTTCTTGTTGTATACGGTTACGATTTCAGCGGGAGAGAATAGTTGATTTTATAGAAACTTATTCTAAGAGTATTTAATTTATCTATTAGGGTAGGGTGGTACGAAATGTTAAGGCTCCTTTTTTTTGTTGTTGTTTTGATTGTGTTGTCAAATGTAGTCATCCTCCAAGGTAAGAATGAAAACCAAAATGTTAAGCAATAAAGTAGGAAATTGCACAGAATGGGGGTCTTTAAGTACTCAAAGAATTAGCTCAACAAATCAAATATCAGGAATCTTGAATCTTTGGCTTCAAGGTTTATTAACCTCAGCGTATTATAATAATAACCACATTTTGGAGCGTGCAGAATAGCCGCCAATACGACACCAACTTAATTTGAGCCCCAAAGTTGCTTATCACATTTTTTTCCCTTCCCATTGTTAAAATTATCACACACTTTCCTTGGTGGGGTTGAGAGGTGGAAAGCAGAAGCAAAGTTGGAAAGCTATGGGATAGAGGAAGAATTATTTCCTTAAGCCCATAATCACTTCCGAAGCAAAGTTAATTAATACCCTATAAACGGACATCTTGAGTGTGTGTTTACTTTTTATCCAATTATTCCATTGAGTGTAACTTAAGTTACATGCCTCCAAAGAATTATGCCTTTCTCATCATTCCATGATACATTAATTTGCCATGGATTCGTTAATCAAATATAGCATAACCATATATTCTGTTTTGAGTGTTTTCTAATGCTGAATGGGATTTACAATCAATAAAAAATCAATGAATGTCAACTGAAGTGGGGACTTCATAAACTATTTATGATTATGAATATGAACCAGTGCTTTTATAGTTAATATTATTTGGCAATGAACAATCAGCAGCCAAAAATTAGTAAGAAACTCAGGACTGAGCAATCAGTGTCCTTCTCTGTTGAAATAGCTAGTTGTGGTGGATAATCATGTTGGTCTAACTAATTATTAGTTAACAGCAAAAAAAATAAGAAATCGACTAACCCCAAGTCCTATGTTTTATAGGATCACCTGGAAACTATTTTGGATAGAGATGTCTCTAGGCATGTGCAGATGCTATAGTAATTATCGGTTTAGATACCATATTATCACAATATGGAACACATTTTTCACATAAATGAAGAGAAGGGATTTTTTTTAGTAAAATTACTACTACAAAGGAAAGGGTTGCTTCAATACTAGTCAAGATTTGGAATTATATGCAATTACTCAGATTAGTAATTTGTTTTGTCAAACCATTACCGTACAAGTTTCACAAATCTTGAATATATTACTTTAATTGCTTAATTAATTAGCTCCTGAGCTCAACCTTGTTCCATCTTGGTTTTTAAACGACTTTATAAATACACCCCAAGTAGAATAATAACTGTGAACCCGTGACAACCGAAAAAATCCTTTTAATCGAGCCCCTTAATTAATAAAACACAAGATGCTTTCAGATCAAACAAGAAGCAAGCACATTCGAGGGCAAGGGAAAAAGAAAGGAAGTTTTATATATGAAATATTTGGAAGATATTTTATGTTAACTTATACATTTTATTTTATTATTTCAATGAAGATATTATTAATGAAAGGCAGTAGAAGACACAAAGGGACAAACAAGTACATGAAGAACCAAAGGGTTGGAGATCGAAAACAAAGAAGAAACTAGAGGATGTGATATTAATTAGAAATAAGATGCGTTCAATGGCTGCAATGAGTGGCGTCGATGGAGAGGGACAGAAAGGGATGTGGCATCTTAATCTAGTTATTATAATAAATTGATTATAGCTTAGCTTGCAAAAATCACAATTAGGCGACATTGCCTTTCTGGTTGATAATGCCTAAGCTTTTTGGGCATTTCATTGATAGCATCAACCACTGTATTTGATTTAGAGCTCCTTTCATTATGGTTAGCTCATTCATCTCTTTCCCAATGAATTTGAAGTGATCTTTCTATCTCACGTCACTCCTAGTGGCAAATCTCACTATATAATATATACATATTATATTATTTAATGCATACTATATACACACGTGAAAGCAGGAAACATCACATACTGTGGTTGAAGCTCTTTTTGTATTCTTGTATACGAAATCCAAACACTCTACTCATTAATTATACGTCTGAATTATAATTAAATTAACATTTCAATTCACCCCATTATGAAAAAGACAAACCATCTAGTCCCTCATGGCAGAAATAGCTAAATCAACACAATATATGTAGTTGTGGGTTGAATCTTCTGACACTCTTATTTTGCAAGCTACCTATACACAATGACACAATCAGTGCTCAAGTCATATTAATATAGAAACTAAGAAGGAAATAGTCTAATGAATATTGAGAATAATCTGTTAATCTGTGTGTACATGAATACATGTAACTGTTGTTTCCCCCCCTATTCATGTACTTGTAGCTATGGAAAAGTATCATTCATGACAATCGCTTAGTTGAAGACTTGAAGGGAACAACATTAATGTCATGTTTGGTAAGAAGAAAATATTAATAGAAGAAAAAATAAAATGAAATATCTGTTGTATTTAAGTTTAATTTAAGTCTAAATATGTGTGGCCAACTTGCTTTCTTTGTTTTCAAATCTCTCCTACCAAATATTGTGAAATGTCAAGCTACTAACTGAATCGAGAATTCCATGAAAATAAGAAGGGTTTTGAATCTCTGAACCAAGCATAAATTGATGCAATATCGGTTTATGAAAGGGATGGCCACTAACCCGCGTGTAAACTTGGTTAAAGACTCCATTAATGGTAAGAATATATGAAATTCATAATTAGTTACCAAAAGAAGGTTTATTTTTTAATTACTACTTTAATTATGTGTTGGTATAAAGTAACGTAATCATATTATTGATATTAAATTCTTTTAATACTTTGACAACACAAAAATGATGGCATTAACCCTATTCTACTTTCACGTATTTATTAAATTAAACTACATTTTCTTGAGTGTGACAATATTTTAGCTTATTCTTCCTTAAAGAATGATTACATTGAAATAACAATAATTACATGTATTGCACCAGTGTTTAAATTTAAAGGTATTAAACTAGAAAAAAACTATGAAGAAAGTATATAGTTAACTTAAAAAATATGAATAAAAGCCAGACATCTATCCTCAGAAAAGAAAAAAAGAAACTTAAAAAGAATTTGAATTTCCATAAAAAAGAATTCGAATTTAAAATTTAACGGAAGAAAATTTAAGAATGACATGTGATTCTTTAAAGGAGAGAAAACTAAAAAGTTAAGGCAGTCTCAAAGTTAATTTAATATATAAGAACACAATAACTTTGATTTAAAGAAAAAAGTTCAAATCTTAATGTAAAAAAGAATTCAAAACAAATTAAGTCAAGAACATAATCATGTAATTTGTTTGGAGCAAAATTTAACATAAAAATAGTAAATAACTGAATGCTTTTTTTTAAATGTTTTAAATGTCAAAGCTTTTAGTACGTATGTAGTAATTTGATTTGTTCTAAAACTATAACAAATAAAAAAGTAAAAAAAAAAATACATGATTTCAAAAGAAAAGGAATACTATATATAAAGTTAAATTGATTTTATTATATTTTTTATAGTTCAAAATATTTATTCACGCAGTATGAATCTCTAAAATTTCACTTTATTAACTATGTTCAAGATTATAATTTGAATTTTTTAAAGCTTCATTTATCTCTGCACATTAACTATATGACAATTGTTTGCACTAAATTAAAATTAAATCCATCAAATAAAGAGAAGAAAAAACATCCTGAAGAGTTCACTTTTTCAATGAACAAGACTTCAACTTTTCACTATAGTGAAGAAGTATGAAACTTTTCACTTTATTCTATTATCTTGTTTCAGGTTGAATGATGGTATCAGTTTTATTTTATTTTAATTTCCCCATCCTTTTAAGTATATATATGAATAAAAAATGGTATATACTTATTTTTTTTCCTTTTTCCTTCCTTACAAGTAAACGGCAGCGAGAAATTTACACACCTTGCAACTACGCATCGCATTATTAGGTTACACAATCCGAATAAAATTGCATTTAGAGTAAGGAGAAGACAAGAAATAATAACATTGATCCTAAGAAAGAAAAAGGAATAAAATGAAGCTTAGGAAAAATAATAAAAGTGTGATAACATTAACGTTCCTCCAAAGATTGACCAAAACCAAAACCAAAACCAAAGGCTCACTCACCTCACCTGCGAAACACTCCACTCTACATTACAATTTACACCACAGTATTCTCTCTATTTCTATTTTTCTTTTTTTCTTTTTTAGCACCTACTTCCCCTTTCTCTTTCTCTCTCTGCATCGCTATTCTATTTCTCTCACTCACTCACTGTTCCTCCCCCAAATGCCGAATCTGAACCACACCCACTGATCTAAACTGTGAAGACAAGCCCAAGATTTCAGCTTTTGGGGGAAGAGCAAACGGAAACCCTCATGAGAGAGGCAATGTGAGGGAGGGAAAGTTGCTCTTTTTTTTTTTTTCTCTCAGGAGGTTTCGGAAATGGTGGCTGCCATTTCTGAAGACCCATTGACCTCTTCTAATGGCACCATCCCCAGAAGACCGAAGGGTAGGCAAGTTTCTTCAAGGTACATGTCTCACTCACCTTCACCTTCTTCAACCACAACCACAACAACAACTACTTCAACTTCAACTTCAACATCTACAACTTCTTCTTCTCGTCGATTCCCTTCCCCTCTTCTCTCGCATTCCACCAATTCCTCCACCCCTTTGCTCCCAAAGCGTTCCCAGTCGGTGGACCGGCGTCGCCCGCGCCCGGCGACGCCGCTTCCTGAGGCGGCGAAGCTTCTCGTGACTTCCACTAGGAGCCTGTCGGTTTCCTTTCAAGGAGAGGCCTTTTCACTGCCCGTTAGCAAGACTAAGGCCGCCACCGCCACCCCGCCGCCGAGGAAGGCCGCCACACCGGAGCGACGGAGGGCCACTCCGGTGAAAGGGGAGAATTCCCGGCCGGCGGATCAGCACCGGTGGCCGGCGAGGACCCGGCATGTGGATCATCTCTCCAAGAGTGTGGATATAAGTGATAATAAGAAGAAGGTTGTTGGGAATGGGAATGGGTTTGGGAAAGTGGTAAGGGCTTTGCAGCAATCCATGGTGGTGGAGGGTGAGAAGAGAAGAGCTTCTTTTGATGGGTTAGGAGGGTTGAGTTTGGATTTGGGGAAAGCTGAGTTGCTGAAGGGTAATATTAATGCTAATTCTAATGCTAATAATCATAATCATAATAAGTCTTCATTGGCTTCTGATCTCACTGCTTCTGATACTGATAGTGTTTCCTCTGGGAGCACTTCGGGAGCACAAGACTCTTCTGGGGCTGCCAAGGGCCCTAAGGAGCCTCGTGGCATTGTTGTGTCTGCCAGGTTTTGGCAGGAAACTAACAGCCGGCTGCGCCGCCTTCAGGATCCCGGTTCGCCCTTGTCGACCAGCCCTGCTTCTAGGATTGGGTTGCCAAACAGGAATTCTCAGTTGAAAAGGTATAATAGTGATGGTCCCATGTTGTCGCCGCGAACCATGGCTTCTCCTGTCAGGGGGAATGTGAATGCTCGGCCTGCTTCGCCGAGTAAGCTTTGGGCGGGATCATCCCCATCAAGGGGGATTAGTCCTGCTAGGGTGAGAAGTACGGTTGCTAGTTCTATCAATAGTGGTTCGGGTAACACACCCTCGATTCTTAGCTTCTCTGCCGATGTGCGGAGAGGGAAGATTGGGGAAGATCGGATATTTGATGCGCATACGTTGAGGCTTCTGTATAACCGGTATGTGCAGTGGCGGTTCGTGAATGCAAGGGCAGATGCTACATTTATGGTGCAGAAACTGAATGCTGAGGTATGGTTAAACGTGTATCAAGTCATACCATATTTAGAAAGTATTATGGTTGCTGTTACTTGTTGCGGATATGAATGTCTCTAATATTTTTTTTTTAGTGATTGCGTTATTAATGCTTGTATGTTGTTGCTTGTTTTGTGGAGTGGTTTAGATTAATAGGGTCTTTGTCACACTCATAGTCATAGCATTCAATAGAGTAGAATGTGCTTAGGAATGCATTATCAAACTACATTTGAGAAGCACTGTGCTAGAAGTTTAAGGAAATATGCTAGGTTTAAGAATGCTGATTGACTAAGATGGCGAAACTTGTTATACTTTTCTGTCAAAACCTGGAAAATGTAGATAGTATATTTATAACAAGTTCCTTGAACCTTCAGTTGCTCCAAGCAAAGAACTGGAGTGGTCTATCCATTCTCCTTGCTTTTAAGTGCTTGGAGATTTCAAAATACACCATATCATTCTGATTTCAGATAGATTGGGGCAGGCTTGTCAGAGAAAGGTGTGGAGCTTAAATAACAATTGAGAAGGAGTTCTCCAAAAGTTCTAGCCCAATGTTCTATTCTAAATGTCTTCAGAAAACCTATGTGCATGATTTATGTATTATTTTAAGAAATTTTCTGACTTCTGGAATGTGTTAGAGAAACTTCTGTTTTTTGCTTTTTATGACCAAGAAATTATATTTGTTCGTAGTGACTTCATGAGGATGTTGTATAGCAAAAAAGTTGTCGTGTAGAAATGTATAAGTAGTGTTGTCCCTTGTTTGGCTCAAGTTCACAACTTGTTACAAGTAGAAGTATACAAGGAGAGATTTAAATGGAAATGTAAACTTGTGAGCTTTCTATCTACGTGGACATAAAGAACATATCACATACAGAGATAAGGAGTGTCTTGAATGCTCATGTACAGAAAATAGAAGTAGTTGGTGGACAAGTTTTCTTGGTAGCATGGCTCGACCTATAATATCTTGAGTAAGATTCTTGGTAGCATAGCTTGACCTATAATATCTTGTTGACCTTGAGTCAGGTGTATAATGAAGATTACACCATTTGATCTTTCTTACAACACTTTATAGGCCCCAGAAATCCATCATAGGTCTTAGTGACATTCAACAATTTCACTCATGATTTTCTGTTTTTGGATTAAATTTTCTGAAATCTTTATCCAAAAGTTGTGTTTTCTGCATGTAGATTTGTACTGGCACATTTAATTTCTAGTGTTGTGAAATTATTTACTCCCACAATGTTTATGATGACAATGGCTTTACTATTGGGTGATAACAGTTACAATACTATCAACAGCTAATATACTGTAGGCTTACCAAAATTATTTTAATTATGGCAGAGACATTTGTGGAATGCATGGGTAACAATCTCAGAACTCCGGCATTCAGTCATACTTAAAAGAATCAAGCTTGTGTTACTGAGGCAAAAGTTGAAGTTAACTTCCATTCTAAAAGGACAGGTATGATTCAGACTTCAGAGCTTTCAATTTTAAAACAGTGTCTTGTGCAGTGAATGTAACTTGTGGAAGGTGATTAGCTTGATAAAATTCACATTTTAATCTGTATTGCTTTTGTTTTTATAAATAATTGCTTGCTGTTGAAGTCCATGACCTCTTTATAACTTGATGCAAAGTTGACAAATTGATAATATTCTAGCAATTCAATATTGCTACTTCCTTCCAACCAATTCAATATTGTTACTTCCAACCAATTCAATATTGTTACTTCCAACCATTTCTTGTAAGGATTAAATGCTATGTTTACTTGAGAGTCATAATCAGCATTCATCAATTCAATTGATCAGTTGCTTTACTAGTACTACTACTGTTATTATCATTGTTTTAGTCATAATAGAAGTCTATTGTGCATCGTAATAGATTTCTTATTTGGAGGAATGGGCCCTTCTGGATAGAGATCACTCCAGTTCTTTGCTTGGAGCAACTGAAGCTTTGAAGGCCAGTACCCTCCGTCTTCCAGTTGTTGAAAAAGCAATAGTATGTTCTATTTTTCTTTTTGATTTTTGGATACTTTGCACACTTTTTCTAAAATACACTGTCAAATATTAAACTGTTCTTCTTTATCAGGCTGATGTACCAAATCTAAAGGATGCTTTGGGGTCAGCAGTTGATGTGATGCAGGCAATGGCATCCTCAATATACTCTCTTTCTTCAAAGGTAATTTTTTTATATCTTCTGTATTTTTATTTTTTGTAAGGTACAATGCTCTTATAATTAGTAATGCAGGTTGGTTTCCTATCCCCGATTCACTAAATAATCATCTTACCTTTTAATGTTTATTTTTTTTATAAAAAAATATAAGCAAGAATGAACTGAAGAGTTTTGAGTCAAATTGATGTTTAAGCACAAACTGAAGGGTTAGTAGTTTTGCACTAAACATTTTGATACATACTAGCTACTATGTGTGTATGTAAGCCATCCTCATCCTTGTTTTTTTTAGTATTTGATGCGCTGCTGTGTTGCATGTCAATGACCTTTTTGTTTACTTTAAGCTCTACTTCCTTTAGGGTAGTGCCGAATGTGTTATAATTTTTTTTCTTCAGAATTCCTTTGTGGCTTGACAATTGTGTTTTTAACCTGTTTTGAACTTGTTGATATATGGTTCCTTGAACTATTCCTTGGATAAGAATATAGGTGCACTAAACCCATATTGCCTAGGTTCATTTCTGCAACCATCAAGGATATTGTTTTGCTTTCTGTGGTCAGCTTTTCATCTAATATGATGAAAATAATAAGATTAAATCATTAAATGTAACAACTAAGCTCACTAGGTGGGGTGAGTTGCATACAACGCCATTTTGCTCTATACAGCAACCAAATCATAGCAAAAACACTGATTAGAATCCCATTGGAACCTTTTTAATTTAGAAAAGAGTCACTCAAGAACAATTGCTAATTTGCTCATTTAGTTCTAAAAACATCGAATTTCTAGCAGGTGGAAGAAACTAACTGCTTGGTGGCGGAAATACTAAAGGTGACCTCAAAAGAAAGGTTTTTGCTTGAACATTGCAAGGAGTTTTTGTCCTCGTTAGCAGCCATGCAGGTAATCATGTTTGCTTGAAGCTATCTCATACTAATAGTCTAATATGCTGTATCAATATTCTTATTGCTATTTTTTATCTAATAATTCTGGCAGGTCAAGGATTGTAGCTTAAGAACGCATATGTTACAACTTTCTCGCGTGCCAACTTCCAGCTGCCTGACAACACGTGTGTAGAACTGATCTTATTTGACAACTCACTCTTAATGCTAACACTACTCCAAGCCTTTTATTTTCCACGGGGTGGAGATATAACACAGAAGGTAATAAGAATGGAATGGGCTTAATAGCTGGCTTTTGGTGTTCATTTGACATTTTTGAAACCTGTTGTGGTCTTGTATGTCGTGTGTAGTATATCTTTGTGTCAGAATATTACAATTTACAAAGGAAAAGAGGTGGCTTTTCACTCCCTAGTTAGCTAGCTGTATACAATTACCTTGTCATTTGAGGAAAAGCGAGTGGCTATGTATATATCTATATGTAATCAACTAATCATTTGTTTGTTAGGTAGTTTGTTGCTTAGATCTTCATTTGAATCCCTGGTATACGTGTGTATTGTATTTTGTCACTATAGCTTTAGCAATCAGAGACATGACTCTTACTTATTTGTGGGGGACTGTCAAATTGCTAACTGGTGGGAGAATAGATGTTTGAAGATGTGTTTATGATCTTTGTTGTTGTAATTAAGTGAAACGTGATCATCATAGCACAGAACCGTCTGTTTAAGTGAAGAAAGCAAATATTGGCTTGCTTCAACATGATCACATTAAGGCTTTCAGGAAATTTGTTTCACTTTCCTGTACGAAATTCCTTGTGTTTCACAACTGTGACATCTCTTCAACAATATATACAGAACAAAATGAAAATATACGGAGTAAGGTACGATGAGAACGAGATTGTTTCCCTCACCCTGGAAAAAATATGAAAACCCCGAAAACGTGTAGATATATATTTTACATGAATAACTTAGTTTGGAAGTAATATCGTCCAATGAACTTAGTTTCTCAATTAGAAGTCTTTGTAGATAGATGTCGTTGTCACCAAAATCAAACAGACGACTTTTAAATAATTAGCGTGAGGAGCGGTACCTAGGATTGAAAAAGAACAAACAAAGCCAGGAATGCTCTCCAACCACAAAGCAACACGAGGCTTATTTGCTGCCACTATTGCAGCTTGACTTAGGACATTGTCCTTTATAATGTGCCCAGTAAGGGTAAGTCGTATCCATATTTTTATGATTAACAGATTAAGCAATACGAGGCCTATTTGCTGCCAATATTGCTATTTCACTATTTGTTTTGCAATTCATCTGCCACTCCTTATATTATCTTGAGATGTAAAGGATTAACTGGATTCCGTTAGTTGGTCAACCACAGATGTTGGTCTTAATAGGACAAGTTACTTTTTAATAATGAGCCATAATTTAGGGAGAAGTACAACATTTCTTATCTTTGACTCGTTTCAATTTCATTTTATTTCTTTAGTAGAACGAGAGACGGTAATAGATCTTCCAGGAAAAAGGTGAGGGAATAAACAAATGAAAAAATAAGCAAGTGCATTGTTAGAAACCAAACCTGCACACTCAATTCATATTTTGCACCTGAGCTGATAATGTCAATCAATTTCAATTTACTTTTGACGGGAATAAAGACACAATAGGAAAGTCATTTCTGACAGCAACCTGTATCCAACCATTTACCTAGCGCTTCACAACATTTTACAAGTAGTTTTTGGTGTTCACCAAGAGTAAGTGCAACAGTAGAAATGGATAAACGAAGAAATTCCTATTTTCAAAATGGCCATCAGGAGTCATGCTGGAGGATTGGTATAGACTTTGGGTTTCGGCTTGACCTCAATATCATTTACACTACGAACGAAAATATCATCTTGTTCTTGGCTGTAAAAAGAAATGAACAAGTTATACTTGAAACTAGCACGATAATATAAGAGACAGTTCATGGTGAGAGAGAGAGAATACCTTTTAGGTCCCTCTTCGAATGTGTAACTTGATGCAACAGCCAACAGGCGTCCATCTCTGCTAAACGAAAGAGCTGCAACGCTAGTTGGATATTTTGAGTACTAGAAGAGAAAACAGCAATTTAGTAACCGAAAGTATTACCTTAAGAAAATTCTGGTCACTCAAATTATGCAAAAGCAAAAAGGAATAAAACCTGGTATAGCCTCTTCTTATTGTTTCCGTCCCATACGTTAACATACCCGTCAGAACCTCCCGTGGCAAATGTACCATATCTGCAGACATTTATTATAAAGCATTTTGCTAATAACGATAAGTCACAACCTCTGTTGGTAACCCTAACATGCACAGCTGACAACACAGTTTAATTTCAAACTCCATTTAAAGGGTAATCACAGGACTTCATCTTTAGTGCTCTTGAAATTTTAGGGATTAGAGAGATGGAAAAGAGAGGGAACACAAGGGAAGTATAATTTACTAGAGATTCTGGATGGATATAAAACAGACTGCTCATCAACCACTTCAATGTATTTATACCACAAACTACCTCTGAAAAAACATTTATCCTTCTATTATGGATGAACAATAACTAAACCAAGAATGGTAATGCTGTACTAGGATCCACCTACTGGAGTCTTGCAGAAAGGGTAGAGATGTGTACGCAACCTTACCACCACAAGTGGAAAGAATGTTTGCAAGATTTTAATGCATTAACTACAAGTCACAAGGAAGCTATTAAGAAAATGTTCTTATTATAATTTATATTCGTATTTCTCAACAGGATCCTTGAAAGATACAAGCTACAGCTATTGACACTGTAAGTCCTTGAGAAACAGTTAAGCGAGCAATTTAAAATCCTTTTTAGATTGACTCGTTCATTATTATGAAGATAATAGAATTCAGGTAACATAACACTCTAAAACACTTACATGGGGTGGAATGCAATTGCATTTACAGGATAGACAATGTCCCTTCCAGCTTCTGATTTCCTGTGACACTTGAAAGCATATCTGCGTGAAGGTTAGACACAGGTCATTAACAGGTAAAAGTTAGTGAACATATGTTGCTCTTGATATGCACTGTACTATCATAACATAAGTATGGACAAGAAGTTCAAAATATTCATATCACAAGTAGTATTAGAAAGGGATAACATAGTTGTATAGAGAGAAATAGATACTTTTTTGCTTGGCTAGCCTCTGAGAGGTCAAAGAATTCCATTGCAACCCGGCCCTCAACAGAACTAAGTGCATATCCTGCACAAAGCAGCTATTTGAGTACAAAGAATAACAAATATCTTGGCTAAGAAGCATAACAGAAATCAGTGTGTCATCTTCAGAAAATCATAGATATTTTAAGAAGAACAACAATGACTGAGGTATAGTAATCAGTTAAAGTTCACCTGTTCCATTAGGGTAACAGCGCACACATCTGGTTTGATATTTTAAAGAAGATTCTCTTCTTTGTTCAGGTTGAGACATGTTTCTTAAATCATAGATATTAACATGTCTTCCAGCTGTTGCTACAACCAGACGATGTCCAACCAGTGAGAGAGAGTACACACGCTCGGGCTGTGGATATATTCCAACAAGGGTGCGCTCTTGGCCACTTGCACCTCTAGGGTCCCAACATTTCAGGGTTTTGTCCCAACTACCAGTGATCAATTGCCCTATAGTGACAGACAAGATAGAAGTAAATATCCTTTTAAGAGTGATTTCTTTAGTTCAGTGATTAACTGACATAGTAATTAGTAACACAAATAAGATGAGGCCAGCATTATAGAGATAGAAAGGAGGGACCTGTAGCATAAGAGTACTCAACACAACGAACAGGTGCATCATGCCTTCCTAGAATATCCTCTTTGTTAGAGCTGAAGACAAGCCTGGAGCATGATAATATAAAGGGTTAATTACTCTCCCCTCCACTCAGAAATAAATGCCCTCTCCTCCTCTCAGAAATGCTTAAATTACACTTTCTCTCCCCTTATTTTAAAAATAACATTTCCCTTTCCATAGAGATGAATTGTATTACACTTTAATCCATTCTAAATGTAAACTAATCTCTCTAAGTGGTAACCAGCAACGATAAGTAAGCCTCTACAAAGGGACATTTTTTCTTGCAGCAAAGTTATTGAAGTCCCTATTGAAGTGGATGACGTCCCTATTGAAGTGTGGAGAAGCCTGGGGATGTAGCAATAAAATGATTAACCAATATTTTCAATAAGATTCTTCAAACAAATAAGATATCTGAGACTTGGAAGAAAAGTATGATTGTGCCTATTTACAAAAACAAGAGAGATATCCAGAATTGAAAGAAAAGTATGGCTAACGGTGTGTCTTAGGACAAAATGGTAAAAAGCTATAAGTTTGATGGAAGGTTAAACCCGTTGTTATCTCTATATTCTAGATGATCCCTTTTTAATCATTTTCTTCTTTATCTCTCCCCCTCCTTTCCTTTTTTTTTTCAACCTCTTCATATCTATAATTAAGTTCATCTACTACCGATCTCAATTAGCTTGGATTAAAGGTGTTGTTGATGTTGATTTGAACTTTCTAATGTCACTGAAAAATAATTTTGGACTTTGTACTATCAAATTTTGGAATTTAGAAGATAAAATGTTATTTTAAATACACATAACTTTGGGGTAGGAACTTAACTCATAACCTTCATCTTATTTTCTTAAGTCCCAAAACGGATAGTTGGAATTCAAAATTAACTAATGGTAAGGAGAGTCACAAAAGGAGAAGATTTATTCACTCTAAGACGAAATACAGTGTGAAGCATATTAATCTCTTGAGAAAAAAATGCCAAATTTTTTTAATAAAAAGGAAAGACAATGTAATTTTCAATGTCATGGGCAGTCAACTTTGAACATCATGTTATTGAATTTTGGACTTTCACAATATAAATCATGGTTTAAACAGCCATAACTCATATAATTCACACTTCATCTTCTGAAGTATTAAATCCAACAGTAAGGATTCAAATCTAAACTAACCAATGATATTGAGAGCAAGCGATTAATTGACATTTGTAGTATAAGTCATTAATCCATCCGTAAACAAAGTAACTTGATAAGTTAAAAGGAAAGAAAATGTAATTTAAGGATATATGAAGGAGAAAAGTGTAATTTAGTTATCCAGGTACAAAGAACAACACAACTAGGTCAGAGGGTGAAGAACAAGACAAGTAGGTAAGTTTGAAATTGAAAAAGAGAGTGAGTAGAGTAAGTGACCTTCTAACAGTGTTGTCGGCGGCGACACTGAAGCCGGAGGAATCATCGTGGAAGCAACAATCGAGGACGGGGCCAGCGTGCATAAACTCTCCTCTCAACACATTTGCACTCGCATCATACAACCGCACACTCTGAATAAAACCATCATGACACCAATCAATGGAATAGATAGCAAGTAAATGAAAACTGAGAAAGAGGAGCATATGATACATACCTTGTCCCATGAGGACACCAACAGATGATCGCTGTGATTGGAGAATCGAAGATTGGTGATGCCGTCCGATGGAGGATTCGACAACTCTCGCCCCGTCGCGGGCACTGCAGATGCCATGTCTGCGATTTTGTTGAAATTTGAAAGTTGAGGGGTGGGAAGCCAAGGTTCAAAAATGGATAGATTCACACCAACTAATGCCCGAAGAGGCGCGTGACCTAATCAATTTTCAAAACATCCCCGCCCCACTTCTTTTTCTCATATTCAAGATAAAATTATTATTATTTTACTAAATTAATAATAAATAATCCAATTCGTCCAAGTATAAAAGGTTGACATGAAACATTAAAAATTATAAATTTAAAAAGGATGAAAAATTAATCATTCAGATAATTTAATGATAAATTGATTACAAGACTAAGATTATGTTTGTCAAAATTAACTAAAAAATTAGTTGAAAATTAGAAAGTTAGCTTAAAGTTATTTAATAACTAAAAAATTAGTTTATTAAATTATAAATATTTAATAAAATTAACTATTTAAGAAGCTCAAAAATGTAAAATAATAAAATCATAAATTATTTTTAAAAAAGATAACAAGAAAAATAAATATATTAAGAATAAAAATAAAAAAATATAAATAAAATGGCAAACTAGAAGGTTTTAAAAAAGTTACTCCAAGTAACATTTAAAAAAACAATAACATGTTTACTAAATAATTAAACAAGATTTTTAGTCAATAAAAAAAGCTAAAAATTAGTTGATATATTTTGTCAAACATAACCTAATTTGTCATTTTTTTATATATTCAAAAATTAAATTTATATTTTCATCTTGTAGTGATCATCACTGTATAACACTTTTGATGATGAATTTGAATATTTACACTAAATTAATTATTTCCTTAAACTATTAAAATGAAACATTTTTTATTGGACAAATAAAACTTATTTCCTTCAACTATTAAAATAATTTTTTTAATAAAAATAAAACATCTAAGGGATGTTTTGTGCAATAGAAAAAAAGAGTTAAGCGTTTCAATCTGGATTTTGATGTCATTTTTCACGTCTTCCCATAAACTACCAAGGATAGTTTCAATGGACAAAATGACTTATATTTAGTATTCTATTGTAAATCAAATAAGATTATTTTTGAAAAAAATACCATGGAAAAAACGCACCATTACATGTATTGTACTACTATGTAAAGCAATTTGAAATGTAGAGTAACCATAATTTCAAAATATAGTACTTATTTTGATCGTTTATATATAAAAAAACAAATAACTAGTTTATCAATGTCAATAAAAACAGTTAAATTAGTTAATTTTAATTAATAATGTCCAGAAAACAACAAGAAAGACATACAAGGTAGAAGTTACTTTCATGGGATGGTGGAAGATTGTTACAAATAGAATTTAGAAGTGATGCACAATTTACTTCTATATTATGAAAAAAAAATTGGTAATATTATTTTAGAATAATGCTAAATAAAACTAGAAAAGTAACTAGATATTTCAAACAAAATTTAATAAAAATAAATGTTGAAAAAATAATTTACCGTGTTAATTATATAATTTTAGTTAATAGATTTTATATTGTGATAATAAATTAAAAAATAAACTGTCAAATTAAACCAAAAAAATTGATTGATTTGATTTAGATTTAATGTTATATTTAAATTAAATCAAATTAAGCTGCATATTTATTTAATATTTGGTCTAGATGAATTTTCTTCTAAAAATCAGACTAAATTGTATTACAAACATTCCTAGTGCCCGCTGCCATATTTCTAATTGATGCAGTGATGTTCCGTAAGTATGATTAATCTAACGGTAAGTAATGTCTAAAGTAATAAAAAATTTAAAAATTATCACTTTAAATAAATCCTATATATAATTTTTTGTTTTATAAAACTAAGAAGAATTTTTTTTCCTCCAAAGTTTATTTTATTACATTTTTGAATCCGTCTTAATGAGTAGAGAATTATTGTATAAATGTTGTTTACAGAAGTTATACATACTGAACCAATTATTTACTTATATACATTATTACTTTATAGTATTAAATAATTACTTATTTTTTAATCTGTGACATGGGTATTTTAAATTTAAAAAACCAATATAGAAAATGTTAGTTTGTTTAATTTACACAACTTGTATATACTTCTCTACACGAGCCTCTTATGCAGGTAATATATTCCAAACTATATATACAAGATATAATTTTTATAATTTCTATGTTACTTTCTAAATCAATAGTCAATTTTAATGTACGCTTTTTTTATATTTGAGGAATTAAGTAATAATGATTAAATCAATCAAAAATTGACAGTCAAAAGTTTTATTTATAAACTTTTAATATTAATGATCGAATTCTATAATTTTGTATGTGTACAACAACATTTCTAAATACATAGATATAACGATATTTGATAACTTTATATAACTTATTCCATAACTTTTAATGACTTTTCAACCTCAAGTACCTCAAATAGAGTTATCGAAATCATCAATTTCTATCGAAATAAATTTACTTGATGATATATTCAACTTTTCGAATTTCAATTCACATGTTAATCATCTTTGAATACACTATCCTTCATTTTTTGAGATAAATTTATCAAAATTATATAAGTGTTAAAGGACTTTTAAACAAATACACTCCACTTCAATTTTCCATTTCAAATCCCACCTTATTTATCCGTATCATATCATATCCAGTTGGATTATACCCCTCAATATAATGCTAGTCTGCAAATGTCGCATGGTTTAGCTCGTTATTTTATAAGTTGATTAATGTCATGAAATTGAAACCCAAAAGCTAGCCTCATGTTGAACTTGAACCACCCAATTCTCCAAAAGTTGCAAAAATGCCACAACCTCAACACCCTTAAGCAAGTCCATGCCCAAATGCTAACAACTGGTCTTTCATTCCAGACATACTATCTCAGTCACCTCCTTAACACATCCTCCAAACTTGCCTCAACCTATGCTCTAACCATCTTTAACCATATCCCAAGCCCAACACCTTTTCTCTACAATACTCTCATTTCTTCATTGACTCATCACAGTGACCAAATTCATCTAGCCTTCTCACTTTACAACCATATTCTCACCCACAAGACCATCCAACCCAATAGCTTCACTTTTCCCTCTCTCTTCAAGGCTTGTGCCTCTCATCCATGGCTCCAACATGGTCCTCCCCTCCATGCCCATGTTTTGAAATTACTTCACCCCCCCTATGACCCTTTTGTCCAAAATTCATTGATCAATTTCTATGCTAAATATGGAAAATTGTGTGTGTCTAGATATCTGTTCAATCAAATTAGTGAGCCTGATCTGGCCACATGGAATACGATATTGGCTGCCTATGCACAAAGTGCAAGTCATGTTAGTTACTCAACCAGTTTTGAAGATGCTGATATGTCCTTAGAGGCATTGCATTTGTTCTGTGACATGCAGTTGTCTCAGATAAAGCCCAATGAAGTTACACTTGTGGCATTGATTAGTGCATGTTCTAATTTAGGTGCACTTAGTCAGGGTGCTTGGGCACATGGTTATGTGTTAAGGAACCATCTTAAACTGAATCGTTTTGTGGGGACTGCACTGGTGGATATGTATTCCAAATGTGGTTGTCTTAATCTAGCATGCCAACTGTTTGATGAGTTGTCTGACAGGGACACGCTTTGCTACAATGCCATGATTGGAGGGTTTGCAGTTCATGGTCATGGGAATCAGGCACTTGAACTGTATAGAAATATGAAACTTGAGGACCTAGTTCCTGATGGTGCAACTATTGTAGTTACTATGTTTGCGTGCTCTCATGGTGGATTGGTAGAGGAGGGCCTGGAGATTTTTGAGTCCATGAAGGGGGTTCATGGGATGGAGCCAAAACTTGAGCATTATGGATGCCTAATCGATCTTCTGGGTCGAGCCGGGAGATTAAAGGAGGCAGAGGAGAGGCTACAAGATATGCCCATGAAACCAAATGCAATTTTGTGGAGGTCTTTACTTGGTGCAGCAAAACTTCATGGTAACTTAGAGATGGGAGAAGCTGCTCTCAAACACTTAATAGAGCTTGAACCAGAAACAAGTGGAAACTATGTGCTTCTCTCTAATATGTATGCTAGCATTGGTAGGTGGAATGATGTGAAGAGAGTGAGGATGCTGATGAAAGATCGTGGGGTTGACAAGTTGCCTGGTTTTAGCTTAGTGGAGATTAATGGTGCCATGCATGAATTTCTCACATGTGACAAAGCTCATCCATTTTCAAAAGAAATATATTTCAAGATTGGGGAGATAAATAGAAGACTGCTAGAATATGGTCACAAGCCAAGAACGTCAGAAGTTTTGTTTGATGTAGAAGAAGAAGATAAGGAAGATTTCCTCTCTTACCACAGCGAAAGACTAGCTATAGCGTTTGCACTAATAGCATCTCCTTCAAGTATGCCTATAAGAATTATAAAAAACCTTAGAGTTTGTGGGGATTGCCATGCTATTACCAAGCTAATATCAGTGGCATATCAAAGAGATATTATAGTTAGAGATCGAAATCGGTTTCACCATTTTAAGGATGGGAGTTGTTCTTGTCTAGATTACTGGTGATACCCTGTTCACCTTACAACAAAATCAATACATGAAATAAAAGTATAGTTTGTGTCATTAATGTGAAATTCATTTTTTTTTACCTGAAATGAGTGTAGTTTTTTATTTAGCAGATGACATGAGAAAAACTTCCATTAGCTGATATTAATTTTAAATTCTTTGGAAATTAATTTTAGTTCTTATTGCAATAATTTAGCCTGTTGACACCACAAGGAAGAGCTCACTCCATGTTGAACGACAGAACTCTGCTGATTGGAATTTTAAAAAGTATTCCAATAGAGGTCGTTTTTTTATTTTGGAGAAAAATTTATTTCATTGGTACAATTATGGATTATCAAAAGAATAAGACATGTATTTGAATTTTTTTTTTCAACTTAGCAAAAATTGAATTTTTTTCTCCATACAGGCACGAATAATTAAAGGGAACTCTCCTAAGAAAAAAATGGATTATGGGAGTGATATTTCTTTTTCTGAATGAATTTTAATATTTGAAAATAGCGTGATTAGGATTTAAAAATAGGGACCAAAATCACATGATTGCAATATTAAGAGGATAAAAATGTATTTATGTCTAAACTGTTACCGTTGTTGGTGATATATCATAGTCGCATCTCATCTCACACATTGCTGATTTAGTATCTAGCAAGGTATTCATGTTATAAAAACCAATTTTTCCCATCAATTATCATCATCAAATATTAAAGACAAGCAATAATAACCAATTGAGAAGTACTAGCTTAACATTTTCCTTCTAACATTGTCTCTCTTAATTTAGAGGTGAGATTCACTAAAAATTGTTATTTTCAACAAATTCTAAGAAAGATTTTGCCTATGCCCATTAATTAGTCCTTGCTTACAGCAGATTCTATTGGTAAATAAGAAAGTAAAAACAATATTTCAACAAAAAGATAACATTAAAGACTACACCTA
Organism: Glycine latifolia; assembly: GCA_013407115.1. Lineage (NCBI taxonomy): Eukaryota > Viridiplantae > Streptophyta > Magnoliopsida > Fabales > Fabaceae > Glycine > Glycine latifolia. Next base: position 37,268,792 of record CM023950.1, on the reverse strand, counting down.
AGTTTACCCGTTGTTATGCTAGCTAGCCAGAAACATTGAAGAAAGTAATATTTAATAGATACTCATATCCAATAATAATAATAATAATAAACAAGAAGCATATATAAATATCAGAAGAATAGGGTAAGGAGGTTGGTTTGAGTTTGAGGAGCAGAATCCTGTGGTCTACTTGCGAACGTGGAGGTCTCGGATTCCTCATCCTCAGAGGGTGTCCCGACACATTGCTTGTTTGGCTGGTGACGCATTATTTCACCTCTCTCCACATTCGTTGTTATTACTTGAGGGATCAGTGGGGTCAACGCAGCAGCAGCAGCACCTCGTAGCACTTTCTCCACACCCATTTGGCAGAGGTGCCAGTTCCCAGTCCACAACAGCCCCACTGCTCCATTCACTGGATTTATAGTACGCCCCACTGCTTCATAAAGCAGTGACTCAAACAAAGCTGCCATACATATATACCACAATTAAGTCACAACTTCTTTACACACACACAATGATAAATAAATAAATACAGCTCATCATTATTGATATATATATATAGTTATTCATCAATGATATGTCACTAATTTGTTTACTAGACTGCACTCGCTCTATAGAAGAATTTCTTATATATTTCACTTAATTATAGTCACAATTGTGCGCATACTTAAAAATACACTCGCAAATAAAAGTTTAGCTTGGATATATATATAAAATTGTACAAACTAATCCTGATCCAGCAAATTTAACGGAGCAAGGTTTAACAGATGGAAGGTATTTGTAATTCAAAATAATGTAAAGATAACATTACTTCAACCAGGCGCCTCTGGATGTGATGCTGTTAATTTAGAAAAAAGATTAAAAAATTCATATATGGGACTAGTTGACATATAATATTATGATGATATGATGTAGATTATCATCTCTAGCTAGCTATTTGAAAGATTAGTCATATAATAAGAGTATCTCCATGCGGGAGTTGCTTATTACAAGATTCTTAAACTTAAAACTACTTCTCAACAGTTCTCTAGAATTGTGAAATAATAGTAGCTAGAACTCATTTTTAAGTTTTCCTAACAAAATTAAATGAACAGAATTCATGTATCCCCATTTATAATATATAGCTTTGCAACTGTTTTTTATGCATCACACCACATGCATATATATATATATATAAATATAGGGTTGCATATATACCGGATCTTTGGTTGGGGGATACGGAGGAAAGGAAAGACATGAGAGTGGCACGGCCGAAGAACTTGGTGACGAAGAGGGTGGCGTGAGCTTGGGCTTGTGGGTTCTCTATCCACAGTAGGCAATGTCGTAGCATGCAGTCGTCACTGCAACCCTTTCGGAGGACTCGACAACCATTGCAGCTCATCTTTTTCTTCTTAATTTTGATCCACCTCACAACAATCTTATTTACTTTATCTCTATCAACTAGACTAGGACAGTGTATAGTTTAGGGACAATATATCTTAATTAAATGGTCATATATATATAGTTACCTGGTCTTATAGAAACAGATCGAAAGGATATGATGCAGGCTTTATAGGCAGGAAAGGCGAGTGTGGGAACATGCATCATCAATTAATCAACCAAACCCTGGTTCACTTCTGTTTATTAATATATTAATATTAGAATAACGTTACTCATTATATAATTTTATATTATATAAATTCACAGCATCAGGTTGAAGTTAACAATGTATGGCTAGCTAGATAGTATTCCAAAGAAACGGGTGTTCTGGTCCTGCTCAGGTTCTCCGCAGATGTTGGAATTTCTCTTTAGTTGGATTCCCATCAATTAAGTTCTCGCTTGATTCCCCATTCAGATCAATGTAAATGAAATTCTCTATTGTTCTCATGAATATAGTGATTCATATAGTTTATTATATGATAATGTTGCAAGATTTATCTTTTAATTTCTATCTTCTATTGAACGCTTTCCCGTGTGCTTCTCAAAGTTAGCTAGTGAGGCTGTAACTGAGTACATTTTTATATTTTGATTTGCAAGAAATCAATCTAGATATAATTTCCATATCCCAAACTTAATCAATTGGTGAGCTTGATACCAATTGATTAAAAATGTCGTATGGAGGTTTGATGATACATGACACAAGGATGATAATTATTAAGCTGGCGTATAAAGCTAGTGCATACTACATATAGGCATTGGATGTTATGATCATAAAATGGATACGGGGCAATTGGCATCTTTATCCGAAATGGACCACATCTGCATCCACATGAAAAGAGTTTGGCGTATTTCCCAACAAATTAATGTCTGTGGAGAATGGGATTCCAATTAATTAGGTTAAACTTTGGCAGCTAAGACTTTGGCCTTATATACATGCATCTTATGTGGTTAAAGGTGACTCCACCATGGTATCAAATTTCTGTTATATTTAAATTGGGGGAGCAGGACACAATATATCCCCTGCTTATACTATACTATAAATTTAAGATATATCAGGTCCTACACATTTCAAACAAACACAAAGGAGTATCTGTGTCCCTTCAACGTATCAGGAAGACAAATGGAATTTGGGCATTATTATTATTATTACTTGCTTGCAGACGCCTTTCAATTAATTTGACCTTTTTTTCTTGAATCTAATCTCAGTTGAAGTTGGAAAAATACCCTCCTCTACCCTTCAATTTCAACACGTAGCTATTAGTGTATCAATATTGAATAACCATTTTTTATGACAATAATTTCAGTTTTCTATTTTCTTATCTTGATCAATATTTTGTGTATAATAAACAACCATTCCTACGGCCTCGATTTTAACATTTGGCCACTCCTTTGTGATAAACGAATCTTGATTTTTGATTTTGGAGTATAGCTCGGATGAAGCTGATCACACCTTGTGACAGAAACGAAGTAGAGAAAGGTACAATATATATCCACAATATTAACCAACTGAAGTTAACAGATAGGTTATTAAATGCTACTAAAGCATAGAAACTATTGGTTGCATTAGTAATATTTATTCGTGTTTCATTAAACTAGCTGTCGCGGCACTATTAACTGGCCTATGGAGTAACATTGACTTATTTAATATACTATCATGAATCCAACCTAGAAAGATTGGTATTAATTTTCAATGTTTGTGACGTGCATTTTAAAGCATGTTTCTGTGTATTTTAGGGGAACAAGTTTGTTGCTTTTGATATCTGCTTCTTTTTTTTTTTTGCTGAATAAAAAAAATGGATAGATAGTAAACAAATTGGATAGTTAAATTACAATTTCAAACCACTACTCACCTGCCTAATGTCACTGTATTTTTTTTCCTACACTATCCTATCTCAAATATTTAAAAAATATATTAATTAGGAAAGTTAATATCATTTAGTTTTATTGATCTATTTAAAAATAAATCTTTTTTCTAAATTATCATTCATTAAAAAGTGATATAGCCATTGGAAAAACAATCTCAAAAAAAAATATTTTGGTGATAATTTTTATTACATAAGATTAAACTAATTAAAATTTACTTATATTCAAAATCAAATATACATATGTATTTTTTTTCCTTTATATTCGAGACGAGAAGTAATGTATGTTGAAGTCTCACTTTGGATTACAGTAGAACTAATTCTCCCTGTGCCATAGTGAAATAAATGAAAATGAATCTTCAAAGAATCTACAAGTGGGCATTAAATTATATGCAAATACAATAAATGAAAATGAATCTTCAAAGAATCGACAAGTGGACATTAAATTATATGCAAAAACAATTGGTTTGACTTCAAACTTGTCCTAATGTTAATGCATGTGTTATCAGGCATCCCCCCACAATAATAGCTTTATTCTAACCACTAGACGAATCTACCAGTCGCACATCTTGTTTGGTTATTCAAACATTAGGTACGAAATAACAGACCGTGAGGTCTTGTCAGACTTTCACCAAAACACATGGCAGTAAGTAACTGAAGTTATGAGCTTTCAAGTAACTATCTGTTTATACCACATCTGGTTCCTTGAATAGTTACTAGGAAATGGGGTGAGCTTTGAATTCCAATGAAGGGCAAAGGGCGGTTTAAACAACTATTTGATAGAATAGATGATTGGATTACATGATTTTCCATTCTTCACAATTCTACTATTTTAAACTATATGTACTCTACTAAATTTAGGAAAAGATAAACCACTATTAGTGTTGGAATCTTGTCTTGGTGAAACTAGAAAAAAGAAAGAAAATAAACAATAATAGAAAAGCCAACAAAATGAACCAAACTACTTTTCAGGAAACTGAATGCCTCCTATTTCTGGATGGAGTAGATTTGGCTTCTTCTGGGTTAGCAGAACTCATACTCTCTGATGAGTCTGAGCCACTATTTTCACCCTGTCCCCCTTTGCTGGCCCAAAGCTTAATGAAAGACTTCTTTGACTTGAGCAACCCTTTCACCTTCCCCATGACAGCCTTGTCCATGCTGGGTTTGGTGTCTCCATCTTTGTCATTGTTTCCAACTCCATTGCTCAGCCTCAATGATGCAAGTTCCTTTCTTAACGCCTTCAGCTCCTCGACTGTGGCCACAGCATCCAACTCATCTTCTGGGTTAGTTGTCCCTGACCTTGAGCTTCCATTCGATTCATTGTTCAAGTCTTTGATTCCTCTAGGTATGTCAGGAGTGCTGGTACCTGATGATGCAGCAGTCCGTAACTGCTCGAAGTATAGTACCTGCACAACTACACGCAATGGTAGTCTCTCGTTTTGCACTGCATGCAAGCATGCGTCAACTGATAGCTTTCTACAATCCATCAGCTTGCATATCCTCTTCTTTTCGCCTTTGCTGATCCCAGGGTGCTCCTGTAGTGTTTGGAAGCAAGGAAAAAGTAGAATGAATGAATTAGTTACCTCCACATACAACTTTCTAAAAGGAAGTCACTATCAGACCGCAAATAATGCTAGTGGTGAAGCTAGATATTACTGTATATTAAGCACATAATATTTTTCTATATTGAAATACCAGAATGTAAATAACAAATCTAAAATGAAATATGCAAATTGAATCAAAGAATTCTCTACTCAAAAACGGTTACCTTCAGATATGTGTCAATAGCCCTATAAAGGCCATCATGAGCCGGCCGAGAGATGCTAGACACTAACTCGGCAAGATTAACAAACTCTGACAAAGGTAAATTGGGATCTTTCGCTATTTCTGCAAGGTACCCATCTATGAGCTTTGCAACCATCAGCTTGGAAGCATCTGATAAAATCCCTGGTTTTCGTATCCCCTCAAGTTCATCACACCCAACCGACTCAATCTCAGCATTGTGATCCTTCATTAAAAACACTCTAACAATGTTCTGTACTATACTAACATCATAGATTGTAGCAGCAGCCCCATCTGGTTCTTGAATCAAAATATCATTTACAGAAGCCTCCTCCAGTTGGTGCCCAATTCTCTTTACCAGCTCTTCTTTAGTCCTATCTCCTGATTCTACAAAAATGGCAGCTTTCAATAACTTGAGTAAGAACCTACAAGGAACACTGCCTTTCTCAGTAGGAAGCAACCACACAATAGTTTCAACTATTAAACGGTGCTTTGACACATCCCCACACTGGATCATACCCTTGCTGAAATTTGGCAATCTTCTATAAGCATAAGCTTTCAAAGCTTCACCAATTACTTCGTTAGATTGAACTGCCTTGGATTTAATATTTGTAATCACAGACTTGTACAAATCAACTTCAAGCTCACATAAATCTTCAACCCACCAGTCTTTTGGCACCAGTCGAGTTCTGAGTCCATTCTGGTTTGACTCAATCCCATTTTCCTCTGAAAGCTTCTTCCGGTTATAGGTGTAGGACCAATCAACTTTGGATACATCAACACATGCCTTATTTGCTATAGATTCAATGCAATGACTGACAACCTTTAGGTCCTCAACTAAGGGTAACATAGACTTTGAAGTCTGAAGAAGGATGATTGAATCCTTCCAACTACGGAAAATGCTAGAGCTAAGGAAAACATCAATCTTGTAGATGAGGTTTCCTTTCTCAATGGCCTCATGCATTCCAAGATACTCTGCTGCACATCGAGTTGCTATTACGTTGTAAGCATTGAGGGTAACAGTCATGCCATAGCAAAACTTAGCACATATCTCAAAGGTATTTGCACCACCAGGAATGTCAAAAATTTGAACTTCATCTACATTTTCTTCATTATTGAGGGAGATCAATGTCTGTAAGTGAGAACTCTTCGATAGAAGAGGAAACTACACATCAAAGGATTTGGTATATCAGTTAACATAAAATGAACACTTGAAGCAAAATTGATTTAGCTGTTTATTTGGATGTTGTAACTAATATGAGCCATGTTTCCCCAACCGCTATAGTAATTTTCAATTAATAGAGGCCCAACCAGATTCTTTGTAAATTCTGAGTTTTAACTCAACAAATGAAACTTAAAACTGTTCAATTCAGCCTTAGACAATGGGGTTAACAACTTAATATAGGTCAGTAATTGTTCTACTCTCTACTAAGGTCATGCATGAATGACTCACTTTATCAGAGCAATAATGTACATGTAAACAAATATTTTATCAATTTAAATTTGTCACATGAGTTTTGCTACTGTGTGCCCTTTGGGTACATGTTGAGGAATAAAAAACAAAACCAATTACATGATAAAAGAAGACCAAACGGCCCCTAAATATCTTGAAAATCCAAAAAACCATAAATAATGCTATTTTTTTGTTCTTTTACACGAGTCCTATGGAAAAATAACATCAAAGAGCAAATCATCCTCACCATACATAAATATATTGGGAAATGAATATCAAAGTATGAATTTCTGACAGTAACTGTCCAAAAATTGCCATAAATAATTGAGAGTTGAGACTCGTAGAATCACTAAATGCCAATATGGAAATTCACAGTTGGAGACTAGATAAGTTTACTGGGCTGAATCATACCTTGTGTAGATAAAATTTTATATCCCCTACACTAACAACAATATCTGATGCCAACTCACTTGCCACATACCTGCACATGAAATGCATCTTGAGAAAAAACTGCCCGAAAATAGGGTACAGAAAATGAAAAACAGATAAAAAGTAGGCAGAAACGTATGGTGGCTAGGTTTTAAAAAAATGATTGAGAATCTTAAACCTTTTCCCATTTCTGAAGTTTCTCTTTACCCTCTTTTTACTTGTGTTGTTCAGCAACACAAGTAGACTAAACATACTCAGATGAATGATTTGAGGGGGCAAGACAAAGAAGATAAATAGTGATAGGAAAATAATGAGTTCTGATTTTCAAACTCCAGGCTCAACAAGTGAAATCTTATTGTACATAGTTTTACACGAACCATAATCACCATGCTAAAACCTTTGTTTCTAAAAAGGATATTCAAATAATATACAATGACTTCCTGAAAGCTTGCTTTAATAACACCACGAACACTTTCCAAAGAGCTTCTTCTCAAAGCCCAATATGGATTCAGCATGAAAGCTAATTAGTTTCTTTCAGGCTAATTTTCTGCATACTTGATGCAGTTATGTAGCAAAAGATGCTGTGTGCTGTAGTTATTAGGATATGTGACTGTTTGTGTTCTGCCAAATTGCAATGTCTAAATTTTGGCTGATATGAATCAATATTCCTTTTTAAAAGGGATTTGAAACAATATAAGACAAGACAGATGAAAAGTGGTGTTCAAAATTGGGATGGGTAGCCAGTATCAAGATGTTATAAAATTAACATAATTTGCATATGACATTACCAAATAATACAGTTTTAGAGAATATAGAAATTGCAAGTGGATATAGTTTAGTTCTTTCACATCAGTCATACAAAAGAATAGCAATAATTTGAATAAATAGTAGTGTGTAACAACACCGCACCTATAGAAGTAAATGGAGAGAAAAAAATAAACAGACAATTTAACATCAAAGGAATGTATGAATCCTAGCTACGGCGGCATAATGTGCAGCCATAGGCCAATAGCTATCAGGTGCGGGGCATGGTTATTATTCATATATCTAATATTTAATATTTAATAAGCTACATTTTCCAGCATTATCTTCTTGTGTATTTATTTATACCACCCATTATGAAAGATGGAAGCCATTCACAAATAAGAATTGGAAAAGATTGAAGTTGTTCCAATTAAAAACAGGAAGAATAAGAAGGAATGAAAGAAAATGTCTCCTTAATCACAGAAAAGCTCCTTGAAGAATGAAGTACATCAGGGGAAATCAAGACTTATAGGAACTGTAAATTCATTCAATTACCACCTTCAAAACAAACTATAGGAACTAATGAAAGAACTTGTTAGGAGAACGCATATGATGCATTGATGCTTATCAACTTATGTAAACTTATTTTTGTTTGAAAAAAAAAAAGGAACAACAGCAGCAGCACATGAACAAAAGTAATTCACATGACAGCTAAAAATATCATCAAACTAGTAATAAACAGCAATGTGTACATTAAAAAGAATACATGACATAATCTCACCTAACATTGTTCCCATCAGTCTGAAAGGTATCTGGTTTAGAACCAAGCTTCATGAACTTCATCTTGACAATAATAGGATCTGCTTCCTTTCAGCTGATGACGACTCAACCGAAAAAAAAACTAAAAAAAAGAAAAAGATTCACCACTACTCAATAGCCGATTTCTAAATCCAATAAGTCACACAGCTAGCCCCACCAAAAACATTCCTACATAAATAGCAGCCAAAAATTTCCCAGAAAAGGAAAGAGAAGGCCAACCCCAGCCACTGAGATTTATCCAAGATTGTTGTTGGCTTTAAGAGAGAAAAGAGAGAGGGGTTTATAGAGAAACAAGGTTAAATAGTGCAGAGTGTGAGCGAATCTTGACAGCAAACAAAGGCAGAAGAAGGTGAATGAATAATGAGAGAGTCCAATTTTTTAAGCAAAGGTTCTCTTAAATGGGAAGAGACTCCAACAAGAGATTGTTTCCTTGGTCGGCGGCAAAGCCCACGGAGCCCGGGCGCACCGAGTCAGCTCAGGGGACATAGCCAACAGACTGTTTAACACTAAACAATTCTCAATACCAGAGACACAAATCTGACTCCACCTCACTTTCCCATATTTCTTTATCTTTTCACTTTCTGTTTTCTTTGTTTTTTAAAAGCCAATAAAGATTCACACCTCTAGTGAGTGGCCTTAAAGCTCCAAGTTCCAAATCCAGCATGTGTATATATATAACTATAACTATTTCTGTATCTATACTTATAATGCTTTTCTTTTTTTTATTATATGGTTGAAAAGTTTGAAAACCTGCAACTGAAAACAGCATCTCGGTATCAGTTGAAAAAACCACCAAAACTGTAGACAGCAAGAATCTTTTGGTAAGTATGGAATAAATGAAGAAGATCACGAATATGGAGTTATTATAGTAATGAAAACAATCATACATCAGCTACTTGCAAGAATATATATCATAAACAAACTTGGGCTACTGAAATCTGAGGAATCCACCAGAATGTATCTCGCAGATATCTCTATCTAGTAAAATAATGCCTCTGTGGTGCTGTGAAACTCTCAACCACACATGAAAAAATATGCCTTAGATCAACTTGCAAATCACAATGACAAGCAAGCACCAAACTTCACTCTCCGTGTAGTTCCCAACAACACTCAACACCCCCATTTTTTAAAACCCTTGATGTAGAGATAAACAACTACACACACGCATTGCTAAAAAAGCAAATAACATAGCTCAGCTGACACCCCTTTTGTTAAACTTAAAGAAGGAAAAATATCATTTTTATAGAGGAAAACAATAATAATAAAAATATGAGAACACGACATAAGCAACCATGACGCTGAAGGTAACAAAAACAAAGGGAAAACGAGAGAATGGTAAAGCAGGATCTTACAGTGCGGAGAGAGTCACACACAGTGGGAGTTCAATAGAAGATGGACAAGACAAATGGTGCAGTGCAACAGGTGTTGTTGCTGTGCATGACAGTGTGTTTGTTTGTGTATGTATGGAGTCAGGAGGAGCACCAAACTGAGTTTCAACTTTCAACTTTCAACAGAGGCAGAAGCTGATGAAGGAGAAAAACAAGAAAAGAAAAAGTAAAAAAAAAAAAAAAAAAAAAAAAAACAATCAATAAAAAAATGAGTTAATATGGTTTCTTTCTTTCTTTTTTTTCTGATGCATCTGTGTATGTAAGTAACTCTTAAGTACACTAAATGACAAAGTATTATAGTAGTTTTAGCAGCCTTTAAGAAGAGAAGATTGGCACTTTTTTCCTAATGCATTTTGGTCTTTGATTTGAGATGAGAAAGTGTGCAGAGACCATTCAATTTCTGGGGTGCACGTTGCTGAGTTGTGCACGCCAAAACTGACACTTCAGCTTTCTCTTTGCTTTTGCATCCTCCTCCCTCCCTTCAATAACGCGGACTCCTATACTGTAGTATAGTAAATGGACCTCTCATTCAATGAATGCCTCATTTCTGAATTCTGTTCTGATCAAAGCCCATGTAGTAGTGTGTACTGTGTAGTCTCGTAGCCAACTCAGTCCTAATCCTCCACCCTTTCATTTTCATCATCACTCACCTTTTTTTCCTTAGTGGACAGTTGGCATTAGCAAGACCTGTTTTTACTTTCTGCCTCAGGAAAAATCCTTACAATTTCGAATTATTCTTTATAATGGTTATTACTAAGTTTATCTATGGTTCTTTTCAATTGATAAATTTGTGAAAAGACAATAGTATTTAAAATTTGGAGTTTTCGACGTTAATAATTGGTTGATAAGAGGGCAAATCGCAATTCAAAATCATGAACAGTTTACTTTTAATTACAAAATCTTGCTTCTTCTTTTTTAGTGAATTATACTCTATTTTTTTTAAAAAGCAACATTATCTTCATTGATGACTTAAAATTTAGTTCTTTTAAAGTGAAAATCTCATTGCTAATTTGAAGAAGATTGAGTTGGTAAAATATTTTAATTCAAATCAATAATATACTTTTCCTTTTTCGCTTAGGCCATCTCTGGTATCTTAGGGGTTTCTTGAATGATGTGGCAATTAAAGAAATGGTTGCTTGTTTTTTTTCATCCATTGGAGATAGTCCAGTTGGCAAATTCCATGTCTTAAAATAAAGAAACGCTACTTATATAAGAAGCGCATCTTATTGGACTCATTATCATTGAATAAGAAACTCAAATTAATTGCTTCCAATGGAGATGCCCTTATACATCTTCTCATATTTAACTCTTCTAACGTGTAATAAAAACTGTCAGTTCAAACATTAATGGTTATATTCGATTTAGAAAAATCAATCAAAGAATTAAAACAAATAATTTATAATCCTCACTTAACTCTTTTTTTATCGAGACTTCGCTAAATTTGAATTGTAAGCAAACATCGCTAAATCTTATACATATAGATGGATCTATGGTCAAAATAGTTATAGAAGTCTCAATAGAATTTAAATTAAAAATTAATTTAGAGTTAATATGAATTAAAGTAAGATCCTTAGTTCTTCTTGAGGAGCACAAGAATTACAAGGTGATTTCTCAATTAACTATTTTTGAAATATAAGAAGAAAAATGGTGATAAACATTTATCTAGGGGAGTGTTTATTTTCAACCTCGACTTGTAGAATATATATTTCTTTTTAAGTGTAAAATTTTACATGTAAACTCCTCCACTTTGATGACATTAAAATTACTATTTACAATTGGATAAACATTCCAACTATTGCTATAGCGTGTGTTTGATTCCACGTTCGCAAGATCACATAACCACATTGATGTTAATATCACGCTAATTCTGTTAAAAAACGCAAAAACAAGTGTTTGTGATTTTTAAGATGACGTGTGTTCACAGTTTAAAGGCTTCCATCCAAACATGTTATTAAATTGTAATACACTTTACAAAATTACTCAAGTACTATCACAATTTCATTATACTTACATTGCTAATGATTTGTGCCACTTGAATAAGGTGATAAGTTACATGTAAACATAACTATATATTAGTACAGGCTAAATGCTACCAAGGAGGATTGAAAACCCTTTAATTAATTTGTTCTCGCCTAAAGCCAAATGGCACAAGTCTAAAATTTCAAATATTGATCCGAGACAATACAACACCTAACTTGTAAATGAAGAAATAATTGTTGAAAAGTTGAGTCAAACGTTTTTTGGTTTCAAAAAGTGGAGTCAAATATGCTGATATACTAAACTTTAAGAAAACTGGTCAATAGTAATTAATTATTCGTTCACTCATTTTTCGTGTCCAACATATTTACCTAACTTTACAACATATTACAGTGGCCTAGTTCAGAGCCTGTTGACTAGTATATAAATGCTACTAACAAAAACCTCTTCCCATCCAACAGACACATTAAGAAAGCACATTGTATCATAGAACCACTCAAGAATATATCATATTCCCATTTGAACACATCCCCATAATAGTGCTAGTCTGCTATATTTGTTTAAACAATATATCTCACCTCACTCATGCACATGTTTAGGTCCCCCCTATTCCCTGTTTTTCCCTAAAGTCTTGATAAGGTGCCTAAACTAAAACTCTTACACATGGTGCTGACTGTATGACCACAAATACTAAATATTCCACATTTCCACCTTCATATCCTTTTTTTACCAGTATATTCCTTCGGCAACACTTGATTCCTTCAACTTTGAGTTTGAGATTGGGCTAGCTAGCTGGTTCAAATTCAAATATGATATTGAGGTGAAATTGTCCAAACTCATCGTATTCTTTGTGAGATTCAGGATTAGTCAACGGCTCGTGGTCACGCCGAGTGCCAAAAAGGTGTTGGAATAATATCAAGTCACATTACTCACTTTAATTTAGGTTTAAGAATTAAGCCTTTATATATAGTACTGCATCCTAACACCTTTTATTTGGATAAGACCTATTAGAAGTGGTCACGGCAAAGCAATTTTTGTTCCTGTAAATACGTACCCGACATTGCTTAATTTTAACCATTATGATCTTAAAAGAATATAACCCTCATATGATACCATCACTATCAATGTTGACCTTTGCTCACCCATCTTTGCCAAATTTTGTTTCTTTGAGACTAACGTTTAGGCAAAATAAACATAGAAAATTTAACTTGATTTGGGACAGTGATGTTTAGGCTATACCATTATCTCGAGAAAATTTCAATTTCTATATCAACCTACTCTAGCTTCTGTGGATCATGATATCACAGAGAGGGAGGGATTTCTAGGGTGGGGGGACAGCGTAATCATAACAGTGTGTGAGAAACCTGTAACGGTTTAATGCTGCAGATTTTGCGCATAAACTTTGAGATCATAGGTAGCAATGCAAATGGTACTACTTGATTTCTTTTCAGACTAATTAAAAACAGCAATTGCATTCAGAACTCATCATGCACAAACTAGCCGGTTAAAGAAATTTGTACGGAAATTTAATTGGTGATCTATGCGTACCAGAATTCACATGGCTTATAATAACATTTAATTTGCTGCAACTGTGCCAGTTGAAAAAATAAAAATAAAAAACAAGAAGAATCATACCGTTAGGTATAACACATAATTATAGATGTTAAATATATTTGCATACTCTTAAAGAGAAAAAAAAAAAATCTTAAGACTTAAATCCCACGTATTGAAAGATACTTAAGAGTGTACATATATGATAGATAATATATTTGGCATTACATTCATCCATTAATTGGGAAGAGATATTGAGAATATATAAAATAGACATGTTAAAAAAATTGGGCAACAGCTTTTTAAGTTTTAGACGGTGTCAGATAGCTTCAAAATATGGTTAATCATACAAACTTGTGATATGAAATGATACTCTAATTATATATGGCTATCATCTTTAAATTGTTGAGATCTTGCCACATACAGTAATGACTATAAGCATCATTGCATGGTAGCATGCGTTACCGATTGCATATGACGTTCGTCGTTCCTAGCTAGTTCCTAACGTGTTTACACAAAGTGATTTTGATGTGTAACGTGTCAATATGTGCGGTGGTACGGAGCACTATATTAAGCTTAATTAGCTTTAAGCACCATCTCCATTAATTATTCCTGCTTTTGACGGCAATAACAAAATTTAAAAAAAGTCGTACGGCATCAAAAACTGCGAATGCATATTTACGAACCATATTTATCATGATTCATGGCATTGAGGTCGAATATACAAAACGGGAAAATAAAATAAAGAGCTCAGAAACCATTTGTAGTATACTTCTCAATAAATAAAGGTATCAAGATTCAATGCATATGAAACAGCAACTTTAATTACTCGTTTCCTCTCAACTTTTTATTATTATATTATGATAATATTATTACAGTCAACGAATACAATTAGTTACTAATTCAGTAGATGAAGAATACCCATAACTTCTGGAGAGAAAAAAATATGGTTATAGTTTTTTTATTTCTCGAATACGTTTGTTTAAAATTATTTTCGAAAAGAATCACTTTCTTTTAATGAACAAATAACTCGTGACAAATTTTTAGATGTTTGGATGAACAAATAATAAATAATTACTTGCTATAGAAGAGATAAATCAAATTGAAACACACGAACTTTCACCCATGCTATTATCTCTTACCAAATTGTCCTCTTTTTGTACGCTCATCTCTTTCTTTCTTATGCTACCTTCTTCTTTTTTTTGTTTATTTCTTCTTCTTTAATATATGCTGCAAATGTTTCCCTTCTTCTCTTCTTGGGCCCCTTTGAATTCTTACTGTGTTATATAAGCATCCAACCGTTGGAAATCTATCAAGTATAAAGATGATCGAAATAGTCACTAATATAATATAATATATATATATATATATATATATATATATATGATATTTAGCAACATTTTTTTGCCTAACACTTATTAAAAATATTGCTAAAAACTTTTGGTAACATTTAAAAAATACTATCAAATATAAATAAATGTTAATAATATATTTTTATGATATTTTATCAAATTTTGTGGATAGTCTATATCATTAAAAGTTTTATCTGTTTAACTACTAGATAAGGCAGAAGCAACTAAAGAAAACAAAGCTCATTTTATTACATACCAAGGTACCCCAAACCCATGAAATTTGTGTGTGCAAATGAGTAAGGAGCTTAAATAGACTGGACCGTTTTCTTCAAATAATAAAAATAAACTGGACTGACTTATATACTAACATTTAATTACGCACTTACTGTTAAATTTTGAGCTTCCAAGTTGTTTTCATTTTATTCTAGGCTATGCCCAAAAAATATATTTTAAATGTTATAAAAATAAAATTTTAAGAGTATTTAACATAGTTAGCTATAAAAAAATAAATGCAGTGTGACTAGCAGAAAGTAGGTGCCAAAAAAAAAAACCATCTCTCCTTATGTAAAGAGCCTAGCTCTTGAGCCCAACATGATCCACAATTTGTCTCTCCATATTCATGTGTGGGCTTATTACTTAGTCTGTGTCTTAAACTTCTGTTATCTACACCTTGCATATTACTAAGTACAATGCTTTTCTCCTCTTTTTGATATATAAATTTACCTAATTCCCTTTTTTATTTCATTTATTTTTAAATAATTATATTTTCATAGAAACCCCTTTTTCTTCCACAAATGATATTTCCCTCTATTTCTTTCCACCCTCTTTTTCCAAAACATAGTTCATTTTCGTTTTAATTCCTTTGTTCGTTGAATTCTTTTTATTCTTCCATAAATGTTATTTTTTATAATAAAAAATTGGGAACCTTTCTTTTAACATCATGAGGCATGCACGTATAATAAATTAAGCATTGTAGTTAATGAAGAAGGAAAGAAAGAAAAATAAAGTTGTAATGAAATAAAGTAAAATAAAACAAAAATAAAAAAGTACCCAAAATTAATTTTCGGAGACATATAGTGATATACCTATAAAAAAACAGAAATGAGGTAAAAAAAAGGAATGAAACAAAAAAAAAACTCTATTTATGTATTTATTCTAAAAATATAAGTTTCACTAATTATTGGGATACTTTTGAAAATAGGTTTTCATTTCAGGACTGAAATACAAAGTACGTATTTTTTTTTAAGGTTTAACTCGAAAATCGGTATTAGAATTGGTAAGAACCATTTTTTCATATATAAAAGTCTGCATGTGCATGCTGAATTCTATTTAATCAATAGTTCAATAGCAAAAATGACTGTGTAGATCAGTTCATACTTCATAATCCTATTATCTAAGTGCTGTCAGAAAAAAAATCCTATAATCTATAAGTGGTCTTATGACATTATCCTTTTGTATGAAACTCGTTGGGAGACTATGACTATCAAAATTGTAGAAGAATCAAGAAGCATTATTTTGTGGAAGTATCCTTATATCAAATATATACACATGCTACCAGTTTATGTATAGGTGTCGGTGATTAAATATTTTCTATTTAGTAGTTTTCATAATTAATTCCTCCAAATTAGTATTTTTTATCATCATAATATTAATGTGGAGTATTATTAATTGTACAGATGACTAATATTTGTTTAAAAAATTAATTGAACATTTTTAGTGGGATCTTTCTTTTCAATCATGTTTTTTATTCATCCACAAATAAAAACTAAGCTACTGTTTAATATAATTAAATAATAATAATTGCTTGAGGAAGATTTATTACTGTATCACTGTTGAGTAAAAAAAGAAATTATATATACATCAAGTAAAATAAATGTTTATCGATGTATTATTGATGACCTTATCCATTTATTACGAATTGATAACATGTAATAATCAAAATAAATGTAGGCACAATTGAATCGTATTCCCCTCAACAATACATTCTCATATTATCAAATACTCGGACACCCTTTCCACGTAAGGATGTAAACACCTAATCTTCTTTTCTTTCACAGCAAGCCCTAATAAATCATATCAAATCGAAGCACTAGTTAATAAAGCCGTGTTATCAGTATCATCGTTAAAAAGAGAAAAGATCATTGAACACATATATAGCAAATGACAATGAACCTAAACTGTCTGACGTAGACTCTAAATCTATTAAATCTCATATTCGTTTTATTTGACTTAATACCGTTTGCTTTTGCCACTTGCAAATTTGGCCAAATATGGTTATTCAACTGAATCCCTAGATAGAATTTAATTTCGTACATAATTGAATGAACAATTTAGTCCTGCCCATGGCTATAGCTTGGAAAAGCAAGCAAAAAGTTGAAGATTATGTCATTGCTTTCCTGATAAATTCACTATTTCATTGTAAATTTGCATATCCTCGTTCATTAAAGTAAAGATAGTTTATATTTGAATTCTCTTTCTCATGTAGAAACATGTATTTTTTATTTTATTTGGTGATACTTAATTATCTTTAACCTTTCATATCGAAATATTTTTTTCTTAAATATTTATTTAACTAATTAAAGAATATCTCTTTCTTTAATTTCTTTAGTTAATTCTTAATTTTTTTAATTCAATGATAATAAGCATAATGATATATTTGCAAAATTGCACAATATTGTTTTATCAACCAAATAAATTTTTATGACATTTTAAAACAAAATTTTGACCACATTTTTAATTTTTAATCTATATTTGATTATTTATTAATTTATTTCAAATTTGTGTATATTACTGTTGAGTTAAAAGTTATTATTATAAGTGATGAAGTCTTCTTAAGTATTGAACATAACTCTATACTATACTTAAACTGAAAATCATTAGTTAGGCTAAAATAACTATATAGAAGCTGATTTTTTATGGAACTCCATTTAATCATCAATGATGTAATAAATGAAATAATAAAGGGCTGATACAAGAAATAAATAACATGATATATATATATAGAGAGATAGGTTATAACTCGTATAAATTAATTACAATTGTAGTCAACAAAAAAAAAATACTTTTTTTGAAATAGATCCAAAGTTTCACTTAAATTTTCGTCTTATCAATATTACTGCCATAGTGCCATGCTTGCTAGTTGAGCCCCTTTTCGCTGCTAAAAATAAGTTTATTGATGACAAGAACAGCGTGGTGATCTGGTTCCAGTACCAGCAACAGTGGTTTGCTATGGGTTGAAGGATATGACGTGATGGTTAAAGGAGTTAAACTTAAAGAAGTGTAGCATAAGTACATGATATGCACGTGGAAGTTTTGGTGGGTGTGCTAACCAAATTTTTGGATGCTGATGAAAATATACACTGGCACTTGTAGTTTTCTGGAGGTGACCGCCGTTCTGTTGAATCAAACGTGGATAATTTATCTTTTATGCAAATTTTTCTATCATATAACTCACATATTTTACTTAATTAATTGAGTTAGATTTTTTTCTTTCAATTTTCTAACTCTTCTTGCTCAATTACAAATAGCTTCTTTTTTTTGTTTTTTAATTTTTACTATAGTCTCCGTCTAATGTCACTATTTCAATCATTTTTAATAAGATTTAATCTCTCAATTTTGTTACAATCAAAATATTTTCGTCAATTCTGAAAACTCATAATTTATGGTGTTTTCTCTCTCATAAGAGTCTAATTAATGAATGATTGAAATATAGGATACGTTTTGGTATTTAGATAGAGTGAAAAGAAATAAAAAGAGGTAAAAATTTTGAATTAAAATAAAATTTAAAAGTATGATTAAGCCACTCTTCCAGTTCTGTTAAAAAAAAAAAAAAAAAACTCTTCCTCTTAAATCAATTAAAAATATTTAAAGGCGTTCATATATAATAACACCGAGTCCATTAGTAATAGGCTGCTACCAGAAGTTGTAACTTTGGGAGAGGCGGCTCACTGAATTCTTATATATATTGTTTGTTTGTTTGTTTGTTTTTGAACGTTAGTTGAGTTGATCCCCGGATTTAAAAAGTCAATATACGTGACGACACTATAGTTTGATCACCTACAATTACAAAGATAACATATATCCATGATTATCATGCTAATGGATTAATTAATTAATTAATTAAAATGATTGTTACTAGTATATAAGTGACGAAAGCAAAACATCATTATAATTAAAGACCCTCTTCAGTTAATACAAGAGTTTTCACTTCACCTAAGAATTAAGAAACCTTAATTAATACTAACATGTAAAATCAATAAACTTAAGCACATGGACTAACATCTAAAATCAATAAACTTAAGCACATTGGCCACTTTCTTTTAATGACTTTGCTGTATAAAATTTAACAAAACTCTCTTCTAATTAATTAATTATACATATAAAAGTATTTTCAACTATTCTTTTTCGTACAATATTGTAGTGAGGTTCAAACCTGTGATGATCCACACTAGACTGATCCCAGTGGATTCGAAGTATTTCCAATTGTTGAAGAGATTTTTTTTTTTTTAGAAAGTGATACTGTTCTTATTAATAACACACATAAGTGGTATCTGAGTTATTGTCATAAAATTAATTGACTGAAAGAACTATATATATAAAGAAGTGGACGAACAGAAACTCATGAATGCACAACAAGTGATGTTTCCTTCACATTTTTCATGCCTTTCTTCGTCGTTTTCAAGTCATCTTCAGATCCACGTACATCTTAATTCCCATGAGTTTTTCTTTGGAGATTACTTAAATCATAATTAATAAGCATTCATTAGTTTGTTTCTTGGGAAGGTAGTAGAGGTACAATATTGAAGAAGCTGACTTCTGCTGCTTTTTCATTCTAAAAAGGCAAAGCATACGCAAGAGAAGAGCTTCCTCCATATATATATATATATATATACTTCCCGTACGCAAATGACACAAATTCCTTTTATATTATCCAAGCCTCTGCATGTTTCTTCTGTTTCTTCACCTCAAATTTTGTAAATGTGTACGTGGATCATGGTTGTAAACTGTGGCTTCACACAATGGGAAATAAATTTTATTTATTTATACTCAAATCATGATTTTAAGACTTAAAATCATATTCAAATTTTATTTGTCAAATATATTATTCATGCAAGAATATCTGTTTTTATTCTCCAAAATAATTTCAAGGCATGCAAATTATATATAATATCCAAATTAACATGCGCTACTTAATCCATTCAACAAGGTTATCCTTCTAGTTGTCATGTTCATGTATATATATACCCTCAGGCCTCAGGTATATCCACATGATAAGGAATATTATGCAGGTTGCTTTTGAAACTTTCTTCCTTTAAATACATTGGCAACCTTTTAATTTAATGGAGCGAATATTTTTTTACCATTTTATATATTCTCAAACAAAAGAAAAGAAACAAAATAAAAAAAGAATAGGAAGGCAACCTTTTAAAAAATCTCGTCCCAAAAAAATTGCTCAGTTTTAATTTCCTGCATTTTATTTTCAATTGCTATTTGGATGAGATTTAATTTATTTAGGATTTTAGAAGGGTCAACCATTAAGTCTTCTCCCATTCGAATTGGAAGGTATTTAATATAAACAAAGAGAAAGTGTTTATTTTAAATTAAAATTGATCGATCAAGTTATATTTATATGTATTATAAAGTTACAAACAATAACACAATTAATTATTGTAAGGATTTAATTTTATAATTTTTTTCTAGCTTTTCTGTTTTATTTTTACATTATTTCGATTAACAGGGACAGAATACTTTAGCATTATATTTTTTAAAAATCAAATAAAAGAATGTGAAGTAGCTTTCTCATCAACGATCCTTCAAAAGGTTTAAAAAAAATATAATATTGTCAAAAGCAGTACTACTAATTTGCACTCAAACTTCTTCGAAGGAACGATTAAGGACATTCTACTTCAATTAATTTGCATGCAAATTTACTTATGGAAGGCTTAATAACGTATGTATCTGAACTAGCATACAGTATAAAATATGTTAGAGAAGACCGTGTTTGGAGGAACCGACTTTGACAACACGACACGCATGGCATAGGATTCACACTCCTTCAAGTCACAAACTTCTTAATTGAAGCCCCACCATCTAGCTTGTAATGTATATCCACATATATAGTAACGCGTAAGGCTACTTTCTCATCCAAAAGCTTAGAAAATTATATACTTGATCACAACTCAATTAACGTAACTTAGTTGAATGCATTATTAGCACACTGTGCCACACGTTGAAGCATTCCCCACGCGTCTTGCCAGATAGAAACTCGGTCATGAGATAACTACTTACAAGTTAGCTAGAAAAGCTTATTGTACTCATTCCTTCGTAAAGTGTTAATTAATAACGTACCAACCAGGCCAAACAGATTATCTAGCAGTGGTGACCTGGTTACATTCAGTTGAATATTATGTTTACTTTTTGGTCAATAACAAACAGATTACTATCTTGTATTTAAAAATGATAAATAATGACTGATCTGTAAAAAAATGAGAAAGGTTTGGGATTTTTGCATTGACTAAAGTAAATGAGTATTTGGATATCCACCCTAACTTTGATATCTCAAAACTTTTTGTTTTTGAAAGGCGATATCTCAAAACTTATATTAATTATAAAAGAATTAGAAAGTAGAGCTTAGCGGTAAGTACTTTTCCCTGTTACTAAAAAGGCTATGGTAAAAATCTAGATCTCTTGTCTAATACAAGATTCTGGATAGCGGATACGTACAAAGACTTGTTATTAATTAGTGGGTGGATAGATTTGCCAACCCAATAACAAGTGTCCTTAGCCACAAAATAAAGCGGTTGTATATTTGGTATAATGCTACCAACATGTGCATTAAAGGCAGGAACCACATGGGAAGGGTTTCGGTTCAACCCACCTTACCCATTGCCCTAACATGACATTGCACAACTAATTAATTGTGTGTAACCTTTCATTAGCACTTTTTTATATATTATTTGTCCTTTATTTTTCTCTCAATATAAATTCCAGATCTTTATGCGAGATATAGTGGACTTGTAACGGATTAACAGTGAGACTTTTAAATATGCTTAAAATTTTCAATAAACTTCATTAATGAATACAGTTCATTTAAGCTGTCAAAAAAACCTAATTAAACAATAACAATTAAGCAAGCAAGTTTCTTTCCTGCGTTGTTCACGCGGCATGCAGTGGATGTTTTTGGGCCCAAGTAAAACCCCACCATGTTGATTATGTTTATTGGAGAAAGACCTTGACTTAATCCATCCTTAAGTGGTCAATTAATTTGGGTCTCAGGATATATACCACCCACCATTATTAATAGACTTCACTCATATACTACTATTGTTTTATGATGGTGAGTTGTTTGGTATTAGATTCGACTGTCTCTTTTAAGGTGCAGATTGGTAATATAATCATTATCCATTCTAAATAAATTGGAAAAACAAAATTGTGTTGAAAATGTCAAAATTTACAAATATAGACATGTGTCTTTTACCACATTTAACGTGGTCTAAATTCAGTTTTCATTTTTTTCGTTTCCTTTGGAATTGTATGTATTCTGCAACCTGTACTTGAATCTGACCACCAGCAAGTGAAATCAATTTAATGAATTTATACATACATATATATATATATATATATATAAAAGAAATGAAGAATCTTATTAATTTTCTTATTACTAAAGTAACATAAATATGACCATTGACCAGTAAAAGAGAGACAGTGAAGTTTAATTGGGTCAAAATTATATAATTTATTCTAGCTGTGTAATTAATATAAGAAATAAACAAAAATAATTTCAGATATATACTTTCCTTTACATATAAATCATTAATTAAATCAGAAACCATATATCAGTAATTCTAATCAATATTTGAATGGTTGATAAAAAAGTAATGTGTAAATTGAAAGATAACATATAAATTAAATTCATGAACCAAGTTCTGAAGAAGCGAAGAAGTATGTGTACAGGAATACGTATATAATGGGAATTAACCTGTATATTTATCTTTGGCATAAATATTACTGATGATGAAAACAATTGTTAGATTGAATCAATGACAAAGAAGAGTCCAAAAGCAATGAGCAAATTTTGTCTGTACAGAGGAGCAGAAACAAAATCCGAACCTAATCCCAATCCCACCTATATACTAAAAAAAAAACATAAAATGAAAATTAAACTAACTGGTGTGAATTCATATTCACCGTAACAACAAATTCAATTTCAATCAAATTAAAATAAACATTCTGTGAACAAATCTACGCCTCTTCATCATCTTCCCCTGAAAACAAACGCGGCCTCTTGGCGGTTACCGGCAACGGGCTTTCCACCTCTTGTTCACCGCCAACCTTCTTCTTTGCTAAATCAAACCCCGCCGGCGACCAGAACTCCGTCAGCGGCGCTGGAAGGTTCAGGTCAAACCCACGGAACGCTTGGGAGGAGGAGGCAGCGCCGCCGTCAGAGGTAGTGACGCCGCTGCTGTTGTTGCCGTTGGCGTTGCTGTTACTGTGGTTGTTTCCGCCGTCGTAGTGACAGCGCTTGTGGCCACCCAGGGCCTGACCGGTAGGGAAACTCTTGTGACAGATGGAACACTCGTGCATCCTTCCGCCGCCGACGGTCGAAGCGGAAACGCTGTCGTTGGCTGTGGCAGAGACGGCGACGGAGGCGGTGGTGTTAGATTCCGACGAGGCCTTGCGGTGGCTGGCCTTGTGTCCACCAAGTGCTTGGTAAGAAGGAAAAGCCTTGTTGCAAACGGTGCACCTGTGTGATAGTTTCAGCGGCGGTGACGCTTCTTTGTGTGACTGTGACGAAGACGGTGATTCAGTGTTGTTGTTGTGGTTGATGTTTCTGTTGTTACCGCTTTGTGCAAGCATGATGAGGCAAAGAGCGAGGTACTCTTCCTCCGACTCAAAACGCGGTCGTTTGGAGCGTTTTCTTTTAGCCCAAGGCTCGCGTAAGTGAAGGTCAACCTCCTCCTCCTCCTCCTCTTCTTGGTAGCCACGGAAGGGAGTGGTGGCTGCTGTTGGTGAATTCAAAGCCTCCAAAGCCATTCAAAAAATTCAAAGAGAATTGAGCCAACTAGTTTGGTGTTTGGTGTTGTGGTGTGTTTGGCTAATTAGGTGTAGACTACGACCATGTAATGATTTATGAGTGTGTTGTGTTAGCATAGAGGGTTTATATAGGGATGTTATGATGAAAAGAGTGAAGTCGGTCAACTAAAGAGCGAGTGAATGAATGGATGACTTAGAAAAGTCAAAACTACGTTACGTAACTACGTCTGCGCTATCTTTACCCTTTCGGTATGTACATTAATTAACCCCACACCACACAACACCAAGGTAATGGTTGTGGTTATGAACACTGAAATTGGGGGAATCTAAATGTGGCTGTGGTTGTGGTTGGGTTGTGCCGGTCAGAGTTTTCTCTCCGTGCCTGCGTGTAAAACACGATATTCATTTTTATTTTGAGATGGTGTAATGTAACTCGAATTTTCTTCCAACCAATTTGGATTATAAAACGTGTCAATCTTGGGCCGTGCTCTTTTACCCTCTTTTTTAGATTGGAATTTTGGAATAGTACCTTTCTTTTTTCTTAAAAATAATAAACAACTTGTCCGGGATTATAATGCCAGCTCGGTCTTTTCAATGTCAATGAAATGTGCCATGACTTATTCGGAAAAAAAAATACTGGTCAGTGATTTAGTATTTACTTCTTTTAACATTGTTATTATTATTTGCACACATATGCTAACGCGCCCATGTCTAAATCTTGTTAAAAATAAAGCAGTTTTTTTTACTTATTTAGACATTATATTTGTTTAATATCTTTCTTTATTTGCAATAATATTTTTGGTCAATTGTGAATAATTTATTATTTTAATTATTCCGGCAAGTGGTAACCTTCAGTCAATTTTATTTATTTATTCTGGTAACCCTTTTTTATTCAACTTTTTAATATGCTAATCATCTTTTTATATCATTCTCCTTTTAAATAACTAAGAAAACGTTTAAAATATTTATTATGTTAAATTGATGTATGAATTCTCTTTACGAAGGCATACGCATCACTTTTACATCCTTATCCTGATTGATGTTGGTAGAACACAGTATATGATTCTAAAGGAACCATACTAAATTACATGTTTGGCTGTATTAGGGGAAAGAAAAAGAAAAATTCAAGAAGTGAATAGATTTAGACGCCTCGTGGCGATAAATGGAAAGACACCTTTCCTTGGCGTCATGGCTTTGA
This sequence comes from Glycine latifolia, assembly GCA_013407115.1. Classification (NCBI taxonomy): domain Eukaryota; kingdom Viridiplantae; phylum Streptophyta; class Magnoliopsida; order Fabales; family Fabaceae; genus Glycine; species Glycine latifolia. The sequence continues at coordinate 37,243,806 of CM023950.1, read as the reverse complement.
TCACGGTCATGGTTTTCGACTTTCGTGGTTTGGGCAACCACTTCCACTGATCGTTTATTCGTTAGTTGCCACACTACAACTACAACTACAACTAAGCTAATCTTCTCAAACAAAGTACAACACCACCACGTGCCACCTGTATTTATAACTTTTCAACTAGTTTTAATTTCTTCCGTGATCGCGGGAAATTAATACTTATGAATACTTTTATTTTTCTGTAATGGATCATATATGACTGGAGTTTCCTAATATTATAAACTAATTTTATATATAATAGTATTTTACATCATTAAGTTTATTTTTGGAATTATGGATACGTTTATTTATTAACTAAGAATTAAGAAACATACTTTTTAAGTATTCATTAAATGAATTTTTGAAGGTGTCTGGAAATTTTTAACTAAAAATTATAAAATACCTGAACATTTTACAGTAACTGAATATTCAAATGAAACTGTTAAAAATAAATATCAAAATTGTTATTGACAGATAAGAAGATCAATGACAATAAGTATTTAAAGTAATTTTAGAATAACATAACCTTAATTAGTTCTTTCATTCTTTTCTAGTTTTCTTAATTATTTTATCTATTATCCCAATTATTTTGATGTGTCTTTGTAAAGATTAAATAATTAAAGTCAAATAAAAAGAGATATAAAACTCCTCTTAATGAACAAATATGGAAGAGGAGAATAATAAATGTTGTGAAACCGATTTTGTCAAAATGAGATCAGCGGCGTGATTTTTGTCAAGTCATAATATTTTATTCATTTTTTTAATTAATAATTATTTTATAAGAATATTGACAGTTCACATTACATTTTATGCATATTAATTTGTGCAACTCATTTTCATGACAAATAGAAGTTCCGTTTGAGTGAAAAGAAAAACAGATAAAAGAGAGACAAAAATGTCTTAAAAGACACTCCAACAAGGTAAATATCGATCTATGTAGAAAAATATAATCATTTTTTTTATTAATGACTCTTATTTAAAAATTTAAACTTCGATGGGAGTTTTTTTTCTCTCTCAAAATATTGACTAATGGTGGAATTCTCTTTTTTAAAATGTCTGCATTTGTTTATAAAATGAAAATATATATTCAAATAGTTAAAAACTTGAAACAAATGGTAAATATTAATATTTGAAAATTTAGAATGATCAATAAATTTAAATAATAAATAAATTTTTATAAGTTATTAATTTCAACACGTACATGATTACTAATAATAGTTAAATATATATCTCATATATTATATAGTATGTGTTAAATAACAATTTAAAACAAATTATTATAAATTGACTTAAGTATAAATTTACATAAATATATAAAATATTCAATTATCTATTTTATAAAGTAATAATATAAAAAATTAATTAATATAAAACTAAGACAATAACAGTACAAAATGGAAGTGAAAATATTTATAATTTATGATTAAATAATAATATAAAATTTACATTATGAATTTATTTTAATTAAATTTTAATATTTAAATCAGTAATAAATAAGTAAGTATTTCTTTTAGTATAAATCACAATAACATTTAATGAGAGACATCTTGGATTTGAATTAAAAATATTTATGACAGAGACAAATTAACTCTCTTAATGTATTATATATATAATTCATTTAAAAAACTTCACTTAAAGAACTCGTGTATAAATGAACTACGTTAACTTCTAGGTTCTCTCAAAAAAAAAAACTAATGACTACTTTTATTAACTATGATTAAACGATTATCACATCATCATCATCAGGTTGGAAAAGAAAAATATCACATGATATATATTTTCCATTATTAGAATTTCCGTACATTATAATAAAATTGATTGTGTGCATTCTAGAACGATAACGGAAAAATATGGAAAGGTGTGTGTGTGATTTATTTTAACGTGTCAAGCGAGCAAGAGAGTGAGTGAAGACTGGAGTGTGGTAGTGGGAGAGACAGAGAGTAGTTGCTTCAACGACGCAATAAAAAATAAGAAAAAAAACGTTGGGTATATTGACACGCAACTCATATGAGTTCTTCTAATTGGTGACACGTTGCACCTTCAACTCTCAATAACTTGCTTCCACGTGTTCTGGATAACCGACAAACATCATCATATCATATCATATGATTCATGATTCATACTAATCATAATCACCAAATACTAAACACTTTCCTTGTATAATGCATTTCAACTGCGCCCATGGAAGTGTGAGCTAATGTAAAATAAATTAAAAACTATGCCATTTATTTATAACTTACTGATTAGATTTTCTTTTTGGTTACACATAATATTAATATTAATGTTGTACTTGTTATTGGGGGGTGTTATTAAAATTTAGGATATAATATTATTTAGAGATCAGATCGAATGCATTGTCATGATGGGATATGAGTGGATGGATGAATAGTGACTACATGCATTGCCAAATTGGCATACTTTTTTGTTTTTTGTTGCATTGCATGTGTATCGCATCAATACTGTTCTTTTACACTTGGCATAGTTCGCTGTCAAGGGCTGCTGCTTGAAAACTACTCTCCTAAACCCCACGGATATGAACTGAGTACTGAAAACAGGTGGAAGTGGAATGAAGCAATTAAAGCATAAAATACAATTTTCTAAATTTCGACAAGACATTGTAAAGTATATGAAGTAAGTAAAAATGATAAAATAAAATATAATATTTGAATAGGTTTAAATAGCAAATTATTTCATTTAATAGCGAAAAATATATTATAACAATATTTTTTTAACATAGGCTAATCTGCACTTAAGTAATATCAGATGCTCGCCAAAAAAAAAACTTAAGTAATATCAGATAATTACTATGTTAAATAGATATCAAGCGCATATGAATATTAAATATAGAAGTTTTAACACCTTTATCTGAAGAAAATATAAGTGTAAAATACTAAATTATATCACTTAGTAAAAACTAACCGTTAAAATTTAAATAACTCTATAATTTTATTATACATATATAGATTTTGTTGATAATTTAATATTTTATTTCTAATTTATAATTTACTCATTATCTCTTTAAAATATATTTATTATTTAACAAGAGTTAAATCTACTCATGCATCAATTAACAATATGTAAAAAAAAATTGAATCAGAAAATGTGCACCAATGAGTTGGAGACTTTCATACAAGGAAGAAAAAAACTAACAAAAAATTTCATGTCTACTCTTCCGTACCCTTCTAGATGGGCTTGCAAACTTCCCTAGGGAATTGCTACTGTCACTCATCAATTGCCATTTTCAGCCCACGTGCTGAAATGTTTTTATTTTTGAAAATACACTTTTAATGGAAATATGACTCCATTATTCAGCAGAATGTTTCAATGTATTTCATTCTCATTTTTTTGCATCCATCATTAATATAACATAAATATGTTTTTATTTTGTACTTTTTGCACTCCCATAATTTAATAACATAAATGTGATTATGTAGTGTATCTTCGTAAGATTCACAACATAAAAATATCTTCGTTGTACACTTTATCAAATATTCAACAAAAAATATAATTTTATTATATATTACTATACAACGAAATCACATTTTCATTGAACAAATAAAAAAAATCACCTCTCATAGAGGCTAGGAAGATAAAGAAATAAGGTAGTGGGAGAGACAAAATGGTAAAGGAAATGGGAGTGCGAAGCAAATGGAGGAGAAAGAGAAGATTGACAGACAGTGGGTAGGAAGAGAAAGAGGAGAGGTGGGGTTGTAAGGAAACTGCCAACAGGGGTAGGTTTGTCCTTTCAACTATATCTGAAAAACTATGGGGTATGAATACCAAATTTGGAGGTGAGAATAATAACCCCTACTCCCTATTCCACGGGGCTTTCAGTGAAATGTAACTGAACATTGATGGACTCTGGACCAAAAGCAAAATAAGACGAACATTGGTGGACTTGTATGATGGACCGAGACATTTATTTTTTGTGTATTTGGTTAAGCGTAAATCTGTATCTTTGAATAATATTAGTTTGAAAAAATAATTTCAATTGAATTTGTGTTTGAAAGCTACCATTTTCACTTATAGCAGTTAAATGATCAAAAGTTACATTCTTTCATTAATAGTTAAATGTGCTTTTAAGAATAAACAAATACTTTGATGTACTCGAGTATATACCAAAGCAAAAGATGTTAATGGTAATTTTAAATCTTCTTATATTTTATTTTTTACTTACTGAATGAATATATTTTTGATTTTTAAGATATAAAAAATGCTAGTGGTAGAGAATTTGTTTACGAAACAGGTAATTTCTTATATTGTCTTGTATAGACTAGTTTCAACAAGTGTGATGTGAGTGCACAGGTGGAACTATTAGAGGTAGGGTTTGAAAGGTTTGGTTACACTTGGCAGGTTATGTCCCAGAGAAATGCAGCCAAGGAGTAATATTGATGATATATCATATTTAAATATTGGCCTTTAAAATACGCATGCAGAAGATATTTGCACAGCGAAGGAGGTTGGGAACACGTGTAAGTTAAGTCTTTTGAACGGAATACATGGCTTTCGCTGTACTAATTAAGATTTCGGAAGAAAGAAAGGGTTTTTCATATGCTTCAGACTCTTCTTTATTCGAATGGATGATTATCATTTATCGGTCAATCCTATCTCTTTTCTATTGTTCGTGACCACTAATCATTAGCATCATAAAACTTAAAATACAAAGATAAAAACAATCATACCAGTAAATATTTAGAACATATTCTGGAGTGAGAAAATAAGAATGTTGATATTGATGAAATGGTAATGTATGCAGCTGAGTTTTGATGACCAATTTTGCTTCAAGCTTTGGTTGTGCAATTTATGTTGTTTTTATCTCTGCACTAGCATTCAAGGTAAAATGTAATTTCATTGTATTATGAAGTTTTATTCTAAGCATTTATACAATTGTAGAAGGTTTTGCACTCAGATTGTGGACATTTATAAACAACTTAAGACTGGGTGTATAGTGGATACAGTACTATATTTTTTTCAAAACTAAAAATACATATTCATATATGAATTCTAACAAATTACAATTTCTCACAAACTTAGCCTTGTGAAATTTATCTTGTATTTTATTTAAAAATATTTTAGGATTTAAAAACAAAAAAATAATATTAAAAACTAGATATAAAAGACACTTTCCAACCTAATTATATTAATAAGATTATAAAAATAGTAGAATAAGAAGATGTAATTTAAATAATAAGATTGTGAAAAAAATAGTATAGTAGTACTTTTTAAATTTTTAGTGAAATAAACATTATTAGTATAATAATTTAATAAATAACATTACATATGTACATATGAATTTATTTCAAAATTATACATAAAGTCATGAAAAAAAAGTTTTTTTTTGTGTTATCTGAGAAAATAATTTATGAACTGACAATAAAAAAGATTTTTCGTATTATTATTTAATAACAAATCATCATTGACTTTTATTATAAGTATCTTAAAATTCATATCCCTTTTTAAAAAGTCTTAGAATTCATACTGAATCATGATTTTTAATTAATTGATAATGTATTCTTTTTATACTAACAATGTAAAAAATTAAAATCTAAAAGCATATCCAATTAAATAAGAAATTTTTAGCCATTTCATATTGTTTGATATTTTGATTTTTTTATTCAATTTCATGACTTATATTAAATTGAACCCATTTATAAATAAAAAATTAAAATATAATTTATCTTACATACCAACCTATCTATCTATACATAATAATGCATTACGCTACGCATGTATTCTAATAATATATTTTAATTCAATTATTCAATTTATTATTCATATAAACTTAATATTAACAATTAATTTTTTGGTTTAATAACTAGTTTTCTCTCTTATATAAAAATCACTTACCTTATGCGACAAAAATCTGAAAAGCTCCTATACCATAGCCTAAAAAATCATTTATAAATTGAATACAACTAAACATTTGTCGGCTAAACCCTAAAAAAAAAAAGTGGATCACATAAAAACATTTTGACGATTATTGTACCGATATCTTGTGAACCCTCAAGACAAGCACAAACAAGTATATAAGAAGCAAGAGCTCGCATTAAGCTTTGAGCATTTTCTCAATGACTACCGTTATGCCAAAGAAGGATATGATATTCTTTTTCACCGTTACTTGAATTGAAGGTTTTTTCCTCTTCACGAGGATCTTATGATTCTTCAGCCAAAATGATTAGGTCTTCTCTTATTTTTTTGGTTTTTTTTTTTTGGAATCTTTATTTTGTATGGATTATTAATTATAGTTAACGATAATAACAACTTTTAAAATAATATTAATTATCTATGTTATAGTTGGTTTAAATAGTATTGATTACAAATAAATTATTAATGAGTTTTGCCACAAATGTTTTTAAGGCAAACCACATTTCAATAATCATGAGGACTTTTTTTTTTTTTTTTGCCCAAAACAATATTTGAAAGGTAAGAGTCCCACATACATTGAGTAGAATACAATATTTGATGTGATACTTAAGTCTTGAGGTTCTCCTAACTAATGAAGTAGTCTTTTGGGTTGGACTATCCTCTTATGCTTAAATCCTAACTATTATGTATTTAGTGAAATAAATATGATCAGTATAATAATTTTATAAATAACATTGCATATGTTGCATGAGAAAATAGTTTATACAATGACAATACAAAGAGTTTTCATATTGCTATCCAATAACAATCATCATTCAATCAACAACCAAAAATCATCATGCATAATATTTTTTTAATTTAATTATAATTATCATAAAATTCATACCAATCTTGATTTTTAATTAATTTAAGGTGCAATTTTTTTACACGGTTTGTACAAAAATTTAACTCTAAACTCATCCAATTAAAAAATAAATTTAATCATTTCATATTGTTTTTGGGATAATTATTTCATATTGTTTGATATTTTTATTCGTTTGATATTTTATTTTTGATTCAATTTTATGACTTATATTAAATTGAACTCATTTATAAATAAAAATTAAAAATAACTCATCATTAGTACCAATCTATCTATCTATACGTATTGCACTACATTATTATTATGCATGTATTATAATAATATATTTTAATGAAATTCTTCAAATTATTATGCATACATATAAACTTAATATTAAGAGTTAATATTTCTGATATAACATTACCTAGTTTTCTCTAATGTAAAATAAATCACTTGTCATCTAATGGTGTAACTTAGTTGGTAACACACACTGAATTTATAAGATAAAATTTGAATTTGATTCCCATAAAATATACTCTTGGGAAAGGTAAAGAACTTTAATTGTAATTAAATTTTGATAGAGGATTAGTCTCATAACTTATCTAAATGATTAAAACTTGTAGAGATAACGAGCACGGAGTCTAAGTCCTATTTATGGTAGAGTTGGACAATGGGCTTAGGTCCATGGACCACCCGCGAAATCAAAACCCCTACAATATACAATCATTGGTATTTTTAGTCCATCTAAATTGTGTTCTTTTTAGCTTGTCCTACTTAACTGGCGGGTTAAATGGGCTTTATATGCAGACTTCACATGTCCCCATAAACTTTTTATATTTTAATATGAAAAATATAATATTAATAAATAAGAAATATAAACAAAGTATAATAAAATGTATAAAAATTAACTATTGTTTATATAATTCAATGACTGATGTGTTGATATAATATTTTAATTTAGTATAAAATTACAGATTAAGTAAATATGATGTAAAAAAATATTTTTTAATAGTTTAAGATGTAAATTATGTTGTCATTTTGGATATATAATTTTTTTATTAGAAAATCATAGTTAGTTTTCATTTTTTGTTAAAATGGGTCAAATTTACATTTTATTTTTTATTTATTTTTATCATGGATTGATCCGTTAAATGAAATTTGCATAATAGACTCAGCTCTATCAATTTAAGGTGATACCAGAAATAAATAAAAAATCACTTACCTTATGCGACACAAATTTTAAAAGCTCCAAACATACCCGAACCCGATTACCACAAGAACTGGATAGTAGCTTCTCGCGCACATATCTTCCCTCGCCGTAGGAACCAAAACCACATTCCTCGTATCGTGCCCTTCATCCATTCACACCAAATTTTGCAACTTGGTTTCCAATTGCGTGCACCTATGTCCTCTTTTCTCTCCTTATCACTCTCTGCGCCTTCCCTCCACGATTCTTCCTTCCTCCATGGAACAAAGCTCTTTCCCTTTTCCCGGAGAGTGGCACCACGCCGCTTCAACTCTTCCTCTGCCAAGTGCTCCCTCGACCACATCCCTAAACAGTTCAGAAAGGAAAATCTCAAAGATGGATGTTAGTTTTTTTTCCACCTTTCGTTCCTTCTCTTTTATATCTTGCCTAATGCTTATTTACTCTGTTCGATTTAGTTTAGGCCAAAAAAATAATGAAGAAAACTTAATTATGTGGTTTCTGAGAAAAACTAGAGCAGAAAAATGAAACAAATGAAATTTTGTAATCTGGGTATGAATGATTTCAGTGCTTGTTATTTGATTGAAAACTTTACTGTGTAATTATGTGGATTGCAGGATCTCTTCAATTAAATTTTTCATATGTTTGAAACTGAAGTGGCAGAAGGGAATGAAACATACGTAGTGTTTTTGCTGTTTAGTGTTTGCTTTTGTCATAATTTTTGGTCCCCATAAGTTTTGTTGTGGAGTTGTTTTGTTTTCGTGCATTTCTTGTTGAGTGTGTGTACGCGCTTGGCTATTTGCCTCCTTTGAAAGGTTTAAAAACTTGAGTTACACTTTACCTTCTTGAAGTTTTTGTCCAAAGTTCAAACCAAATTTAGTGCATCAACGTCTGAATTTTATAATTTATGCCCGGTAAGTTTCATAGGCGTGAATCCCAGGTCCTTAAATTTTAAGTAACAATGCAAGTGATACTTGTTTTTCGCCTAAATTGAAATGCTTTCTGACAAGATGCATATAGATTTGTCTTTTGAAATGTATTAGTAGTACAGATTGTGAATTTTGTGCATAAATTGTAGTAAAAGAAAATAAAGAGACACCATGAATTCTGTTAGTAAATACTAGAAAATAACAATATGAATTTTAATTGTCAGTTTTGAATGATTTATTTACACTCTTTGTGTTTCTAAATGTTATAGGAAAACAAAGGGGTAAAGTTGTTTATGAAACATAAGGCTTCAAATTGGTGCTCTTAAATTAATTTGGATGAAAGTTTCTGGAGATTGAGTACAACTTTCCCAAATAAAAAATCTTAAAAAGTTTCTTATTCAAGTTCGGTTGAAAAGTTTAAAGTTGGGTGCCTAACCTCAATTTTTTATTTTCTCCTATTATATGCAGTGATGGAAAACTACAAGAATGCACCTCAATCTCTATATGGCCTTTCTCCTTCACAAATGGACATGTTCATGACAGAAGATAATCCTATCCGTCAGCAATCTGAAAGAGTTACAGAGGTTCTGACCATATATCCTTGCTACTGTCTAACTGGTTTGATGTTATAATAGCAGTGGCCTATCTATAACCTAATTTAGTAATTCTTGATTTTGGAGTTGATTTTGCAAAGCACCCAAATTTTATCACAGCATATTTGATTGTTTAAAATTGCTCTTAATTTTAATCATTGTGACAGGAAAGCATCTCATCTGCCAAGAATTATATGGATAATGGTGGAATGTGGAGTCTATCTGGCATGGGAAAAAATGATGCTTCAAAATACAGCATGAGTGTTAGTATGTATCGAGGAGGTAGGGGAACTGGAAGGCCAAAAACTGCTCCACCAGATCTGCCTTCTTTACTCTTGGATGCTCGAATATGCTATCTGGGTATGCCGGTAAGCATCACCCTGATGACTCATGACCCCCCGTGACTAGCTTCTGTATATTGGTATCTATCCGGTATCTTTTATTCCAATCTTGATGTTCCTTATTAAGTCTTTATGATTTGTACAGATTGTACCAGCTGTGACAGAACTTATTGTTGCTCAATTTATGTGGTTGGATTATGATAACCCTAGCAAACCTATTTACTTGTATATTAATTCATCTGGAACTCTGGTAAGTGTTATGACAATTTTTTTCTAAAATTTTCCCTTGTAATATATGAGGTGTTGATTTATATGATTGCTTTTTCTTTCCCTTTTTCGTTGTTTAGAATGAGAAGAATGAGACCGTGGGATCAGAAACTGAGGCATATTCCATAGCTGATATGATGTCTGTAAGTTTTTATCATGAATCATGTGCCACTCCTATCCCACCTCAAGCCTGGAATATGGCTTATCTCTTTGAACTAATCATTTGTAACTCTTGCTTTTAATTAATCTTTTTTCTTTCTGCCTGAAGTATGTCAAAGCAGATGTCTATACTGTGAATTGTGGCATGGCATTTGGTCAAGCAGCAATGCTTCTGTCACTTGGAACAAAGGGTTATCGTGCTGTACAGCCAAATTCATCTGGTATGAATCATTTCTATGCAAACTTTTGAATTGTTTGTTTTTTTTTGCTCAATTGCTTCTTGTGGCCTTTTGGAACTTCTGACAAATGCTTCCTTCAAGAACCTGTACTTAGTATCTGATTCATGAGTATATTTGAAGAATAAACAATGAATTACTGATTTACAATTTTCCAATCATCCCTTTTGTCATCACATATTACACCTTTTGATCAAATGGTTACTAACATGCTTGTTAAGAAGTATTTTCTGGAAGATCAGTTTATCAACTTGTCGTTCTTCTGGATCCCTAGGGCAAGGATTGTTGAGTCATGATCCGTGTGAACTGAAACCCCAGTAGAAAAACAAATTGAAAGATGTCTTGATTGGATTTGCATAAAAAGCCTTCTTTATTGGCTATAGATTTTCTTGCCCCCCTTCAATGTTGAATTGCTGATGGTACTTTTATTTTGTGGCCAGAAATTTCTAAATAGTTAGGGATATTTCTTCCTAGTCAGTTGATAGTTTTGATCAATTGACAAGGTAGAAAGATAACTGGTCTTATGTTTTGTATAAACTATAAATTATGTGGAATAGAGGGATGTATAAACTATGATTTTTTAGTATTGCCTTCTCTTAACATGGATTTTAAACTGTTTGCTACTGCAGCAAAATTATATCTCCCAAAAGTCAATAGATCAAGTGGTGCTGTTATAGACATGTGGATTAAGGTACTGTCTACCTGTTTGGTCTCTCCTCTATATTCTCTCAATTATTTAGCCATTCTATTTACATCAAGTATGTTGGCAAAACACATACAGGCAAAAGAGCTAGAGGCAAATACTGAGTATTACATTGAGCTGTTGGCAAAAGGGACAGGGAAATCAAAGGAAGAAATTGCTAAAGATGTCCAGAGGCCTAAGTATCTTCAAGCACAGGATGCTATAGACTATGGAATTGCTGACAAAATAATTGATTCCAGTTCAAGGGATGTTGCATTTGAGAAGAGGGTAACAATTATTGATATTTATTAATTGGTTATTCTGATATTCTCATTAAACATGCATATTATATAATATACTTGTGATTACTTTCTGGATCAGAATTATGATGAAATGCTTGCTCAATCAAGAGCTATGAGGAGACAAGGTGGTGGCAATCCTCAAGCGGCTCCTTCAGGATTTAGGTAATCACACAGCATAAGGCCACTTATTCAGCTCCAAATCCAAGGCCTTCAAAGGATGCTCGCAGGTTAAATTTAAGTTGACGCCTGGTATAAAGGTCAAACAGCTATCTCACATCAAGGCCATATGGAAAATTTCTCTGGATAGTGTATGATATCTGTATCTTGGCTGTTGGGCGACTTGTTCAATACTTATATTTGATTTACTTATGCTTAGTTCCAACAACTAAAGAAAATGAGCAGTTTTCTTAAGTTGTAAATATCGAACCATTAGCAATGTGATGGACTTGATCTGATGGCTGCATTCTCTTCAACTGTTTCATTTCACATTTTGAATGAGATTTTATTTGTAACCCAATAATATTGGATGGAAATATGCTGATTCAGAGAAACATCATGTTTGCACAGTAGTTGACTTTTTTGGTTTGACATTCAAAATTATGCAGTACTTGTTTTACAATTAATTGAATGCAACTATGGCTCTTGAGCTACAAAGAATTAACTGGATTCTTATTGTGGGTTAACCTTTCATGATGATGAGATGACAAGCTTTTTCCAGTGATAAGTTCAAAAATTGTGGGAGAGGCACAACACTTGAGGTTATATTGTCAGTTTAATTTATACTTTACAATAGTCCTACTTGCACGTAGTGTACAATTAGAAGGAAATCTGGACTAAATTGGTAACTACAAAATAAGCTAGTGCTTCACAACAATAATTCACATGTTTTCGGCCTTCACGGGAGGGAAGTGAAACAGTAGAAACAAAAAACGAAGAAATCCCTATTTTCGAAAAGGCGTCATCAGGAATCACGCTGGAGGATTGGGATAGACTTTGGGCTTGACCTCAATCTCGTTCACATTGCGTACGTAGATAGCATCTTGTTCCTCGCTGCATAAGAAAAGAGCAAGTTACATACAACCAGCGCGTATTCCAGAGATATACACTGAACAGTGAGAGAGAGCCTACGCTTTAGTTCCTGCTTTAGGCCCTTCTTCGAATGTGTAACTTGATGCAACAGCCAAAAGGCGTCCATCTCTGCTAAACGACAGTGCAGCAATGCTGGTAGGATATTTTGAGTACTGAAGACAGATAACGGAAATTTAGCAATTGAAATTGCGATATGTAAATTCTGGTCACTCAATTACTCAAAGCAAAAACGAAATGAAAACCTGGTATAGCCTCTTCTTATTGTTTCCGTCCCACACGTTGACATACCCGTCACAACCTCCTGTGGGAAACGTTCCATATCTGCAAAGAGGCATTTGATGGTCACAATTAAGTCAACATGAGTTAGTAACCCTAACATGAACAACATCTAATTCCAAATTTCATCTTTGGAGCTCTTGAAACTGTGGGGATAAGGGAGGAATAGAGAGGGAACACAAGAAAGTATAATTTACTAAAGATTCTGGGTAGTTGCAATTCGGAACATTCATCTACAACCTCCATATATTTATATACTCAAACTGTGAAAAAACACCTATTCCTCTACTTTGGATGACAATATGTACTTCACAAAGAATTTTTTTCCAATAATAATTTATATTTATATTTCTTAACTGGATCCTTGATGGTACAAGCTACAGCTATTAAGTATTGACAATGTGAATCGTGGAGAAACAATTAAGCAAGCAATTTAAAATCTTCTCCAGAGTGCCTTCTTATTTAAGGAGATGATATAATCAAGGTGACAGAGCACTCTGAATTCTAAAACACTTGAATGGGGAAGAATGCAATTGCATTCGCAGGATAGACTATGACCCTTCCAGCCTCTGATTTTCTGTGACACTTAAAAGCATATCTGCACAAAGGTCAGAAGTTGGTGAACACATGCTATTTTTGATATGGACTAAAATACTAACATATTAAGAAGGGCAAACATAGAGATACCCAAAGAAGTATTTACTTTTTTGCTTGGTTAGCCTCTGAGAAGTCACAAATTCCATCGCAACCCGTCCTTCAACAGAACTAAGTGTATATCCTGCATAAAGTAGTTATACAAGTATGAAGGGAAATCTAGGCTAAGAAACACGACAGAGTGCCTTGTTAATCATTATTTAAAGTTCAAGAGTGTCATCTTCAGAAAAATCAAATATTGAGTTATAACCATCAGTTAAAGTTCACCTGTTCCATTTGGGTAACAGTGCACACATATCTGGTTTGATACTTCAATGAAGATTCTCTTCTCTGCTCAGGTTGAGACATGTTCCTCAAATCATAGATGTTAACATGTCTTCCAACATTTCATGTTTTCTGTGAATAATTATTTTAAATTAATTCAAATAATAATTCAATTCGTGATTGAATGATATTATGAGCTTATAAACATCAAATTATATTTTATAAATAAAAATAATAATTCTCCATCTGAGTTATTATTATTTTTTACGGAAGGGAAATTATTATTGTTACTAACGTATAGACGTAACACATTTTTATTTTATTATTGTATTTTTATTACGTTAAATTTTATATATTATAATATTTTTTCTTTTTATCTTCTTATATTCACCTTGAATTAAGTGTGTCTTTCTTTTGAACATCTCCTAAAGTCGCTAAAACTATATTCTTATATTCTTTAATGAAAAATTTATAATATTTATTTACTTTTTACTAATTGGAATATTTTTAGTTCTTAGTATATTGTATATGTTCTTGATAACTATTAGCATGTCTGTGTGTCTAATTTTTACTGTATTAATGCATTTTGCTTGCACTAAATACAGTTAATATTAATATTATGTGTTGATGTGTAAATTAATTTATTGAATAAATTGTTTTGTGCTTGATGAATGAGTTTTTCTGTAATTTTTTTGTATTTTTAATTTATTAATATCCTTTTTCGATACATGTGTTTCTCCACCATTTTTTTTATTGTTTGGGTAAGACTTTAAATTTCATAGATTACAATAGTTTTTCTTATTATTTATTAATTAATGTGTAGATTTTAATTGTCATGTAATGATTGTATAAAAATCTGCACGCTATTATTCAAAAGGAAATATTTTTAAATGAATTTTAAATTTTTAAGGAATTATATATCATAAAAGGTAAATTTTTTACTATACACATGCATCTGTAATTAGATTTTAATATACTAACAATGCATTTATTTAAATTAAACTATTGACAATTATTAGTTTTAGTTTATCAGATTTTTTTTCTCAATAGGAGTTTGTTTGTATTTTTATTTTATTTTTGTGCCTCTAATATTTATGGCAATCCATTTAATTATTTGATCTATTTTATGTTAAATTTGTTGATTTTGTTAATTGTTTGTTTGAATAAACCACTATTTTTTTACAACAATTAATAATAAATCGCCATTATTTAAAAACTGCCATAAAATTGGAAACTACTATTATTTAAAAATTATTTTTATTTATTTTAAAATTTCAAACTACCGAATTACTATCTTATTGGATATTTTTATAAACCACACTATTTAAAAAAAATGTACAAGTTTTTCAATTTTAAAATTTCCAATTTCCCGTATTTAAAATCTGCCATTTTTTTTAATTCCAAACTCCTCCCCTACTCTTTTTTCTTGAATATAGGGATATTAAGACGTGTGATCTGTATTTTCTCCATTACAAATATACATTGTCACAGATAATAATAATTAATAAACATATAGAATAAATCTTGTGAAACTACTTTTTTTATGGTCTATCTTATGGGGGTATTATTTTGTATTGTCTATGTTATGATAAAAGCTGTGAAATTAAGTATTTAAGAAAGAACGTGAAGTTTGGCCACTCTAAATAAATCCCATGACAAATAAAATAGAAATCTTGTAGCTAGTTGCTCAGATGGTGAAGATTAATTAGTAGACCGAATTTTCTTTGCCAACTTGTTCACTTAGAAGGGGCAAGCAATGTCCTATAGCAAATGAAAGTGGAATTATATAGATTAATATAAAAGACAAAACTAACTTAAATTGTATGAACAAATAAAAGTGTAAAATAGTCAGTGATATTATAATTAATAGTTAATTGAGAAAATAAAACAATGGTAATGTATGGAAATTTTGAAAAAAGAAAACATAAAGCTAACTTTTCCTTGCTTGATTTTCTAAACATTAAGATTTTGTTTTAAACACAGAATTTTTTTTGTTAAAAAAAGTAATGTTCTAAAAATCTAGTGATTGAAAATTAAGTAGAGAAAGAAGAAGAAAAATAAGATGCTCATATTTACGGTAAAAACTCATGTTAAATAGAGAAAGTTTGTTTTTGTACCTAAACTTTGAACTGATGTTGAAGATTCACTTGCCCTCATTATTTTTGAATGGGTTTTTATGTTTTTTCAGATATTTTTTACGGAAGAAATGAGAAGTTAAAATAAGAAGAAAGAATAACAGAAAAAAACAATTTGAACTTAAAAATTAACAAATAAAATATATGACGTGTTATTAATAAAAGTAAATTAAGGGATAAAATAACAAAGATAGTTATAAGAATTTGTGTTAAAAATTTTAAAAATAAAAGATAGCATGAACGTGTGACCGCTAACAGCCTAACATCTGTTGCTTCTTTAATTAGGAGAAAATGAAGAAAACAACACTATGTACTTGTTAACATTAAACCATAAAAGTTGTCATTATAAATTACTACTTTATAAATTTTGAATTCTTCTAAGAAATGTAGATCAACGGGATAATTTATAGAAGAAAAAAAGGAAAAACAAAAAACACATTAATTTACATGTTAATAGTAAAATGGTAAAGTTTAAGAAATTTTGATTTCTTCTTCATAATTCAACTCTTCAACTTTGTTTCTGCTCACACAGGAAAAAAACACAATAAATCAAAATATAAGTATGCCAAAATTGAGAGGAAAAAATTATGAACATGAAGAAAGTACCATATACTTAAAACCATACACTGAGATGAATGCTTAACCCAACCGTACAAAAAAATGAAATTAAACCAAGTAAAAATGCTTTAAAAAATAGTGTAAACGGGACAAAATGCTTTAAAAATAATTTAAAAATATTTAATGATAAATCTCAAATTGGGATCTTAAATTATTTTTTGGTAATATCATAGTACTACACAGGATTGAAGTTCTCTCTTATTTTTTTCTTTAATGGTAGAACTCATTTTGAGATCTTAGGGGAGAAAGAAAAATAATTTTTTTTATTCTTTTATAAACAATATGTAGATCTTGAAAGTTATTCTACGAGAACTCATTTTTTATATTAAAGATTTTTTCATCTTCTTTAATAAAAGATCTAATAAATATCTGATCTTGAGTTCAAGATGTTTACTTAACATCTAATATTAAAAATTTATACAATCCAACATTTTAATTTTATCTAATGAACTTTATCTATTCTTTTAAGTTATAATTTTTTTAATTTGGATAACTTTGGTTCTTTATGTTATAAAATATAGGTTAAATTAAACATTTTATCATTTATCTTAATTTTTTTAAAATTGAAATTGGTTCTTTATGTTATAATTTTTTTTTAATTTTGTCTTTCAAATTTTAAATTTGAATAACTTTGGTTCTTCCCTCATTTTAAAATTAATCTTTGTTAATGATTTATAACATAAAACCCTCACAAAACAATAGTAGTATAGTACTCATTAGCTTGGACGTATTTTTGCATTTTTAATTAACATAATAACAGTTTTTAACCGTAACTACAGTGTTTAAGAATTATAAAAAAAATTAAAAAATTCTTTACAATTCTTGCTCAATTTATCTCATATCTTGTGTTACGAATCTTAAAACAGAAACTTTCATTTTTTTATCCGTAAAAATTGAAGAAAACATAAAAGAGTTTATAATAATTTACACCTTACTGAACCAATTAATTTAAATCCAATGAGAAAGAAAATCTATTTGGTCTATTAGCGAATACTGTGGCCCATGTTTCTAACCCGGCTCGTAGACTTTCTTTTTGGATTTATTTTTCTACACCTATTCTGGAAATAATTAATTAACAGATGGAAAAAAGAAAAAAAGAAAAACTCAAACGGATCTCAATTGTAAACGTAGAAATTTTCTGAATTACATCAGAATCAATTGAATTATACCCCTCAATGCAATGGTGGTCTGCAAATGTCGCAAGGTTCCGCTCTTTTCTCTTTCTTCTCTGACAGTTCGTGCCTTTTTCTCTCTCTTTCCAAAACCCTGATTTGCGTTTGCCCAATCATGCTTGATTTGTTAGCTGGGTATGTAGATCCGATTGGTTTTGTCAATTCAGATCAACCGTGGGTGATCTACGTGCTCTTGCATTTTGCCCGATTTGATTTTCGTTTTCATTTTTTTATGCATATGGGTGATGGAAACAAGTGCTTGAACTTGAGCATAGAATTGATACAAGTTATTGGTCTTGGCATGTTGTTGCATGTGATTTTTATTTCTTGATTATCTTGGGGAGCTATGCTAGTTGTTTCCCATTTTATTGATTTGAATTGGAGCTAATGCCGTGTTGTGTGTTTTATATGGTGTTTTTAGGCTACTAAGTTATATTGCTTCGTGCACAAAGTTCCTGTCTGTGGGGAATGTATCTGCTTCCCGGAGCACCAAATCTGCGTGGTAATTTGTTTCCCATTATTATTCACTTTCAATTTATGCTAACCTTGCCTCGTTTGTTCTCTCGACCTTTCGTTCTTCATTTCCTCTTTCAGTATTGTTGATTTTTTGTTTTTCGTTTAATATATTACTTTTTTTCGTCATTGTTTCTAGGTCCGATACTTCAGATTCTAGTTTTGGCTTGAGTTTTGTTGGGGATCATGCGGATTTGTAATTTGTCCAAATATTGATGTATGGAGCTGTAGAGTTTCCAGGGTTAAGCTTTGTCTGTTTTGTCATTTTCACAGGTCCGGACTTATTCGGAATGGGTTATAGATGGGGAGTATGATTGGCCCCTGAAATGCTGCCAATGCCAGTCTGTTTTAGAAGAGGGGGATGGATCTCAAACAACTCGACTGGGTTGCTTGCGTATGTGATTTTGCTTTTGTATTCCTTTGAAATAAATTTGGCTGAGCTTGCACTGGTTACATATTATAAATTTTGTATGTAGATGTTATCCACACAAATTGCTTGGTCTCGCATATCAAGAGTTTTCCTCCACATACTGCCCCAGCAGGATATGTGTGTCCTTCATGTTCTACTTCGGTAAGATTTACCTTCAAGTGATTTCTTTTTTCTAAGTAAAAAAGTTTTTTGATTGAAAGTAGTTTATTAATGTATATGTTTTTAATTGAAAGCCAGTATGTGGTTTCAGTCTAGTTATGTTCAAACTTCAAAGTATGGTCCACAGTGTTCTATTCCCTGAGCATTTATGTAGAAACAGGGAAAGAAAAGCAACAACTTATTTTTTCTTTCTTTTTGATTTTCATAATCATTGAGAGTATATAGGAACTCCATAAAGGCGGCTGTTAGCATCTCCTTTATAACCTTAAACTAACTTAGAACTAAAATTTTGTCTGTGAATTTTGCCTAGCTATGTGAAAAATTTAAGTTGGATTCATGGTGTTTTAGATGCCTAGAACTATGTGTACTAACAGGGAAAAGAAAATGACATGCTATAAGCTATTCCCAACCTTTTTTTCTCTCTCTCCTTGTTAGTTTTTCTTTTTTGAAACAAAATTTCTTAATTTTTGAGATGTAGATAGAAAATCCAGAAAGATAACCATTCATTAGTGTGACTCCAAAAAAAAAAAAAAATACCATTCATTAGTGCTTGTTTTAAAATTTCTATTTAATGGGTTGTCTGAGGGACCTTGTCAGTTATCATAAAAGTAGTTGCTTAGTGGAGTAGAATTATAGTATGTTTGGGAAATAGATGCTCTATTAAGTATTAGCTACATACATGTGACTTGTTCAACTATTATTGTTATTATGTTTTATGTTTTAAAACTTTCTTCAGACTCTAGTATTGAAAAGTTCTCCCTCTTTTTTTTTTTTGTCTGATTTGATGAAATATCTCATACAGATATGGCCTCCTAAAAGTGTGAAAGATTCAGGATCACGTCTTCATTCAAAGTTGAAGGAAGCTATCATGCAGGTGATTTTTGAAATGGGCAGTATATGGTGGGCTCACTTTTATACTTGTTTGAGATTATAGTAGGGTATATATTTCTTGACATACAAAAACGAGAACAAGTTTGCTGTCATAAACCAATTTCTTTTATTGCTATTTTTTTTAGAATGAAAATTCCATTGCCACAGTTATGGGTCATCATCAATTATAGATTATGAATGAATTGGGACTTGACAATTATATTGGTAAAATTTATTGTTAAGAGAATCCCTGTTGTCCTGGGTCTTTGTCTGTCTTCATTCTTAGCCGAGGACAATGGAATATCATCTGGAAATTAAATGGAATGTCACATTCTTTGGTGTCAAGACTAATTGAACTAATCAGGCAATCACAAGAATTTGTTACTTGTAAAATGCTTTGAGCAATGAGCACACATATACATTAATATTACTAGTTTCTCTTTCATGCCCATCTAATTTTTGTTCAGTGACTTCATGCTCACTCTTGAAGGGGTGATGTTAAGGGTTATGAATACCATCTGGAAAGCTCATTCATGGCACCATGTCTGATTCTTTATTAAATGGACAGTACTGAATATTTGTGCCTATCACTGATCGATAATGATGATGGTAAATTGTTGATTATTACTGCAGAAAAAGATGCCTTCTTAAAAATCATAGAAATGCACACTTCCATTTCCTTTTTTGTTTGTTTGTGGGTTATATACTTGGCACCTAGAGTTATTTTGCTAGTCTGTTTTCTCATTATATAATAAAGTTCTAATTGGTTTTAATCTGTTTTTGTGCAGTCTGGTATGGAGAAGAATGTTTTTGGAAATCATCCTGTATCAGTGACAGAATCACGTAGTCCTCCACCTGCTTTTGCTTCAGATCCATTGATTAGTAGGGAAAATCATGGAAACTCAGACTCAGTTGATGGATACTCACCTACAACTCGGTCAGAACTACCTAAACTTTCAGTGACAGATATTGCGGAGATAGATGGTGCTAATCCAGCAGGAAATTTCTTGAAAAACTCAAGTCCTGTTGGTGTAAGAGGATATATTCAGTGCATTTTTATTGTGTTTGCATTTTTCTGTCCTCTTAAACTTTAATAAATAGGCCTGATTTTTCTCGTTTTATTACAATGCGAGTAGAAAATTCTTTCATGTATTTGGTATTTTATCTTATATAATTTTGTTCTTATTGCAAACACTTTAGCCTGGTGCCACCACAAGGAAGGGCTCAGTCCACATTGAACGACAGAATTCTGAAATTTCTTACTATGCTGATGATGAAGATGCAAATCGTAAAAAGTACACAAAACGAGGTGATATTGTCTTTTGAATGATTTTTTCATATTTTAAAATTTTGTGATTAATACTTGACATATTTGTTTATTTGAACTTTCTTCTTCGAAAGTGTAGGTCCATTCCACCATAAGTTTCTTAGAGCTTTGCTTCCTTTCTGGTCTACTGCTTTACCTACTCTACCAGTGACTGCACCTCCAAGGAAAGATGCTTCAAATGCAGCCGAAACCTTGGAAGGCCGTACAAGACATCAAAGATCATCAAGGATGGACCCCAGAAAAATTCTTCTCTTGATTGCAATTATGTATAGCTCTTGCTTCTCTTCATTATATATTATATAATAAAATAATAATCCAAACCAAAGTAGTAAGTGAGATTTGTGCAATTGAAGTTATGTTTGAATCACTGGTGGTTCCTGATGAGGAAACCTTTAGGGTAAACAACTGGGTTAGTAGTATATAAGTAACTTGTAGACAGTTTTAAGGAAAGTTAATATTGTTGCTCTAATTCCTCTGCCGTGTATTATTATAAACTCACTTATTATGATCCATTTGCAGGGCTTGCATGGCAACTATGGGTATACTGTATTACAGACTAGCGCAAAGGGGTCCAGGGGATGAGCTTCCTAATGATGAATAAATTTGCCTGCCATGTAGTGAGTGCTCTTAAAGTTTGGAGATGTGTTCAGCGTCTCCTATTTTCAATATTGCTGGTGACTTTTACTTCTTATATCTGTTTGGCTTCTTTATTTGGATCAGTCGCAGTCTTGGCAAACATACAAGTTGTAGTTTGTTGATAATTTTTCATCTGGAATGCCTATGACAGTGACGTGTTACATAAAATCCTAGTCAGCCCTCTTTGCTCTTTGCCCTCAGTTTTGGTGTCCACTTGGAATGTAGTTGCATAATATTCAGATTTAAATATTGTTCTCTTAATTGGATTAGTTGTCTCCACCATTTCAAAAATCAATTGTTAGACGGCACGCGTATATCTATGGTTGTTTTATACTTCCTCCATTTCAAATTGATTGATGTTTTCAAATTCAATAAGATATTAAAATATCTATTTTAATTTTGTCCTTTAATAAATATTGTAGTCTTTAAAGAATTAATAATACATTTATTGAAATTGAGAGAGTAAGGATATTTAGTAAAATTGTCTCCTAGTAAATACTATTGTCTTGTACTATTGATTTACTTAATTTGGGTGGAAAAACTTTAAACATCAATAATTTTGGAATGAAGGGAATACAAAACAAGCTTATACAAGTTGTTATGTTTGCATTAATAACATTTTTTTTTATAGTTGTAATATGAAAACACGATCATCTGCAATGTGGTGATAGTTTAGAACTATCTAGTACTTTAGAACTATCTAATAATTTCTCTTGCAACGAGAATATGGGATGCTAACGGCTTTAACTTTTTGGTTTGGTTAAGTTACATGGGGCAGTATTTCTAATTTCTGTTCCATCAAAAAATTGCTAAGTAATGTTAGAACTATGCAACTGGGATTATATTTAGGTAGGTTGGACGATTCATTTGAGCCACCAAATCATATGAAGCAATGAGATAAAGTAATACGAACAGGAACGTTGTGAAGTCTACATGAGGTTATATTGGTTCATTTTCTCTTCAGTACTGGATCTCTCATGCGACATAACTCTTTCTTTAAGACTCAAATTCAAATTTTTTTGGTTAAATTAGAATAATCACTCAATACTTGATTCACTTGTTGGTCTTAGAATCATGTGGTTTTGCTTTTCGGAATTTCACACATTTTTTTTCATATATACTCGATCAATTAATTTGGATGAATTTTCCATAAAAATGCTAACAATGAACGACGTAGGGGTTGTTACACCACAACTACAACAATCATAAGAGCATCATATTGAGTACTAATAACGAAACAGTTTTGGTCTCGTGGTTACTGAATGAAAATGAAAATTTTAAGTCAAAAGCAAAGTTTTTTTATACTAATTTTTCTTGTTGTACAATGATAATACTAAGAATCAAACATAAGCTCTCATGTATCTATCCCAAATTTTCACCACTAGACTGACTTTAATTGGTTTCTTTTGATAGACTTATACTTCAAGGCTTCAAAAGTAAAACTATTTCTTGATTCCTTAACGGTTAGCAGAAGGGATATTTTTTATTTATAAGATAGTATCAAAGCTAAAATAATGTGCAAATACGAGAGGACCCAAGGAAAATTACAATAAGTATTTCTTTTAGTCAAATGCTATATATCTTAAAATAAGTATTGGCTCACTCTCAAAATTGGCAAACCGATAACTAAAAGATATGTTTGTTGATCTGACCAGTGGTATCACGTTTCAGTTTCGTACATAATACCATTACCTTCTATAATATAATTTGTTAAACATATGGGAAAATCGATAGTCAAAGCTACGAGCTTAATTTCAAAAGTCAAATCAAGTACTAAATTGTATTACTTCGCCTTGTAATTCAAACGCCTTTAAAAATTCCGACCAAATATGTTGCTTAGTTTACATTCTAGAAGTCAAATAGAAAGAAAGAAAGCAGCAGAGAAGAGCTTATCAAACTCAATCCGATATTAAATTGGATATTCGGGCTGAACTTCTTCCTTTTGACTTACTATTCATTATAGTAGTTGAAATCATCCAATTATCTAGAGTTAAATGGTTGACAAATCAAAAGTCAATTAAAAAAAACAAAGAAGAGTTCTATTATTTCAAGCTACTGAAGTCAAACATCATATTTAGATCAAAATTAATATAATTTATGCCTTCATTGACTTGCATGCATGGCCTTCGGCTAGGAGTTTTTTCTTGGTTGTTTTTATGCACCAACTACCCTCAACCCCAACAAAAGATCAAATCAAAGGAAATGTTAGTTCATTCATATTGCATTGAGATTGGTTTTCACTTGTAGTTGGGTAACATGGACATACTTTATCATTTTGAAAAACAAGGGTGCCAATGTCTAACATTAGGGCAAGTATATCAGTAAAAAGCAAACCAACTCCAGAAAAAAAAACTATGGTAGGATAGGCTAGGTGGAAAGTGAGAAATTTATTAACATTTCTCTCTCAAGATTAACTGGAAAAAAATCTGCGAAAATATTTATTTAGCTTAATGTTTATCCCTCGTTTGTCAAATGACTCTTTTAATTAAGAGAAGTTATATTAACTTTGTTCGAAAGAATAATTTTTAGTTATTGATTGAATACAAAGAGAGAGAAAAATCTGTTATACGTTTTGCAATTTGTATGGCCATATGTTTTAGCCTTTTAGGACAATATTATGATATGTCAGTATCATTATTGTTATTTTTTAGTGGAATTTTAAATATTTATTGTAAATCAACCAATATCCAATATTTCACAACTTATATGTATATATTGTTTCTTTTATCTGGAAATTGTTGTGACTCTCTATTTTTGATTTTTGAGTAATTTGAATTTATTTTAAATATTATTATTTATCATTAATATCCCCAAATTAAAAAGTCAATAAAATTAATAAACCATTTTATATTCACACGTGATTCTCGACTTCGTACAATTACAAATTACATTATTCTAGTTGCTTAAATAATTTTATGGTCTAGTTAGTGTCTTGGAGATTATTGATTAATTGGAGAAGCCACGACTTAGCAATGGACAGCACGTTCCCATATTTATCCATGTTTCCACGCGTTTTCTTTCAATGCTAAACTAATTGAGGTTGGGGTTTATTACCAGGTATATAAATAATTTTACAATATATAAATATATTTGATAAAATATACATTTGATAAATATTATATTTAATTTAATAAATACAAATTGAATTGTTCAAGTTAATTACATAGTAAATTTTAATAGATATAACATTTAATATTATTATTGTAGTCAAATTTCATACATAACAATAGTACAAATAAATGCTCCTATGTTACACGGGTTTATTTACATTTTATAAGACTAATTTGTGGTAAAATATGTGAAAGTTATTATATTTTAAATATGTGAAAAATATGATAAGAAATATTTTTTTATTAATTTATAGTTATTAAATATTTTATTTAGACAATTTTTTAGTGTAATATCCATATTTTTTTGTTGTTCTAAAAAAGTATAAATTTTCAATTCTTTTGATGATTTTATCGTTGAAAATAAAATATTTTAAAGGTAATTATAATTCAAATATGATTCAAATAGATTTAAGTAAAGTCTAACTTCTGTACTAATTTTAGCGCTAATCATAATTCAAATATGATTTAATTTAAACAAAAATATGACTACCCAGTAAACAAACCTTCATTTGCTTAGTTCTTAGAAAATTAGTCCTTAAACTTTTTAACAAAAACACGAGTTTAAATATAAATATACGATTGGAATTAACTGAAACATATATTTTTTAGATAATTTTTATTTATTTTATTTATTAATTTAAACATATATGTCAATAACATTATGTATAAAAAAATAGCATTCAATGATTTAACATTAACTAATCCCTACTTAAAATATAAATTTAATAACTATATATTTTTAATATAAAAACTTACATTTTCAATCAATTAAAAAATATTATTATATAATTTTAATATAATTATTATAAAAGTAAAATTACATAGTATACTTTTGGGACCCAAAAGTATAAGAGAGTGTCTTTAGTGAATAGAATCGAACAGTTAATAGTTTAATAGTTATTGTCATTTATAAGAGAGTATCCTAAAATATATGATAAATAACATTTAATTTATAACATACACCTCAGATATACACTGACTTTATCATTGAAATTCTTTTTCAGACATCTCAACCCACACTTGAGAAAGATCTCGTACTAAAGAAAAATCAACTTTATACAAATCAAACGAGTGAAGAACTTGATAAGAACACATGGTAATTTATCTCAATCAAGACAATTTTTTTTAAGGAGTAAATATCTCTTTCAAAAATAAAATCGAGGAAACTAGTTATCCCATCCAACCTTTGAAATTAACAATTGATCATAAAATATATTTGCATTTTAATTCTAAAATTTTTATTTATGAAGGGACAAGATACTTGAGAATTTAGTAGTGGTCAGAAATAGGCTAATAACTAAGTAATCAAATGCCAGCTGTTTCATAATATAAATCTGCCAACGAATAAATACACGCGCACAAATGCCTTTTAATTAAAGTCGTGCCTGCTGGTTTATAAACTATTTGGCTAATTTATATATATACTCCCAAATGATCAATTATACTACTCTGTACCAATAAAAAGATCAATTATACAGGCGAATACATTTTATTTTTTATCGATCTAAAATGAAGACGCATGCAATGCCAGAAACAGAATCTCATTTTTTTTAAGGCCATCCGATGTATATAAATAAATAAAACCAGAAGAAATTCACAATGGTAAGTTATTTAGATTTTATTTGAATACACTTCTTAATTAGAACATACAGGAATATAAATAAAATAAAATTTATAAGTTAAAATCAATTTTTGTACTTCATTTTTTATAGAAGTGTCTGGTTTAACTTTAGAAACAGTTGCAATTTTTACAAGAAGGTCTCCTGGAGACTGGAGTGCCAAGATTTTATTCCTTTCTTTGAGCTCGTACTTCAGCAGCATGGAGTGTGTATTGTCTAATATGTCAATGGTCGAGTCTAAATACAATAATCAATAGACATATATACCCAATTTTATTATCATATATTGGTTGAGAACAACCTTATCACCCAAATAATTTGTTGGAAAATAGTGTGAATTTGAATAGAAAAGTATTAATTTACTCTTCAACCGATCGATTCAAAGATAATTTTAATGATATAGGAAGAATACTATCTTCTTTTGGGCAGCAACATTATTGGAGTATTGACTGAGTCAAAATAATAATATCATTTGAAAAAAATATATGCAATATATGCTTTTAAAATAACAAAATATGAAGAAAAAAAATATTTACATTCTATTGTTGTTC
This sequence comes from Glycine latifolia, assembly GCA_013407115.1. Taxonomy (NCBI): domain Eukaryota; kingdom Viridiplantae; phylum Streptophyta; class Magnoliopsida; order Fabales; family Fabaceae; genus Glycine; species Glycine latifolia. The sequence continues at coordinate 37,216,949 of CM023950.1, read as the reverse complement.
GATCTTTAGAGAATTTGAGACGCACAATCAAAATAATATATAATTAGAACTCAACAATTAGAATAATTAAATTTGCATTTTATATAAAGTTATTTACAATATAACTGTTGGTGTAAAAAATATTATTGTAATTTGACTTCTTCCTATATATAATTACAAAGATGATATTAAATTATTCAATAATTAGATTAATTACTTTTGTATTTTATAAAAAAAAGCTATTTGTGTAAGTGTTAGTGTCAAATGTCAATTGATTATATCTTGTATCAAATAAGTGTAAGTTAGTTGATTAAATAATATATGTGAGTTTTACACATTTTTTAATATATGTCTTTAATTTTTATAAATAAAAAAAACTAATCATGTCTCATATTTTGACAAAGCTATTTCTTTCACTATTTTGACTCACCATTGGACTTTTTATTATTACTATCATATAACAATCCTAATAAACTTTGACACCAAATTTTATTTATCTATTTTTATTTAATCCAAAGGTTGAAATCTAACACGGTGTACATTGCTAACATGCACAGACTTATTTTATATGTGTGAGATATTAGATTCCCTTTGCTTAATTAGCATCTTCGATTTTCATCAATGAGCTTTGAAGATTCCCCTGCCTGCTACTACCTAATCTACTAGCAAAAGTTTTGCAATTCCGAAATTTGTTTTGATTGTATGAATACATAAATAAATAATATTGAACTTTTTTTAATTACGAATAATTATGAACTTAAGTATAGTTTTTTGAAGGTATCTAACCCGAGTGTGAAACTAATAATTCATTCGAGTAAGAAACAATATAATTAGACCGAGCCCAAACTTTTGTACCCTTTTGAGAAGTTAACTTGACAGTTGCCATTGCATCCAATTCTTGCTAGATAATTTGGGTTTAGTTTAGATTTTATATTTTAATGTGCAGCATAATATCTTTTTTAAACACGTAATGGTAATTTTATCAATTTATCATAATTTAAAAATTAAATAGGAAAAAACGGGCAACTATTTTATTGGGATGTATAGCAGTAATAATATCTATATAGAATTTACGTTTACAAACTTTGACAAATTCTCGTAAAAGTCATAATTTATTATGTAATCACCTCGTTGCTGTTGAAGATTTTTATTTTGATCATTCGCTTACGAAGAAATTATAAAGACAAAGTATGTATACAACAAAATTACATATATTTGTAGGTGGTAGCTGTGAATTGCAGGTTGTAGTGTGTATTTTTTTTGTTGCCGATTTTGTAGAGTAAAATATGTTACGAACCTTCGTTTAAAATTGCGAATTATTTTATTTTGTTGAAATCAAAATGTATTTTATTTAGATATATAATTTAGAATCCATTGGCACAAGTCTAGTGCCAAATGTTAGATGATCATGTTTATAATATTTTTCAATTTATTTTGGGTTGAATATAGTATTAGTTCCTACAGGAAACCCATAATAATTTGTCCGTATCATGTGTTTCGTACAATGTCACACTTCCTCCTATCTATGCATGCACTATGAGCAAATACTTACGCGTAAACTCAAGCGTAGAAAACGGCAGGGACAACGGTGATTGGTGGGATAGCGACACAACTACTTTCCATGTACTATGTATATCCTCCCTTTCTTTTGCACCATTTTTTCAAAAATAAAATAAATTATTTATTTATTTTAAATAAACTTCTTCATAAGTATTGGGGAGAGAAAAAGACAAAATAAACTAAAATTAACTTATCCATCTTAACTTTTTGAGAAATTAAATTAAAAAGCTTCTATAAAAATTAAGTGTATAAATTGATTTTCTCTCAATTTATTTTACATCCTTACTTTCTTATAATTGGGGCTTCTCCCCTATTTGTTACATTGTTGGCCACTTGAAATATAAGCACGTGTGTAGTCCCAAAAAAGCTTATTATCATTACAATACAACAAACCTAACCCAAGTGCTTCTCTAATTTTACGTCTTGGATAATTATTTTTGACATTTGAGATTATATTTTTTGTGTTTTAGTCAAAAAAGATTATTTTTGTGTGTGAATGTAAAACAACAAATATAAAAAGTTGATTACTTTTTACATCAAGACAAAATCAATATATAAAGCTTATTTTCTAAATTGATTGTGATCACAATAGATAATTTATTCTTCCTTAATATACAATACAATCCAGTATGAAAATTATAAATACATAGTTATCACCAAATATAGTATCGACACTGAACCACTATATTTCATTATAGTATATCTCGTATATCAAAAGGAAACTATAATCACTAAACTAAAGATAATTGCATGTCTACCTCTTCTTTAATCCTATAAAGTAAATATTCAATTTCTTCTGCTAAGGTAACACTCCCCCCCCGCCCCTCCCCCCTCCTCCCTCTTTCATTCCATATTTCTTTGATCAAACCTTTTACTCAAATTATATTAATTATTTTTTGTGAAAGTTATCACCATTGCTTTGTACGTTACAACTCTCGTTTTCTATTGGTTTCTAGGTTTGATTCAATAGAAAATGTGTGTTCAACTTTAAAAAATTGGTAAAAGATTTGACACAGATGGATGAATATAATTTAAGTACAAGGTTTACCATCACAAAAGTGTGAAACAAAAAGAGAGAAAGGAAATGTGTCTCTTTATAATAATATTTAAAATTATAATTACCTAAAGATATTTTATCTAAAAAACATATAAAATTATATAAACATGTCTTTCTATGTTATTTTTTAATTTAATAATTGGTTTAAATTATAATTTTAGTGAACACGTTTATTTCAAAAAACTGACTAAACATCTTTTAATTAAAAATTAGTGTATGCCTTTTCAACTTAACTTTAGTTAACTTATCAAATATTATTATCAAATATAACGGACTTATTATCAAAATTATTGGGAAAATTTTAAATAACAATGCTTTGAGACAAAGCAATAAAATGGCCTCAACACACACGCTAGTTAAATATAGGTGCAAAATATTAACAAAATAGTCATGAGTTGAGGGAACTCAATGCGTTTTAGACTGCTTGGGAGGGTACATAAATCAAGTTGGCAGGACAGTACAGTCACTGTCCGATTCAAATTAAATTAGGTATTTAGAATGTCTTGACAGATATGAGACACCACCATGCCTAGAGCTTATTCCCTTCAATTTTTCATGTCAACGTCATTTTCGTTGGTTCTGTCTAACACAAATAATGCTTGTTATATTAATATCATATTCATGGCCAGCCTCAAAGTCTCAAAATTTACATTTTTTTCATTCTCTTTATTTGTCTCTAATAATGTACCAAGTTCCACACTAGTGTCTCTTTCAGCAATAATACTTGATCATTGTATTTCTTTCTCACCTGAGAGGGGAATTATAAGCCCCATTCGAGGATTATTATTATTATTATTATTATTTTAATAGAAATCAAGTCCATGAGTTCTAAGTTATAACTGGCCCCATCAAGGACTAGTGGAAATTAATTTCAGGGTATTAGTACTTTGTCAGCGCTTAATTCTTTCCATTGATGAATGGGATCTCTTCCCATACATGAATCCAATCCCTTTTTGGCATTACCTTCGGTAGTTAGGTTGTTGAGTATAAATATACTAGTAATGCTCTCTCTTTTCCTTATAATTAGAACATTGAAACAAACCAAGTTTCTTAAGTTCACTTACATACTACTATATCACCCTAAAACAAGAGAACCCTTTCTTCTCACAGGTTTTAAAAGAAAGAAGAACAAAAAAATGGAACCTGTTCAATTGATTTCTGAAGAATGGGGTTCTCTTTGTGGATTTCACACAACTGAAGAAGCTGACTTCATGGCTCAGTTGTTTGGTGGTAACACTTCAGTCACAGAAAAGCACTGTGGAAATACCACTCTTGGCTTTTGGCTTGGCTATGATGAGTCCACAATACTGGCCATGACAGACACTAATAGCAACTCATACCTTCCTCCAAATGTTACAGATACTAATTTTTTGTGTTTCTCACAAGGGAGTAGCTCCAGTACTGATAATAGTGGTAATAATATCTTTTCCACTACAGGTAGTGAAGCCTACTCCTGTGATCCAGAAACAAACTTTGATTCTGTGTCCATGGTTTTGTGCCTTGGAGATGCCAAATTTAGTTCCCATAGTTTTCAATGTGATGACAGCTCAAGCCAACAGATAAATGAAAACACTGATGAAGAGTCAAGTCTAGACCCATGGAAGTTGGCTATTGCTGACAATAATTTGCAGGCTAAGAGGGAGTATGAAATGATGGTTTCTGAACCTGTAGAAGTGGATAGAAGCGGAAACCTGGAGAACCTAACAAAAAGACTTAAGAATTCAATAGAGGTAGAATGAAACAAAGTTAAAAATTCTGCTAGCTAGTGCTATCATTATGTGTTTTTGTATTTATTTTTTCTTCAGAATGTTTATGTTGTCTAGTTGTTTACTTTTGTTTGATTCTGATCATGATTTTATGATGTAGGTATCAAAAACATTGAGGAATGCTAAATCAGGGAAAAATTCAAAATCTGCTTCAGTGAGCAACGATGAAGATGATAGAAGCTTGAGCCTCCAAGTCCAAAGGAATAGCTGTTTTTCACAGAGTGACTCTAATGCTTATCTGGAGCCAAAGGGAGGGGCATCAAAAGATCCTGCACCTCCCAATTTGCATAGAAAATCAAGAGCAACCACCGGTGCTGCCACTGATCCACAGAGCCTCTATGCAAGAGTATGTCACCCTCTTGAAAGGCCTTTCTTCAATAAAATCACAATGACAACTGCACATGTATGATCACTGTGTTAATAAATAATAATAATAAGGTTTTAAAATATGGTCCACCACCTTGATTTCAGCTGTAAGGTCAAGGTTTTTAGAGTTTTTCACTACTGTAAAAGCCTTTACAAAATATCAGTTCTATTTGTCCACAATTTTTCACAATATCAAAAATAGTAATAAAACTACTATCATGATTGTGACCGTAGTTTAAAACCTTAATGGCAATGCAGTCTTTGCCCTCAGATAAATAAACATCTTCCATTATGCCTAAAGGGTTTTTCCTCGTGTTGTGCAGAAGAGAAGAGAAAGAATAAATGAAAGGTTGAGAATGCTGCAAAATCTTGTCCCCAACGGAACTAAGGTAACACTCTCTGGCAATTGAACTATTGCTTAACAACTTGGTTAAGGTGTTCAAATTCTCAAACTCTTTCTTCGTAAATTATAGGTTGATATCAGCACCATGCTTGAGGAAGCTGTCCAATACGTTAAGTTTCTACAGCTCCAAATTAAGGTAACAACTAGGAAAACCTTCCCTTATAAATTTAGCTTAGTACAAAGATATTTTCCATTTTGCAAAAGATAGTGATTATTAATTCATTTTGTTTTCTAACATTTTTTATTTGGATGAAACAGATTCTGAGCTCTGACGATCTGTGGATGTATGCTCCAATTGCTTACAATGGAATAAACATTGGACTAGACCTCAGTGTTTCTCCACCTAAAGGAATATCAATGTGATAGCATAGCAATTGAAGCGGATAAAATATTTCATTTACTTAAATTGTCACTTTATGATGTTTTTGTTAACTCATTTGTATAGTGGGGTTGAATCCTGCAAACTATGGTCGGGATTAATTAATCAAACAAGCCCTTTCCAGAAAAGAGATATTAATTTGAGTTAACTTGGTAATTCCTTAAGCAAACAATTTGGAGGAGTAGAATATCCACACATTTCAGTCTTTACTTCTTTTTGCAATATATGTCATACATCAATGACTTTTAAGTTAATTACATTTGCTTTTCACTTACTTAAATTTTCTGCAAAATTACCGAGAAAGTTTAGATAAATCTATAATTTGAGTTAACTGGATATTAACGATGAGTATAAATTTGGATCACTTGGCATGGTAAAACTAAAAGTAATTTTTTTTTGGATATGTTATATTTTGCCTACTTTCTATTTCGTTTTTTTATTTAATAACGGGGATCGTGACAATTCTGTTTGTATATGATTTATTTATTTATTTTCTGTGGTGTACGGACCACGATGTACATATTTAATTATTTATAATTATGTATAGAGCTATCTAAAATACTAATTTATCGAAACATGCTGTATATATCTCCAACCCTTATTTAACTTTTAAAAGAAATAATTTATTGATCCCCTGGCTCCAGGACAACTTAGCCACCATGAATAAATTTAATCAAATGTTATACCAACTAATAGGAGACGCAAACATAGGTCGTTATGATGGTTTGGTTATGTTTGTACCATCCGTGCTACCCTATTCATTTTTTCATTTTTTTTATTGGAATGCAACAACATTATTGATCTGATTCATTAAAAAATAATTAAATTTAAATACATTTTGCTCCTATAAATTACTGAGACCAAATAAAAATAAAACAAGTTATAGACTAAAAATATAATTAAACTTAATAAATTATGAAAACAAAAAATAATTTAAATTAAATAACTACATTTAAGGGCTATGAATGATGATGAAATGTCGAAGGTCTTGAAACCACCTTATATGTAGACATGTTCCAACAAGTTCTACTAAAGATTTAGGTATTGAGGAGCGAATATACATTGAATCTAAAAATAATAATAACTTAATATGATATGATGTGTTAGCTGTAAAATAAAAAGAGAAAGTATTACCAATAAAAAGGTTGGTCCAAACGCTGAAGTCCTGAATTTAATTTACCTAAAAAAAATTTAATAAAAAAAGAGAAAATATTGATTTTTAGAGAAAAAAGATTCTATACTCTTTTTTTAAACAAGATATCCTTACAGCTGAAGACTAATTCTCAAAGTGTAAAGATTACTTAAATGGATTTTGCCTTCTCCCTAAAATTATCTCAAAAAGTTATATTAATAATAATGTATAATTAAATGATATACAATTATTTTACATTACATTTGAGCATTAAACTCTAACATATTAAACTCTAACATTTATTCATATTAATACTAAATCATAATTATAATTAAATAAAAAAATCCTAAATCATATTAATAAAAAAAATCGTAAAGCTCAATAAATTAGTCTTAGAAGGTAATTTAAGATATGTAAATTACTTATGAAGATAATCGTAAAGCATACAAAAAAGGGATCCACTAATCCCAAAGACCATCAATATTATCGTTGGATATCTTTCATATATTTTAATACTCCCCCTCTCCTGTCAAAAGAAAATACTTCCCCTCTAATCAAAGTTTTATTGAGCTTTAACAGAAAATAAACCATAATGCACATCTAGGACTAGGATTTAAGATTGGAAATGATACCGGTAATACATTATCAGATATTTTCCATATATTCTAATCTTCATATTTGTGAGTACTCTGTCATCTTGAAAATCGTGACAGCTAGAACAAGATTCAACTCTGATGAATGTCTCCCTAGCCTAACATAATGAATTTCCTTATTTATGGCCATGATTGCATGTCAACTATTAACGATCTGATAAATCACAAATTCACAACCTTCATGGACAATAACCATGTGTATCCTCTCTAATCGCAAAAAAAGAAGAGATTATTAGGTATTTGGGGTTGTGCTCAACTGATAGTATATAACAATATAATACAAAATAAAAGTACTAGCACATGGCTTAAATTCATGTTAAAAGTCCATTGAGGTCATAACACCGTAATTCCTAGCCAAGGCTTGTAGCATCACTGATCTTATGCAGAACATTCTTAAATTTGAGTGTAAGAGGAATCTTACAGCAGGTAGAATCTCTCATCTAATCAAACGGGCACTCACGTACTCACAAAGGATATACTAAAATACAACAAATCTTGTTAATCGAAATCTGAGAAGGAATATATTGTTGTCCATATATTCCAATACCATAAACATAAAATACAATTGAGAATATAGAACACTGCCCTGAAACCAGAACTAATCTTCATATATAAATGCTTAATTTTGCAATTGTTTTCTGGCCTACTTCACATCTGGATTACATCCCAGATTTCCAACTCAGCATTAACGTAAAATGCTAAACTCGGTTAGGAGAATCTCACATTATATCCATCCACGTAATGTATGCAAAATCTGTAACTGAAAACCGAGTTGAAATCATGAAGGGAATGTGGTAGGTTTTTTAACAGCTCTAGAGGGGACAAAAACACAGTTAGCAGATAATGCTGTCTAGATTTGAAAACAGTTTTAGAATCTCAAGACTTACCTCCACGATCTCAACTCTTAAGCCGTCCTACTAGCATACGTCATTTTTATTTTGTCCAAGACATAATAATTCATATAATATCACATTCAAGGCCAACCCCACGTCTTAACAGGTGTAATTCTCTTTATAAAACCCTTCCAAATCTCCTAATTCTCACTCACAAATACTTAAATATTATGCTAATTCTCTCTCATCTGTGGGAGGAAATTTTTGGTCTAGGAAATCTGTATAGGGGTTAATAATGATATATATTCATATTCTAATGTAAACCAAAAATACTTGGAACTGGGACCTCTTCAGTTATAAGTGGTCCCATCAAGGACTTTTGCATATTGATTTAAGGGTGTAGGACTTTGTCAGATGCTAATTATTGCCAATTATGAATTGAGATTTTTTATATGGATGAAGTCAATCCTTAGTGATATATCGTTTCTGCTTGTTGGGTATAAATAGAGTCCTGTTCTCATTCTACAAGTGGGGCTTCTTCTACAACAACAATAGAAAAAGAAGAGCCACACCAAAGAAGGAAAAAAAATGAACCCTGTTGAGCAAATTTCTGAAGAGTGGAGTTCTCTTAGTGGATTCTACATAGCTGAGGAAGCTAACTTTATGAGCCAGTTGCTTGGTAACTGCTCACTCCCTGAGAACCTGTGTGGAAATTTCAATTTGGGAATTCCATCTGCAATATGGCCTGGCCATGAATCCACAATAGTGAGCGTGACAGGAATCAATGAAAGTCCATATTTTCATGCAAATGCTGATAATAGTAATACTAATTATTTATGTTTTTCACAAGGAAGTAGCTCCACTGCTGATAGTTGCAATATTTTTCCTACTACAAGTGGGAATAGTTACTCTTTGAATGATCCACTGGCCAACATTGGCTACATGTCCACGGATTTTGCCAAGTTAGGCCCATATAATGTTCAAGGGAGTGACAGCCAACAGTTAAATGAAAACACCGATGAAGAGTTAGGTCTAGAGGTTATTGCTGACAAGAAATTACAGGATCATAAGGAATGTGATGTACTTGTTTCTGAAGCAGCAGAAGAGGATATAAACACCAATCAGGAGAAGTCAGGAAAAAGATCTAGGTGCTCAATGCAGGTAGAATAACATAAATTATTATATTCTTTTCTAAATAAATCACTTACTACTGCTGTTTCTTAGTCCTGTAGTAATATAGTTAATTAGTTATACAGTTATATAAGCATTTCCTTTTCCTGCAGGATTTATGGTATTTGTTTGATTTTGTGTGGTCCTTCTTATCATGATTCAATGATTTCATAGGTGCGGAAGAGCAAGAAAAATGTTAAACCTGTGAAGAAACCAAAATCTGATTCTATAAGTAACTCCGAAGAGGGTAGAAGTCCTGATCTTCAGGGTTGCTGCTCAGAGGATGATGACTCCAATGCTTCTCAGGAGCTAAATGGAGGAGGATCTTCAAGTTTGAGCCTGGAGGGTTCTACATCTCTGAAGTTAAAGGGGAAAAAATCAACAGCTAATAGAGGTTCTGCTACTGATCCACAGAGTGTATATGCAAGGGTATGTCCTTTGCCAAGTGCATTTTATCAAACTAATCCTTGCTAATAATTAAATGATCTTGTATTGTTGTCCTTGTACTGTGAAGTATGGAAGGATTAGATCTCAAGAGATTTTTCCTTTTGTACAATGCAGAGAAGAAGAGAAAGAATAAATGAAAGGTTGAGAATCCTACAAAACCTTGTCCCCAATGGAACCAAGGTATAGCTCTCTCAATAGCAACATCCAACTACTGTCAAAGTCAAACAAGTGGTTAAGATGCTGAATTTTGCTTCCTCATGAATTGCAGGTGGATATCAGCACCATGCTTGAGGAAGCTGTCCAATATGTGAAGTTTTTGCAGCTCCAAATTAAGGTAACAAAACAACTACTTGAGGATCCTCCTTAGTCATTACTTTGCATCCAAATCTTTAAGAAATATCGAGAGGCTCATTCGTGTTTCCCTAAATTGTAATGTCAATTCAACAGCTTCTGAGCTCTGATGATCTCTGGATGTACGCTCCCATTGCTTACAATGGAATGAACATTGGACTAGACCTCAATATTACCCCAACCAAACAACCATAAATATATTGGCAGCAACAATTTGAGAGCTGAGGGTGCCCTTTTCTGATGTTTCTGTTCTATTATGTATTAACTGGCATTTAATTGTAAGGAAGTATGAGATTAATTAATCAAGCGACCCTTGTGTATTTTCTTAACTGAGACATTTATTGGCTGTTTACTCGTTATTTTTTTATATATAATTTATGTTTGCTTCCACCGATTTGATAGTGTGTGGGGGTTATCTAGATTCTAGAGCAATGACATTCACCCAGAATAGAATGATAGTTAACTGAATTTCAAAATGGAGTATTTGTCACGGCAAGTTATTTGGAAAAATTAAGGGATGATCCCAGATAAAAGTAGACGATTCCTTATTTTTTTCAAGTTTGGAAGCAAATTGAATGAGATGTATTTTACGCAAAAAAACTACGTTAGATTAAATTTCTCCATTAAATTTAATTGAACTTCCCATCTGAAAGTAATTTATGAATTTACAAGAATTTGATAAAAGAATTTTCCAAAACTTATAATTTATTTGTTAAAATTTGAATATTTTTCAAAAAATTCATAGAATCTGTTAAAATATTGTTAATCCATAAAATACTTTCAAATCATATTTGTTATATAACTATTAAAATTTAAAATATTAAATTTTAACCCTAGAAGTCGTTTAAAAAAAACATAAAAATCATTACATTTCTAAAAACAAAAATTAAAATTTACAGATTTTTGTCAAAATAATTTTTTAAAATCTTAATCGAATATACTCCGTGTGTCTAAAAAAATATGGTATCAACACTTATCTATAATTTGTTTCTGTTTTTTTTTTTTTTTTCATTTTTTGGCTTATCAATTTGCCTTTTATAATTTATTCCTTCTAGAGGCATTAAATAATATTTCAAATTATATCATTAACATCTAATAAATCATGATTAACTATTTTTATACTTTTTAATATTTCCTTCTAGTGTGTTAAGCGGCCGTGCCATCCCATGTTGGATGTTCAGCCAAAAAGAGCATGACAGAATCATAACAATGAAGACTAAGGATTGGAGTTTCCCAGCCATGATAAGGAGTTAGCCAGATCGAGCAAACGAATAAGGCTATACATTGAGGTTTGGAGGTGTATATGATTCTCTTAATTTATTGTGAATAGAGTACCATTGTGCATTCCTTTTTATATTGTTCAGATGCCCATAAGTTGTAAATTCTATCTAACGTAGTTTTTTGCGTTTTTTTTCCGATTCATCCTAGAGTTCAAAACTTGGAGGAAAAACATTAGGAAATTGAAAGGTGTCAGCCACTCGGAGTTTATGGGCATTACAAGACTAGCCGACTACTACAAATTACATGCCACATGCTACGAAAATCATTTCCATCTTACAGCTTGACCTCATAATCATTAATTGGAGTCAAAGAATCAGAAAAAAAATATGTTCGTTCCAACTAAAAAGTATTTTTCCCTTTAAATTCAGCAAGGGCTGATGTTCATGTATAAATCAGAGTTAAAATCACTAACTCTTAAATTCATTACCATTCTCATAACAATTGGATTGCAATGTCATGAAGTCCTCTCACATAAAAGGACAAAACAAAAATTAATTATGTTATTGTTATCATTTACTCAAATTAAATGATGACAAGCGCATATGGGTGCCATGCTGATTAGAAAGAATCCACAAACAAATTAAGAGGGGAGAGGGAGAACACCTCGCCAATCAATGGAAGAAGAACATTGTTAATTTAAGCCTGTACTGAAAAAACACGATAGGTTACAATCACAAGTGTGGAACTCAAGAAGTCACATAAACAGAAATCCTAGAATCTAGTGAAATGAAATAACTAAAAAAAGTCTGGCCTAAATTAAGTATACAATTTACTACATCCCCAATAAAAACGTAGGATAACTATCTAATTCTGAACCTTTTATTCTCCATATGCTACAGTCTATCAAATTCAAATGCTCAGAATCTGAACTCAAGGGTACACAGGGTAAGCCACACCCAGGCTTCACAGAGAGACTGACAAGTATTTCCTTTTACGCTCTTTCTTCGTTCACTTGATTTACAATTTCTCCTTGGCTGTCCAAGGGCATATACTGTGCCATGATGGCTCTGATTTCAGAATCCATATATGACTGCAAAAACACCAACAAAAATACCGGTAAATGGTAAATGTCATGTTCTCATAATTGAGTTTCTAACAAGTCTCAGATGATACCGAATATAATGCATCTCATTGCATGCCACAATGCTATATAATTTTAGAATTGAATAAAATAAGGCATCTAAATATCTAATAGCATCACCAAACTGAGAGAATGTGATAAAGTTACCCTTATTCTATATTTGTACACAAGGTATGCCCCTGCAGCAGCCACAACTAAGCCAATTAAAATAACCCAAAAAGCAGTCCAAGCTGATCTTCCCTCCTGACTGGCAGTTTTACCTGCAGAATACCAGTAGGAAATAAATGAAACCAAGCAATTCAAATGCCATGCAAGTAAAAGAATATCAAGTGTATTAATAACTCACTTATGCAAGCGTCGTGGTCCCTTATATACAAAAGATCCCCACTGCAAGTGCAGTCATAGCTTCCCCAAGTATTCTTGCAGCTACATTCAGGGCACTGACAAGCTTTCTTCTCTTTGCATTCGTCAATGTCTGAAAGGATGAGGCAAAAGGAGTTCAGATATTTTGCTTTTAGTTATGAAGAAAACATTCAAAGGAATCATCAATTAACAATGCCAAGGCAAAGAATTAATACAAGTACACAACTACTTTAACAGTGAGATTAAGTTAAAAATATGGTTTCTCCGAGTATAATTTACATAAAATCCAGTTTCACTTACTGAGACAGCTATATGTCTTCCTATTTTGAGAAATTTTTATCATCCTCAGGTCTCGATTTAGTTCAAAATGTCTTACAATAGAAGTTTATGTATGTATGTATGTGCATGTACAACAAAATTAAAAACAGGATCCAGGATTCAACCTGGGGAAAAAATAATAATGTAAGACACCATAAGTATATCTCACCTTCACAATTTTTGACACCATCACCTTTAAAGCCTGCAGGACACTGGCATTTAACCCCTCCATCATCCTGTCAATGAAGCAATGACAATTTATGTCACCATTCAGTTTCCATTACAGATTTACAAACCATGCAGAGTAAACTGTCAACATTCAAGAACTTAGTAATTACTAACCAAACAAGCAGAATATGCATGTCCATTCCTAGCTTCATGCCAACAACCTCCATTGTTTATCTTGCAATGCCCAGGTCCACTAGCTGCAAACCCAGAAGAGACTAGTTGAATAAAACTATGAATACATAAAAAAAAAAGTTAAATTATTCTATAGTCTATATTATAGGTATCTATAATTTTCTTAGATTTTAAACCAGGTCCCTATAATGTAAAGCTAAAAGCTTCCAACAGTATCCCAACGTGTGTTAAAACTAAGTAGTCAATCCTGGATACTGGCATGGCGATGCAACCCTCAAAAATTATAGCAGACAGCAAGATGGACGCTATTGTGAACTCTAGAAAACAATATTCATAGGGAAGAACCAAGAAGAAAGGGGAACACAAAGCCTTCACGTTCTCTTAAAGAAAAGGAAATAATTGTTAGTTTTTGTTTTTATGGGGGGGGGGATTCAAACCCACAACCTCCCCCCTCCCCCTCTCTCTCACCACCAAGCGAACCTTATAACCCGCACTAAAACTAAATTATTATCACACCATTTTACCTAATGCACATAATTGAAGGCAATAAGTAAACATTTAACCCAGGAACCACTAAATTTCATTTAAGCGTAACATTTTCAAAATAAAAATAGGAAATTATGACAGTGACAAAATGCACAAGATGATGGATTACTGCTCATAATGTTAAATATGAATCCTTCTAACTTCATCATTTTTTTTCTCAATTACAAATAACATGCACAAAACTCTATATAGCTTAAATGGAACCTGCACAGGCTGTATAACCGTCTCCTTTAAATTGTACACCATCCACCAGGGGGCATTCACATACTCTCCCACGGAACGTATCCTGAGAAATTATTCACATATATAATCAGAAATACAGAAAACTGGAACCAGGAATGCTCTTTTGCTAGATAATTATTTCATTAAAGCACAAATACCTTGCATGCGGTGATGTTAGCTACTTTATCCTGCCAACAACCACCATTATTCTCCAAACACTCATTTGTCTCCACATCTGCCAAGAGAAGATTTGCAAGCCAAAAACAATTCAGGTTCAAAACTAACAAGTAAACAAAAACAGATCCCCCCACAACCAAAAGAAAGTCAGCATTTACCACTGCTCAAACAAACAGCTGGTTCGGTAGTTTCTTCAAAACCAGCACAGATAGCTTTCATAACAGCACCTTTCTCCAATTTTCCTGCAACAAAAAATGAATGCTTAAGAATTGGAAATCCAGATCAATACCTATCAGAGAAGCATACAGTACAAACCTCGATACTGTCTATTATTGACAACTAGAGTAGGCAATATGGTAACATCACCTCGTGACCCCTTACCAACCTACAAATACTAGTTTGTTAAAAATCTATATATAACAATCTGATGTGCAACCAATTAAATGCTAACATAAAATAATAAAAAAACTAATTAATGAAATAAAGGAGTACTTGGGCATCTTGCTCTTCTTTCAAAACGGGATTTTCAGAATCAGCATTTGGATCTCCCATGCACCTTTCAATCTTTTTAATATCAAGGCCTGCAGATATTGAACAATCATATTTGAGATACTGAATAATCATATTTGAGAAGTCATCATCAACCACTAAAGGAAAACATAATAAGCAAATAACAGATTCACTTGCCAAGTGATTCAATGACAGCATCAGCACATTTCTTGTTATACTTTTTCTCCTTCATTGGGCATCTAATTTGAAAATCAGTGACATAGTCCCACCACACCCAAGGCTTTTTGGTTTCATTTGCCACCTTGAAGACACAAAGCTGCCTTAAATTTTCAATAACCACATCTTTCCCATCATAACCAGTGCTGAAATCTTGCTCAGGATCCGGAGCACAATATCTTCCATGATTTATGCACTGGGATTTGCACTGTTTGCTCAATGTGAATGCCTGAGGACAGTACCAAGTTATATAATGGGGTGTGAATTGAGTATAGGCACCTTTTTCCAATATCTGTGCCGCACCCTTAAAATCTTTCACAAATTCCATCAACATATCACATTTAACTCCACACTCGTCATTGCTGTTGGTCCACAATTCATACTCCACACGGTCGTCTGGGTGGGGGACAGCCTCTCTCCAATCAAGATTGACGTTAACCATATCCCCATTACTTATGGCATCCTTCAACTTTTCACCAAAACTTTTCTCAATGAGAGCAGATGGTATTGTTATGTTCTCTATATATTTTGCAGATGACCCATCCTCCTCAGGAGTGTCCATGGTTATCAACTTTTCCTCAATATCATCTGAAACAAGAACAGCAGAAGCTCCAGCCTTCTGTGCATTCCATACCTTCAAAGCAAAGAAGCAATCTGCGAAAGGAACACATAAAAAACACTTAGAATGCACCCTAACAACAGATCAAGACTTAGTCATACTTACAGCACATTGTGTGTGTTTGGATGAGTGTTCATAAAATTAATTTTGAAGTGATTAATTTTGGTTAAAATTGATTTTAAGGTGAAGTGATTAATGTTTGAATGTTTTTATTCTGCAAGCAGGTTTGCAATAAAACTCAGTAGAATGCTACCTAGAGTTGTTTCAACTCAACCAATTCTAAACCGAGAATCAATTCCTCAACACAGAACCAAATGCATGAACATTAACCTAAAATCACGTTAGTTGCTCTTTTTTAAGTAATTTTGCACGATCAAACATGAATCCAAACACATCCGAAATAAAACCTAAGACCCGTCTTTATCCATCAATCCATTCAAAAAAACTAATGGGGCAACAATTATTCTTTCCAAGAAGACATGAACAAGCAATAGCAAAACCCCATGAACCAAACATCAAGGCACCTACGCCGACAAAGAGAAAACAACTTTAGCTCAACCCAACAAGCAAAACATTCAACCAAGGAACCAAAAACACTTCTCAAGCAAAGCAAAACCACAGAAAAAAAAAATCACACCCTAAAATCAGACCAGCAGCAGAACCTGAAACCTTAAAATCAGACATGTAAAAATCAAGGTAAGGGAATCTTACTTCCTCGATCGAGCAAAACGATAGTGGGAAGAGCACCGGGTTTGGATTTGAAGGAAATGCCATACTCATCGAACTCCTTGCAACCCTTTTTGTTGTCCTTTGGGTACAACACGTTCCCAGCCATGCTGCCACCGTATTGGGGTATCCCGAAGTTCCCAATCGCGCTATCGTGCGTGCCCTTGATGTTGTCCGGCGACGTGACCGTCAAGCTGTTCTTCTCCACCACGAATTTCGCCATTGACGGCGGCGGCGAAAGGAACAGCACCATAAACCCTAGAAAGACGCACAGCGAAGATCTCCGAAGCTTCATTTTGGGAACACCCAGAGAGCGATCAGCACTGGGTTTTCCGAATTCCAAATGGGTCGGCTTCAGAGATCGCTTCTGGGAAGAAAAAAGGGTAAAAATTGAACCTTTTACTTCTCGCAGTTTCTTATTAAACAAAAAAAGTAAGGAAGTGGGATTTTTTTGTTAAAGAAAAGAAAGTTGGGTTGGGTAATTGAGTTGCGTATTTATATTCAGAAAATGAAGTCTCGCGCAGCAATGTAAAACAGAGGACTTGGAGACACGGAAACGCACAAAGATCGTTCTCTCTGTTGAGTCCAAGGAGAGACGACAACAAAATTACTACTAACTACTACTCTTCTTAAGTCTTAACCATTAAGCATATAATACACTCCTAAACTTATTTATTTTCTCTCTCTCTCTCTCTCTCTCTCTCTCTCTCTCTCTCTCTCTCTATATATATATATATATATATATATATATATATGTAGTTAATGAGGTAGACAATTTGAGGGTTAGTATTTTTTTAAATCTTATCTACGTATCGATACAGGGTCCAATCAAAAAAGAAAACATACCGTGTACAGGATAGATACCTCCGTATCTCTCAACGCCAAAAGAGGTTTTTGTGCTCAAAAAAAGCATAAAAAATAAGATTAAAAATTTAATCATGATTAGATAAGTTTTAATAATAAGAATAGGTTTCTTCAAAAAAAAAATAGGTTAAATATAATTTGAATGATATGTAAAAGAAGGTAAAAGTCCTAAATAACAACTCATAAAAACATTTATATTTATCTAGATGCATATTATATCTTATTTTATTTTAACTAGTATTTTTTAGCTTGTACAATGCATATGATAAATATTTATTTAATATAATTTATAATAAATTTTTTTGAATATATAAATTGTTATAATTAAAATTTATAATAAATAAATATTTATATTAATCACAGGAATTAAACTTATGTGCTTCAGGTGCCCTGAATAATTAAACTCTTATATAATAGAGTAAAATTTGTTATTATTAAAATAAAATAAATTGCTATATGAAAATTTTGGTCACCTAATCAACCCACTTCACTTTTCCCTCATTGACAGTGTCAATGACTCACGATCTCCTTTCTGTTTTTTTTTTTTTTAACACACGATCTCTCATGTTCCGTTCAGGAATAATAATCCCCAGTATATAAATTAAATAATAGTGGGAAAAAAAGAAAAAAAAATTACACGTGAATGAAAATTGTGTTATAGTGAAGGAAACCCAGGTCAATTTGATTAAATATGATGCAATAAATTATTATAAACATTTGTCTTTATTCCTATAGACGAAAAAAAAATGTTATGATTTACGCTCTCTCTAGTCTCAACTCTCAACTATCAAGTCTAAACGAACGGTCTTATAGTCGAATCCTGCAAACTGAGATATACGATCCAGGGACCACAAACTCCTTAAGGTGTGGTTTCCTTCTATGGATTTTTCCTTGTTAAGCTCCTCGTCATTTCCTCTTTTTTAACATAAAAGGGATGTCTTTTGTTTTCCTCTTCAAACCTAAAGGCTACTTCCTGTCCAAGTGCTTTCAACACGTTTTCTAGAGGACAGGGATGAACGGGAATTTATCAATTTGTTTCTTTCTATAAATAGTATTTTCTTGTTCACGAAAATTAGGTTTTATGTTCATTTTGACAATTTTCATTTTTCTTTTCAAAATCTAACTTATCTTCCTTTCCTTATATTTTTCATAGAAATGAAAATTGAATTTTCAAGTATTAGTATTTCCATAAAAAACATAATAACATTAAATTTTATTTCACTAGAAAAAAAAATAGAGTTTCTACGTTGTTGTGAGTCAAACTAAAATAAGGTCAGCAAAACTGCAAAAGTAATTATGCAGCATCATCTTATATTTTAAATTATTCATATCATAATCTATAAATTCAAATACCTAACAATTTTTTTACTGTAATACTATCATATCATTTCTGTATTGATAAGAACTTAATACAGAATGATATATACTCAAAAGTGTAATGACTAACATATGAATACACCATCCTTATTAAAAAATAATAACTTAGTTGGCTTGTTTCCTAATAAATTTAATCTCAAGTTTGTATAACTGCACAGACTATACCTACAGGTCAAATGAATTGCCCCTGACTCAGATTGCTGGATAGAATATCTGTTAATTCTATCAACTACTACTTACCAGTCCATTTCAAAAGATACATAATTTAGGTTTCCATCCCCTGCCCAAAAATTTATTATTTACTTGATGCTATTCTTCTTTTTTTTTCTTCCAAATTACCAAAAAAGGAAAATGCTCGTTGGTACGGTGAAATTAATATTTCTATCGTTAGATCTAATAGTTGATAATTTTTATTCTTTTTCCATTTTCTTTTGTTCTTTCCCAGTTTGTCCCTCTCTCAGCTTCGTGTTCATTGATGTTTGGTTGTGGTCATCACTGATCAACTCTGTGCCGCACCTTCGTGTACCTCCACCACCTTTGCTAGCCACCGCAAATACAAGATGATAAAGATCAAGAAAACCAACAACAAAAAAATAAGAAAAACTCTCATATTGAAAAAGCCTTAACAGATAAAAAACGAGATTTGAAAATAAGAAGAAAAAATAAAAACCAAATCCAGATCCATTGTTGGTGAAGGCGAGATGTGTAGTGGGTTGTCGACGCGATGCGATGATTCGCAGTGTAGAGAAGAAGATGGAGGGACCAAGAGAGATGGAAAAAGCAAAAATGGAAAAAAAAAAAAAACAGCCATTATTTAAAATTTAAAATATCTAATGGTCTCAATTAATTTCGCACCGTACCTATCTCGTAAAACGTTAGTCTCGCACGTGCCTCGCTATTGAAGGGCTCGCATGCCGACGAATTTGCGCCAAGTGTGTTATAGGATTTGTTTGAGTGTTTGACCGTGATTTCTGACAAATACTTCTCATTTTTTTTATCTTTAATTTATTTATTAACCAATAAAATTTAAGAACTTGCATTTCATGCTTATTCGGACAGGTTCTCTCCTACCATTTAGCGATGCTCAGAAAGGAAAATATATACTTTTAAATAAGAACTAATAATTACAAATTATAATTTAAAATATCTTTCATTATTAATATCTATTATTAAAATTTACCCAATTATTCAATCATATATTATTGCATATAATAAATTTATTAACTTCTGTAATAATTTTCTCAATAATCGTTTCAAAAGACATTTTTATTTACTTTACGGGACATGGTAATTAAAGTCCTATTGATATTTCGTTGCTCGCAGAAAACGTGTCATATTAACTATAAAGATTGAGCATGTTCATAACGTGTCATAGTGCTTTATAACCGTTGTTTGACATTGACAGTACTCCTTGGCGACACTTGGACCAATACTATAGGACACTTGGATCAAAATAATATACAAGAAGATTTTTGTATGTTTTTATGGGAAACTCATATCTCTTAAATTTTATTTTAATTTAAAAAAATTCTTTAATTTTCATCTGCTCTACATATTATCAACAATGTTTAATATAGTTGATAAATAATTATACATATTGACAGTGTTGGATTTCTTCATCATGCATATATAAAGAAAACTTTCAATTATTTTAAATTTTATGTATTAATAATTAATTTCATAACTTTTGACTAAAAAAATATCGACAAAATTTTATGTTTGAAAAATCAAGAAAATATTAATGTATAAGTAATTAGTTATAAATTTGTTCACCTTCATAAATAAGAATAAATCTAATAGTTTCTAAACTTTTCTATAATAATTAATGGTAAATATGTTATTTAAAAAAACCAAAGAACAACTAACCATATTTTATAAATAAAAAATATAAATTTCTGAGATGTGAATATACCAAAAACGAACTGTTATTTATACGAAAAGTAATATAATTAAGGAGTAATTGATCTCTCAAAGCCTCAGAATTTCTGGACAATCAGCAACTGGGTCTAGATGCTGCAATGCTGGAAAATAATAATAACGGAACTCTTCCCTTATCCCAAACCAACATTAAAAAAATGGCTGTGATTGGACCAAATGCTAATGCCACCACAGTTATGATTAGCAACTATGCCGGCATACCTTGCCGCTACACTAGCCCTTTACACGGACTACAGAAGTACACATCTTCCGTAAATTATGCACCTGGTTGTAACAATGTTAAATGTGGTAATCAGAGCCTCCTTGCATCAGCAGTTAAGGCAGCAGCCTCAGCTAATGCAGTGGTGTTGGTTGTTGGATTAGACCAATCTATTGAAGCAGAGGGCCTGGATACAGAGAACCTGACTTTACCTGGTTTTCAAGAGAAGCTTGTGAAAGATGTTGCTTCTGCTACCAAAGGAAAAGTTATTTTAGTCATAATGGCAGCTGGTCCAATTGACATTTCTTTCACTAAAAGTGTTAATAACATAGGGGGGATATTGTGGGTTGGTTATCGTGGCCAAGCTGGAGGGGATGCCATAGCCCAAGTAATATTTGGAGACTACAACCCAGGTACTATTTTTATTTTAAGAATAAATAATATATAAACTGAAAATATATTATTGGTATTTTATATTATCATCTAATCATGAATTATCCTTTATAATAAATTTATCAATTTTTAAAATAATTATGTTAAAAGTTATACTAAGGATGATTTCTGATTAATTGATAGTGTGAAATCTTTTATATTGTTAGTATATGTCTAATAAATTCTTATATTAAATATCTGTATTTTTTTTAACACTTTGTTAATAGCTACTGTCTACAAAAGTTTGACACTAATAGTGAAGTATTAATTTTTAGGTGGTAGGTCTCCTTTTACATGGTATCCACAATCTTATGTGGATCAAGTGCCCAGGACAGACATGAACATTAGAGCCAACAAAAGTAGAAATTTCCCTGGAAGAACCTACAGATTTTATAATGGGAATGCCCTCTATGAATTTGGTCATGGATTAAGCTACTCCACATTCTCCATGTATGTTGCATCTGCATCCTCCACCATAATGATTGAAAACACATCCATTTCTGAGCCACATAACATATTCTCTTCCAACAACTCGGCCACCCAAGTTGAGTCTCTTTCTGAGGGTCAAGCAATTGATATTTCCACCATAAATTGCCAGGACTTGACATTTTTGCTTGTCATTGGTGTGAAGAACAATGGACCCTTAAATGGATCACATTCTGGGAGCCGGAAACTTCAGAGATGCTTACTGGGGCTCCAATTAAACAACTTATAGGATTTAAAAGAGTACAAGTTGTGGTGGGGATGACAGAATTTGTAACATAGAAAATTGATATATGCTAACTGCTAAGTAATGTGGAAGGGATGCAAAAGAAAGTTGGTCATTGGACAACACCCACCATTTTGGTTGGATCTTCCAGTGAAACTCAGCTTAGACACCACATTGATGTCAAACTTTCAGGTAGTGTGAATGGAAAAGAACTCGTGTCTGGATGAATCCAATAAGAGAACTTTACTAGCAGCTACAAGTTATAGCAATAATATTTATAGACTTATAGTAGTGGATGCAAGTATCCTTAAACATTGACAAAATAGAAAACGCTAGAAGAAGGGGTTGAACCTTCGACCTTGTGGTTAACAGCCACACGCTCTAACCAATTGAGCTATTCCAGCTTTTGATATAAATGTCAAAAATAATTTATTAGTATTTATATAATATATATTATTCTAAAATATTGCTACTATTTATTAAATGTTGTTGGGTAACGGGTAGTCCAGTTGACCACTGTCGGCTTTTCAATTTTGTCGCAATTGCACCACGTTCTCTTCTCGTGTACCACTTGTGTTTCATTTTATTTTATTTATTTTTAGTTACATAGACCTCGTGTATCTTTGATAACTTTTTTCTTTTATACTAACTTGTATTTAAGTATATCCTAAAAAAATTGTATTTAACTAGGATAATATTTAATTTTCTATAAATAAAGACTATACTAAGTAATTTTTAAAATGTATAAACTATATTATAATTAAAATTTATAATGAAAATATTTTTAACGTATATATTATATTTTAAATTTATAATAAATAATTTAAAATATAAGATTAATTTTAGCTATTGATTTTTATTAAAATCTAATTTATAAATAAAAACTAAAGAAGATAAATTGATTAAGAATATTAAATATATAAAAAGTAGGATACCTGTGGAGAAAAAAAGTTTGATATGACCAATATAATTTTTCTCTCTAAAGTTGCATATTTAGTACTTAGTAGAGTAGTGTGTGAAATGCACAAAAATAAATAAATAAATATATATATATATATATATATATATATATATATATAAAGTGACTAATTTAGAAGGTGAACATAATGAGACAATTACTTTTTAAGTTGTATATTCTAATTTTTAACAAATAAATGTTTTTTAATGCATAAATTAAATTTTAGGTTTGTGATAAATAATTTATATTACGATAAAAAACTTATTTTTAAATATTAATATTAATATTTTAAAAATGTTGAAATTTAAAATTTTAAAATATTCTCATTGAAAA
Source organism: Glycine latifolia (assembly GCA_013407115.1). Classification (NCBI taxonomy): domain Eukaryota; kingdom Viridiplantae; phylum Streptophyta; class Magnoliopsida; order Fabales; family Fabaceae; genus Glycine; species Glycine latifolia. Next base: position 37,193,624 of record CM023950.1, on the reverse strand, counting down.
TTAACTCTTAAAAATATTTTCATCTAAGATAATTATTCTAATTAATATATATAGAGGATTAAATATTTTTTAAGAATATTGTATTTTTGACAAAGTTGTTAAATTTTATTATTTATTTAAATTAAACTGAATCAATCAAAGACGTAGGAAAAAAATGGCATGTTATATTTTGTGTAAAACTCATTCTAATTTTAGGTTATAGTTTGTGTATAATAATATATGTAATAACTAAGCTCTGCCTTTGCTCACAACCTATATAACTATATGATAAATATTAATTAGTATTCTAAGAGTATTGATTAAAAAATTTAAAATAAATATATTTTATTAAAAGACAAAAATATTGCATTACTTATAATATTTTTTATCTTCTCTCATAATTTATATAATAAATATATATTTTTATTAATCAATACTCTAAAGATACTAGTTAACCATAATCTAATATATAAGTTCATCCTTTAACACGCAAATTACAAGAATCGAACCAATGCAGTGACATTCAGGACCTTGCATCTAAGCATCACTAAGGGATTCAGTGGACTTGTTAAGAGAAAATGCATTAAATTTAGTTGTGGAAAGTACCTCGATATTATTGCATCTGCATGTTATAAGGTGACTAGTCCAAATGCGACTAAGATTGAATTCATGACACCAATTATAATTTCTTGAATATGCAATTTATGTAGTATTTATTTTTATCGTTGGCTTCTGTTTTCTAAATATATTATTTCCAAACCATGTCATATTTTTTATATTAGTAAACCATGTCACATATACTTTTTTTTAAGATGTCACATATACTTAAAACCCCAAACATTGCAAGGATAATATATATAGTTTATAAAATTGAACCTTTATTTGTTATATTTTTAAAAAAACTACTTGAATTATAAACTAGGGAAAAAAATAATGCTAGAGAGTGTTTACAGCTCTGATCCAATTGCATGCATATTGCTTTTCCTCTACTAAAACCATTTTCTTACATTAATGCCATATATTTCGTAATTTTCGTTCCTTTAACTGCAGTTTTTGGTTCGTGTCTAGGATTTCTACTCTTCTCATGTGATTTTGTAACGGAATATTATTAATCTTTTCATCATATATAGCTAATTTTTGTAGGTTCTCAATATTTTGATGAAAAGATAGATTGATGTTGGCTCATTTTATTTGCAGTACAAAAAAAGAAGCAACAGAGTGGATCAGTGTGGTTTGAGTGGAATGCGGGGTGTATGTTTAATAGAGTGGGAAAGAAAAGAAATAAAAGTGAAAAAGAGATGAAAAATTTGAATTAAAATAAAGAGTAAAAAAGGGAGTCTCACTAAATTATACTATTTATTTCACTCTCTTTTCATTTTCTTTCGCCTCTATCAAAATAGTATGGAGTTCTACGCTATTTTTTAGGAAGCAAGATATTACCATAGTAAAAAATCATGAGATTAAGTCTTCATATATATAGATCATTGAAATGAATTTTGTCTCTCCCAACAATTTTTTTTTCATACCCATAATTAAATAAGCAGACATATGTTAGCATGCTTAATTAACGTTGTCCATTTACCAATTGGACCTTTTGGTTGAGTGCTACCCTGCAGCTGACGCGCCAAGAATTTTTTTTCCCTGTATAATTGTAATTAAGATCATTTTGTTACTGATTAAAAAATATTCTGATGTAAAATAATCCAGTAAATATTTTTTAAAAATTAAAAAAGTAGAAGCTAGTTTATATTTTTTTTTACAATAAGAAGAATAACTTTTATTAACTAATTTTATGATAAGCTATTCAGAATAATTTATAATTTTAATCGGATTTTACATTCCTTTCTATTATTTTCAAGAACTGGAAGAAATACATTAAATACGAAAGAGCTTTGCAGAAGGCAAAATCTAAACGATATGCAATTTTTTAATTAAAATAACACTAAAAAGAGAGTCGATGAGAGAGAGCAAAGACAACAAAATTTGCTGCTACTGGAATGTAAATATTTATTTTTTATTAGTGGGCAATATTTATTATTATCTTGGGTATAATATTTATCAATATTATTTAGCTATAAATAATAGAGTTGCAAGACATGGCTGCTGTCTATCTTCGGCATGTATGGCTTTTTATGTGTGATATTTCTTCGAATTTCATGATTGCCGAAAACTTAATCTTCTCTAGTTTAGTTTTACTACGTGGAATGTCTATCATAGCCGCCTGAGTAATTTTATATGGTCATTAATCAAAGCTCTGACGAACTAATCAATAATCATTATTTTTAAGATAAAGAAGAAACCGATAGCTTTCAAATATCGACCGTATCAAGCAAAAGTCATAGTCAGAGTTGTCATCCAGACAACAATTGCAACCTAAAAAAGCCAACTACCGTGTGAAGATATTCAACCATCCCTCAAAAGTCAAAACAACTTTTCTTTTGTTGGAAGCGATATTCATGCATCAATTCCACATGATTTTAACGGATAATGATCATGTTGTTGTTATTATTATTATTATTATTATTATTATTATTATTATTCCATATAATTAAGATAACATCTTCTTAATCCGATTGTGTCTTTTTTTGAAAAATAAAAATCTCATTTAACATATTTAAAAACAAGGAATTAAATAGTGATAATTTTTTTGAAAGCTAAAAACAAATATTTCTATTTTTATAGTATAAACTTGTAACATACTTAATCCTAACAAGAAGTGCTACTCGTTACTAATGTTTTGTGAGGATTATCAAGGAAGAAGTATTTGAAACTCTCTTCACTTCTAATACTAGGGGAAGGATATGAATGGAATAATCTGTTTTGCGTTGACAATTTGCGCGTCAAAATCTCTCATAGCACACTACTACAGCAATATAAATACGTCCTCCTATGTAACCTTCTGCTCCACAGAAAACCAAACATTACTTGAATATTCATAGTCAAAGGTTGTATTTGTGAGATAGAAAGAAGAGAGGAAGAGCACGTTAAGCAATCAATCATATCAAGGAAGCTATCATGGAAGGTTTGATTCCATATCTTATTCATGCAATCAAGAAGCAAAAGCCTCATCACCACAACTACAGGAGTTACTCTCATTCTGAAAGCTCAAACCGCAGCTACCACATGCTATTGGCTTCTGAATCCTTCACAGGATCTTCTCACAGAAGAACAAGGTCTGATTTTCAACCCCCCACAAGTGAGTTCTTAGAGCAGAGATATGGTGTTGATGGATTCTTGGTCAGCCCCAGAGCCCAAGTTACTACTGCTGCTCCTCCTTCGATTGTCAATGTTAATGCTGCCCAACGCTCTAACAATATCACCAACATGCGCAATCGCAAGTGATATATATCTTCAACATCATAGGGGATGGTCAACTTTTCTTTTAATTTTTTGGATTCATTTGTTTAAGATGATGGTTGATGGGTGATGATCAATTGTAATCTTATTGTGTATACTTCTAATCTCTAGGGGATCAATTGTAATGAATGTTATATAAAATTTGTAGACACACAATTATCTTCCCTTCAGTCACAGTCGAATATTGAGTAATCAGTACAAAGTGCTTACCCAAAATTACGATTGCATTTTTTTATTCATGATTATTTTGTTGGTATTTTCATTTATTTGCTTCGTTATTTTGGTTTCGTAATTTGGCTAGAAAATTCTTTTTAAAAACTAACCAGTCTAATGCGATTTTTAAACTCATAGCATTACCACTTAGGGAAGATAGATGATGATGATGATGATGAAACATTTGTGCATGTTTTTACAAGTAGAAATTCAATCATTCTGGCCCTCACAGGCGTTACGTGGTTTTGTCACATTCATTTGGTCTTTTATTTTTTTAATGAAAACCTTCAGTTAGATAATTAATTGTTTAATAGTGATAAAATATACACTGCCCAGTTCAAGAACACGTAATCCTCCGACAGGAGCAGCTATGGAGTAGGTAGACGAGGGGGAATAAACAGAAAGAAAAAGAGACTCACTTTACAAATTGCCCTCTTATCGGAAGTGTTTATGATAGTTAAAGAAAGCACAGGTAATACAAGCTTGTAGATTGCATATTGCTCTTATGCCCAATGAAGCCAAGAGTTATTCCACTTTTAAAATGTGTTCCTCCTCAACCTTGGGATTCGAATCCAGTTAGAATTTGGAGAAACTGGCAATTGTTGCGCTAAAGAGACTCATTAGCTATATGCTTTGGTAATAACTTATATCATAATGAACAGATTCGGTAACTGTTTAACTCATGCCATAAAACTTAAAAACATGTAAACCAGAGAAGAAAATAAATCACAAAATTGGTAAATGAAATAAAAATCATCTCTAGAAATTGTCCGACAAGTCACGAGTTGAATTTTTTAAAAATAAATAAAAAGGCTTAGCAAATACTTGCTTCCGTTTGATATTATGAAGCCAATAGTGCTTCTAACTTCGCAATCTGGTCATCCTCATTCTTTGGAATAGGATCCTTGTTAACCTCTTGATACAAATCATGTTCCCACTTCTCCATTCGCGTCTTAATAGGACGATAACCTTGCCTTCCATTAAATTTATCTCTTCCCCTGTAATTGCTATTGCCTCCACTGCCCCCATAACTTGCTCTTGATGAAAAACCATCCCTTCTAGCTTCAATCTTATTGGGTGTTCTGTCCTCTGCAATTTGCTTCTCAGGTCTAACCAGATGATAATGATTGCTGCTTCTTTCCTCCTTCCTTTCATTCCTTTCCGGAGGATGGTCAGTATGGCTTGACTTTACTTCCACCATCGAAGCTGGATTAGCATCTGCTGAATCTGCAGGAATCTTCTTCTCCCTAAATGCGCGTCTTTTCCTCATAGTAGGTGGATCATCTTTTCTTTCAGCAAAACCATCTCTTTTCTGTAAATTGTCATCCAGTTTCACCTGTGATTTCTCATCTTTTTGCTCTGTACTTTGACTTTCATTATTCTCTTTACTCTGAGTAAAGACTTTTCCTGCATGAAATGGAAGAATTGTGTGCTTTAGCGTATTGAGTCAATTTACCAATCATCCATGCACAATAAAGCCAAAGGAAAAGAATATACATACATACATACATATATATATATAAATATATAAATAAAGGAAGCTTACCACCAGCTTCCCTTTGACCATTGCTTCGACCAACCTGCCCAGTACTACCCCGTTCATCATGCTGTTATACAACAAGCATAGGCAAGCCTAAGAGGGTTATATATCGTGCCACTTCAAGGCATGGGACTGAACAAGTATCCGCTACATCAGCCCAGAAAAATAGTTTGCATATACTGAATAACAATCAAGCATATAAAAGGGATTTTAAATCTATAATTCAAAATGAATCTCCATGTCATCTTGAAAGTGATAATTTAGACATTTCCTTTTCAATATAGCATAAAAAAAGATAAGGGATGATAAATATTGCAACTTCTTATCAATGAAGTGTGGTAAGAATAAGAACTATTTTCAACAACCCCAGCAAAGCAAAGGATTTGATATTATACAGATTGCACAATAAACTATGCAAGTATAAACTATTCATACAATATTTAACCCTCAAAGCAGACGACGGATATTTTCTTTTGATAACATTTCTAATAGTTTATACAATTGAATTTGCTTACAAGTTTGTACCTGACAGCTAATGGCACGAAACAAAGAGTAAAGATTGGCTTATCATGTTTTTCTCCCAGCCCCCCCTCCCTTCCAAAAACAACATAACCATTGTAAATAGTTTACTAGCCACAAGATAACTGGTTGTATGCAATTGCAATCCAGGGCCATACAATGACTGTGAACTCAAGTTCACTACTTAATCTTGGGGAATGAGTTAGCTAGTGGGAGTTGTATAATGCACATGCAACCCTCCTCTCTAAGAATGTACAAATTATGGATCTTAAAAGGTTAAACTATATTCACTTGGTTCTCATAGTTGTCCCCGTTTTAAGTTTTAGTTCCTATAGGAGAAAACTTCAAATTTTAGTCCTTACACATGCATATAAGATAAGTTTTGGTACCAATCGTTAACCTTAGAGAAAACTTTTTGGTACTTAAAAAAACTGAATAGGGACTAGACTTCCAATTTTCTGAGAGACTAAAATTTAAGATGAGCACTGTAGGAACCAAGTAATTAGTAAATGATACATTATTTCTTCTTCTTTTTCCAACAAATTCCCTCTAGTTTGACACACTCACTAGGAACTTAAAAAGGGTATGAAACAGAATCTAAACAATGTAAATTTGAATACAATTAGGAGCAGAACTTGGTTCACAGGCAACAGCTCATGCATTCAATTTATTTTTAGGTATGACCTGATGATAAGAGCGAGATCTTGGCGGTTTAGACAAATGTTTGGGCGGATTCTCATGATGATCAATTGAATTTGATTTCTTGGGAGCAGCATCGAAGGGTTCACGCCTAGAATGATGTGGTGGGTTTCTCTGATCTCCTCCATCTGAGGTTACTCTGTTCCTGTCCCTTCTATATCTCTTGGGACTACAATCAACCCACAACGAAACCATCTCAGAATGCATTTTAAAATTGAACTAACCCTAGTTTAATCCAAAAAGACGCGATTGCAATTCTGGAAGCTTCTAGAGTAAGAAACCCTAACTCAATACAGTCCGTAACTTACGTGTTAGGTTAAATTAAAAAGCACGCGAATAGGGAGAGGAGATATCACCTTGGTTCTCGATCGAACTTGGAGTGGCGACGCTTGGAATCAGAGTCTCGATGAGACATTATGTTTTTCTGTTGACAAATTGAAATCTCAATCCGATCAGATTAGGACTAAGCTTGTTTCAGCTATAGACTATACTAGTATTTCTATTTCTACGTGTCACTATCACTATCCAATCTATCTAACAAACATCACATACTACCCGCAAGATCAATATTGAATAAACAACCTATGTTAGGATGAGTTTATTTAAATTTAAAATAAATTAATTTTAAAATAAGTATTTTTATATATTTTAAAAAACTTAAAATTATGTTTTAAACAGAACTAATATTGACATATACAATAAAAATATAAAATTATTTATTTTATTAAAATAAATATTTATCTCAAAAAATAAATTTAAATAATCTGACCAATAATACAGAATACGAAATAACAATTGCTAGCAAAATTTTAATACACTATATAAAATGAAATAAAAATTAAAAAATATATTTTATTAGTAATAAAATGTAAATTAAAATATTTACATAAATATGTGTTTTTGAAGTTTTGAGTTTCCTCATCACTGAGGGTGCATTTAAGTTTTTCCCATCTCAAAACTTTGTTGAGACTATACAATATCCGCTTCATCTTATTAGTGTCTTTTCTATAATATAAAAATATATTTTATTAATGAAGAACGGGATTGAGATAGGTATTTCACTGCTCTAGCTTTTATTATAATTTGTTTTGCACCTTAATTCAAGTTATTTATGATGACTCGTCTTTGAATCATTATGTGTAGTTTTTCTTTTTCCCATTGTCTCGAAGCCAATTGATTGGTTTTTTTTTATTGGGGTACCAACTAATTAATACTTTTTCTGGTCTTGAGTTTTTCTAGGATCTGACGATGCCTACTCAAAGCATGAGAGTGTATTCTATTTTCTCGATCTAGGTCACTGTTGGCCTTTTAATACTCGTCTTCCTTAGCCTTAATTCTTTGTTTGGAATAGGAGGAAGAGAGTGGAAAGAATGAAGAAATTTAAAATTTGAATTAAAAGGAAATGAAAGGAAATAAAATTTTAATTTTTTTTTCTATAAATCAATTTTTTTTTCTTTTTATTTATTTTCTCTTAATTCAAATAAAAGAAATTATATCGTTATCCGTATTTTTCTTTCTCTATTTTCTTTCCTTTTTACAAAACATATCATTAATCTCATAACGACAAATTGAGAATTAATTTTGCTTCATCAATTACCATAGTTGTCATCCTAAGATTTGTGGATGATCATTACGATTATGTCGAAACTTGTAATTATTACATTAGATTTTTATTGATTGATTATCGAAGATGTATAAGACCTCGATCCGCGTATGATATAAAGATTTAATACATAAAATTCGATCTGTTGGGGATCATGAGTATAACATTAAATCAAAATAATAGAAATTAAAAAATTGTGTAAATATGAGAATCTAAAAAAAGAATTAAAAGAATTAATTAGTATTGACTATATCAACAATATGTAGATAATTATAGATAATGTCTTACTTAAAAATTCTACAATTAAATGTGTTTGACTAAGAGTAGTTATAGGATTTATGATCTTTTGATAAATTTTTTAAAAGCATGTAAGTGAAAGATTTTGACCAATCAAAAATTAAGTAAAATATCAAAATATGAAATATCCTAAAGTATGAGGCATAAAAAAGTTGACAATCAAGAATGTACAATAAAAAACTTAACCTGAATATTCTTCTCCTAACATAATTTATTTTTTATCCAAACATCAATCATAATTCAAATGTCAAACCATTTGATTAAAAGAAAAAATGTTATTACTTTTATTAAAATATATATTAATGAATCCCTTAGGTAAAAAAAGTAATATATGTAATTATTAATTAAATTTAAGTTCTTGATTAAAATATTTTTTATTTAGAGAAACTTAAAAAAAGAATTGTAAGTAATCAACACACTAACCCACACAGAATTTCGTTCCTGGATGAATCGAAGCCAGTTGGTTGGGTCACAGAGTAGTTTGCGAGTGACCTATTTTTATTCTATTCTAGTCTATTTATTATTCTTTTCGTTTTTAAATATAAGATTTTTTAATTAAGTATATCCTTTAAGAAAATTGGTTAATATAATTAATAGGATTAAATTTATTAACAATATGTATTAATTTGTCAAAATTACTCACACAGGGACAATCCGGTTTCACTGTATCGTTCCTGTATAAAAATTGCAAAAAAAAGAAGAAAAAATAATGATAATGCTTCACGCTGCAATTTTGTAACACTCCGTGTGCACCCGGCGTATTAACATTATACAATATCACAACAACGCAGCAAGTATGGAAATAAACATTTAAGGAAGCTTGAATCAAGTATAATATACACTTTTATACATATATGGTGAATCTCTGTAATATACATGGTACATAATTTTCAAAACTATACAAATGTTCCCTAGGATTCATAATACAGATAAAAAGACAAAATCTAAGCTAACAAGCTCGGTCATCTAAACCTAGGGTTTTCTTCACTCTATCCCAGCTCAGGCCTCTTGCCTTGGGATCTCTCAGTAACTGCAGCCTCTGTTCCTGCAACATAATCCCCAAACCGGGGTGAGATAATTATCTCCGTAAACTCAGGGTTTTCAGAGGTTTCCCTCTCCCTGGTTCACTTCCCAATATCACAACATATATACATATATATATATATATATATATATATAGATCACATAATTAAACAGAATTCTCATCAGATTAACAGCCTTCCAAAATTTGTTACATGCAAATAACAACACAATACAAGCATCCAATCAACACACATTGCCTGAATAGGATCATCCACTGAAGGGCACATCTATTCAAGACTCGCTCAACACATGCCCAGGCAGGATCATCTACTGAAAGGCACATCTACCCAGGACTTGCCGCCCAATACCTGAATAAGATCATCTACTTAAAGGCACATTTACTCAGGATTTACATGGACGCCTATGGATTATCCCAGGGGAGATCATCCACTTAAGGGCACATTCCCAAGGGGTCCATAGTACCACATCCTACTGGCCAGTAAATTTCAAGCAATCACATCACAATCAGCTCAGAACAAAGTTCATGCAACCATACACTATACTAGTGTATTCAATATAATCATCATAATATACACTAACTCAGTGTACTCAAAATCAATACACCCCATCTCAGGGTTTAGCTAGCATGCAGTTGCCAGCCATCATCAAACCATTTCATCAATAATCAGTACAATTCAGTACCACAACATCATAACACATTAGAATACAAGTCATATCAAGCAATCACCCATATTGGGTGTAGTGAAACACAAGCAGGGAAACAATCACTGAAAACACTGAGCTTACCTGGTTGTAGCTCAGAATCAGTTCCCCTAGTCTCTGGGTGATCTCTACCAGCAGTATGCACGTCACGCCCTACAGTAGGCATGAATCAAACCATCAGAAACGGCATTCAACCGTTTATATGGAAGGAAACACCCTTCCACTCATAATCAATACATGTCTTCTAACTTAAGGTTTATCTTAACCCAACTTTTACCAGGCTATACATTGACCCTCAATGGTCTGCCTCAGCCTTAACTAAGGCCTCAGAGTCCCTTTAGAACTCTGTGCAGCTCAATTCAAGGCTTATCAATATCAAGAACCCACATGGGTTCAACTCAGTCAAAACACATATTTAACACATTTTCACCGATTATTTGGCCTCATGAATAACTTTTGTAAAGGTACTTAAGTTAATTCAGGCCACAGTACCTTCCATTTACACACCCTTCTTCCTTCCCAAAGCCAGACTCAAACTTCATCACAATTTCAATTTCAAAGTTCCATGTTACTCAGAACAACCTCCTGACTACACTTTTCTAAAGAACCTAAGCCTAATTCCAGCCCTATAATCAATTGGTCACTATTCATCAAATCCCCAATCCACAAATTAAACGGTTAAAACAGGAGTTTCTTACCTCAGATCAATAGAGGAAAGGCTGGAGAAGTCTTTCTCCTAGCTCTGGTGTCCTGGGTTTCCCTTTTTTCCTCTCCCACAGTTCAAACTCTCCAAAACCTCAGGGGAATAGGTTTCTCTCACAAATTCTCACAATCAAGGCTGGATTTTGGCTTTCAAATGGTTCCAATCAGGTTTAAAGGTGATTAGGAGGTGTTTTAATGGCTTATAGTGGACATATGAAGCTTCTAAGGTGCTCTAATGGCTGCCTGGGCTCAAGGAGGAAGAGGAACAGTGGTTTTCTCTGAAAAATATTGCAATTTGGCCTTTTATAGGTGGCCTAACCGACATGCCGCGCCCTTGGCGCCACTTTGGCGCTCTTGGCGCCATTCTCCAGTGCATCTGGCGCTCCTGGCGTCAGTTTCCAGCATCTGTGGCACTCCTGGCACCACTCTGGCGCTCCTGGCGCAAAAATCCAGCATCTGTGGCGCCAACGGCGCCATTCTGGCGCTAAAGGCGCCAGAAAATCAGTCACAAAATCCGTCGCTAATTCCATCGCAAAATCCGTCGCTAACACTTTTTCTGACGGAATATAGCAAATTTTTAAACTTTCTTTCTTTTCTTTTATTTATTTACCCTTGGTTATTATAAATTTGGCGCAATTCATTTCAGTTTAGATTTATTCTCGAGTCACGCTTATCTTATTGGTAGTTGTTAGACTAAGCAATGTTTTCAATTCCCAATCCTTGATATTGCAGATGAATGCGATACTAAAATGTTGACCATGAGTGTGTTAGATTTTTACCTTCAGTGATGTGTTTATGGTGAAATTGGGTGAATTTCTTTTCTTTTTGTTGGATAAACTGAAGCTTAATGTTCTAAGTTTTGAGATTGTGAAGGTTAATCATTTTAGCCTGTGTCATGGTTTTAATTAAAGATATGACTTTGAGAAAAATCATTCATTGTTGTAGTGATATAGGTGGGAAGATACAAAACTTGGATGTTGTTTCTTAGATACTTTTAGTAAAATCGATCGAGGATATACCTCCATTTGAAAAAAGAGGAGGAAGAAGACGGACTCACGAATGCAGGTATTAAGAATTAGGAAATTATTATTGATTTAGGAAGATTAGTCATAAAGGGGTCTTTTAAGAGTATTTTCAAATGAGTGTAATTTAAGTAATTAATTTTGAGTGATTTATTTTATGTCAACTGCTCCTGTCATATAATTAAATAATTCATATATTTTACTTTAATGATTTTAAATAATTTTAAAATTATTTCCTTAAATGATACTTTAAATGATAATTTTCTTTTACTCATAAGCAAACGTTACTTGTATAAGCAATAAAAACTTAATTTTAAATAATTAATATGACACGTAAATCATTTTCAATGATAAAAAATTAAACAACTGTGTTTAAAAATAAATAACTTATTAAGCAGCGAACGTTGAAAATACCCTAATAACATATTAAATTAAAAACTAAAAAATTACTATAAGATTCTCATTTTAAATTAAAAAATCAAATTTAATTTATTTATGTTATTATATATTTCACATGACTTTTTATAATTAAATTATACATATATAAGTAAATACATATTTGTGTAACTTATTTTTTAAATCATAGTACCTTTTTCTTTTCCTCCTTCGTCTATCTCACTCCCACGGTCCCATATATGCAATTAACCCTTTTTTTAAAACCTTGTATTTTTAGATCACTAATATACTCGGGGGCATTAGACAAAAATTACTCACAACTTATTTAAAATTACTTTATTAGATGAGTATTTATTTATCTAAAATGTAACTTATTATATGAGTATTTGACATGTAAATATGTAAAGGAGTTTACGAAAATAACTAATGAAATGTTTATAAGTTCTTTTTAACTTGTTTCAATAATCTTGCCAAAATCGATCAATGTATATTATATTAATACAATTTAAAGTGTATGTGGTAAGTTACTCAAAATCTATCTATATAATTTATTAGTGTCCCCGTTAATATTATTTGCAAGCATATTCACTAACATGTGCAATAAACATTTAAAAAAATGAAAAGTGGGAATTGAACAAGGGATTTACGAATAATAAATGTTAATCATTTATTAAGATTTATTCATTGTCATCGTTATGAGTATTATTTCTTCTAATAACAATTTTTTAAACATTCTTGTAAGATATTTTTACTTGTTTTAGTACTTTTGCAAGTAAGAATCCACGGTAAATGTCGTATGATCACACACATCTAAAAAAAGTTAATAATAAAGAACATGTAAAAATATAATTAATTCAATTATAAAAAATAATAATTATAAAACCTTAAAAATATGTAAATGTTGTAAGAAAATGTATATCATTATTATTGAACTTTTAATGACATTTTTTCATACACATGCAAAAACACATTCGAAATGGGAAACTGAGAATTAAATCTAGACATTCTTCTAGACGTACATTTGGAATCACAATTAGATTCACTAGGTACATTGTTAGCATGTGCAAAGTTCAACATAATCATTATGATCATAGTAGCAACTCTGATGCTTTTCATCTCATTCTTAATCATAATTTTTCTCTAAATTTTTATAAGCTATCTCAAATATTGTATATATGTTGAATTCTTATTATGATGTTTTAAGAAAAATAAACATCGATTTATAGGTGGAGGCATTTCTGGAAATAGATTTTTGAATGTAGGGCGATGAGTGATTGGATGAAAAAAAAAATTTTAAAACTGAATTACATATGCATTAATTAGCCTTAATCGAATAAGTAATTTTATCATATAAAACGAGCAAATTGAATAAGTAATTTTATATTAATTTATTGCATTAATTACTTTCCAATTAATTGTTGATTGAAACTGTTTCTAAATTTTTGTTCATATAAAATCGTGTAAATTAATTGTTAATTTTTGTTATTAAATTTTGTCATATAAAATGTGTAATTGAATAAGAAGTTTTTATATTAATTTATTTAATACAAAATATCAAATCAAATATTTAAAATAATTGTTTTAAAATTTTATTTTATATTATAGTATCAAATAGCTACTAACTTGTTAATAAAATAAAATGAAATATAAGATTAAACTTTTAAAATTATAATTTTAGCATGTGTAGAATAAACATTTTTTATTTATTTCTATGTTCCAAATTGTATTGAGAACTCAAAGCCTTGCAGTTTTTATACAAGAATTACAATCTATCTATATGAAGTTAAAAATGTTTTATCAACCAAAAGTTATTGCACGTGGTTTGACACTACTTGATTACTTAATTAAGATACAGGAATCGATGTAACTTGGATATGAAATCGTAATTGGAAGTACTAATTTTTTTCAAAATGGATCAACGAAAAAATATTAGTTATACATCAAATAAAAAACTTTAGATATCTTTTTTTTTTCGTAAATGAGTCCTAGATACCTCTGGTCAGACAAAATAATAAGTATGTTTTTTAGGTTAAATGATATATTTGATCTTTTTTATCTTTTATTTTTAATTTGATCATTTATCTTTTTTTAAAAAATCATTTTTTATCATTTATCTTTTTTTCCCCTTCAATTTGATCATTCATTTTTTTAATAAGTTTATTTTTATCTTTTATCTTTTATCTTATTTTTGTTCAATTAAGTCCTTTTAGTACATTTAAGATTAAGTCCTTTAGTTCAGTTAAGTAGAGTAAATATTTATGTTAATTTACTTTTTTAATCTTGATATATAATGTGATGCAATGACGAATAAAAAATATAATGAAAATTAATGAAAATAATTTTATTATTAATATTTATTCTAGATAAAGATTAGTACAATCAAGAAATAATCTAATTTTTTCAGATGTGTCAAACACTACAAAGTTGTAGCTGATGAAAAACTTAAAATTCATTAACTGGTTTATTGAATTAAAAATATTTGATAATATTAGTTGATTAGTTAGTTAATAAATATAAAATGACATAAAATGGTATAATTAATTATTTAGTAAAAAATAGCTAAACATAGATCTCAATTAAAATGAATGTGAATTAAAAAGAAAAAAGAAAAAAAGTTAACAACTTATAAACAAGCTTATGTTTAAAGTTACTTTAATAACTTATAAAAATAAGCTAAAAACTATTAAAATAAGATCACATGCAGGGCCAAAGCTACTTGGGGAGGGGGCTAGTCATGACCCCTCCAAACTTTTGAAAAATTATTTACATATAGGTATGTTTTGTTGGATCAAGAGAAATGTTAGTCTTGATTTGAGGGAAGATACATTGAAAGATTTTATATTGTGGTATAAGACGTGAGCTGAGTATGTGTGGTTGATTCATTAGTGTTTGTGAGTGATGAGTGAATTAATGTTTATTAGGATGAGTTTAATATGTCCATTACTGATGATGTGTGAGATCATGAATGGACGACTCAAGAACTTTCACGATCATGTATGTGTGGATTTGTAAACTTCCTTATGCGATGCCAATATGCTTATACATAATGTATGCGGATATACTATATAAGTATAAATATATTTAGTGAAAGAAACATCTTATGAGTGAAAAATTAAAATTAAATGAGTCATACATTCGATGATGATGGAGATTCATTAATTTAATTCTTATGTTAATATATTTTATTATCATTTACGAATTACGATGAAGGATTTTTTAATACTTAAAGGACTTTTTAGTATGATTTATAATATTTAAGGATTTATATTAGGGAGGACTACTTAGGAGAGAGAGTAATATTTTAGATATGAAATTGATTTTTTTTTTCTTTTTTTCCTTATTGGTTCTTAGCTTCTCGCACTTAATTTTTTGTTTTTAAAAAGTTATCTTTGTCTGATTTGGTATGATGGTCGAGCAACTTAATTAGTAAAAAACTATTACATGATAAGTTGTTTTAAGATTTTTTTTTACAAAAAAATGAAAAATGCTAGAAAATTTAGATGAAATTATAAAATAGAAAATCTAAGAATTTTTTTTTTTCAACCTTATTTTTTACCCTCCAATTTTTTCGGTCAAGCTCCGCCACTGATCACATGGCAAACAAAACTATTACATATAGGACTCTATAGTGTTCGGTTTAAACATGATTATTATTAATTAAAAGTGCAAAATAATGATTATTAGAGAGAAAGGAAATTTTCTTTTTAATTTTTAATGACTTGTAAAAAATTTATTGAATGTGTCTAAATGTAATGTATTAGGGTTGTGCAGCAAGAGTTTCTGTTATTTTAAGATAAAAAATTAAGGAAAGTTAAAACATCTAAAAAAATGAAAATTAAGGAGATAGTACTATATTAATGTAGCCAAACCTTCTTCGGAAAAAGCTATCACATATCTTTAATTCAGTGAGTGGTTTTCCATCTTTAAGGTTTAGCGTGGTAGTGATTTCATTACTCATCACCTGCGTTTACGTATCCTTTATTTAATCCAATTGCTCGGTGCATGCACTGAGCCATGAGTGAATGTAATTTGCATGCGTTTGGTTAAATATGCAACCTATATATGGTCTAAGAAAATTTAATATTATTCATAAAATCTTTGGTTTTGGTGGCAAAAATGTGTTGTAACTCACTACTAAACAGTGGTTTAATTTATTGATTCGGATTAAGATTTGGCAGTTGGCACAATATATTTCATGCTTTTTTAATTTGCCTCGTTCAATTAAGATTTTGTAACGTATCTTCATGAAACACTCGCCATATGCACCACTATATGTGGTTGATGGTGCCCATTATATGCTGTTTATTCACAGTAACTAAATAATTTTGTTTATGTACGTGTAAACTAAATATCGTTTAATTTGTTTAAGCATGAAGATGCATTCCTCTTCAGATGGCACTTGAATATTGATTGAATTTACAAATAGTGGGAGTAGCTGATATATTTAAGTAATCAAGTGATGAAAAAGAAAAAAAAACAAGACTATAGTATTATGTTTTTTTGGAGGAAATATTGTCACTAGAGAGAGATGAGATTGATTTTATACTTATAAATTATATCTATAAAATTAGATGATTCCAAAACTATTTAATGCTTACTAATATAAATTAATATAGTGTGATTTTTTGAAATGTATAAATTGGCAAGTTTTATGCAGACTAAACATATGAGAGAAAGGAGGAATGATTTTTTAATTCTAAAACATTAATTTCTATGCCTTTAAATATTTTTTTATTAAATACTTACATAATTCATTGTTTGATTAAATGTTCCTAGTAAATAAATTTATTCAATACTTTTTTGATATATACAGAGAGGTTAATCCTTTTTGTTGACAAAAGAGAGAGATTAATCCTTGAAGTACATAAAATAATAATTGTTTGATTATAGTTTATGTTTGGATTTAATACACATAATTAAGATAATAAATTGTTATTTTTTTTAAAATATGTATATTATAATATTCATAAACTTGCTTTTAGTGTCTAAAGTATTTGCATTAGAGTTTATGTATTTATGTATTAATAATCATATATTTAAATATCATTAAGCGTGATAATCAATTAACACATACAAGAGTATTATAGTCTAATTAGTGATATTAAGTTTAAGTCCTAATATATAGTTGTTTATGATTTATAAGTGTAAAATTTTCTTCACTAAACAATACTTGTTGTATATAAAAAAATATTCAAATAGTTTAGATTCAATATAAATGTTAAATTTATTATATTGGTGACAATTAAATTTATATACAAGTGATAATTAATTACTAGGAAACAGTGTGTTAAATACTTAGACAAGAAGCTTTGCTATTCCTAGTAATTTTGTCATATTCTAGTAAAATTATCTCCTATAAATAAAATAAAATAAATACTTGAAGTATCCTTATATCATATAATAGCCCATACCAAAAAAGTATAATAGCCATCAAGTTTGCTTTGTAAGTTGTAGCACTATATAGAGTCGAAGATGATTCACGGGACATCATTGGAGTCCATAAATCGAATTATCTGACATTGCTCAAGGCATGTCTGTGCTTTGAACCTATTATATATTTAGCTGTCACATTTCTTATTTAATTTGTTGTTGATTTTAGCATCAAATGCAATGAAGGGTACACGTTTAAACAAGATTCGCTAATTTTAATTTTCTAAAACAATTGGACTACTCTAATATGTGATGCGCAGCGTTTAAAACAAGATTCGCCAAATTAATGTCGCGACAAAAGATAGTTTATGTTATTCTTTTATTGAGATAATCTAAAAAAATAAAATTCTGTCCCAAGAGAGATAATGTGTGCCTCAAATCCATTGAATCAAAAATTAATTTCATTTACAATGCATAATTAAACACAAATTATTTTACAGTGCATAATTGGAAAAGTTTTTGCATAAAATAGTTAAACACAAATTATTTTACAGTGCATAGTTCAAAAAATTTTGCCATAAAAAAATAAAACCCAAACTATTATATTAAATAAATCATTCATTCACATTTAAACACAACTGATTCTTATATTACTACATCAATTTTTTGAGTTTAATAATTTTATGATTTGTATCGATATATATTCGTTAAATTATTTTTAAACTATGATTGTTTTCGAAATTGTGAATAGTTTATTTAAACTGTCTTTAGTAAATTATTTGATTTAGGATTTTATATTTCGGAAAACTAATATGTAATAAGGATTTTTTTTGTTGAATATGTAATAAGGATTGTATTACGATTATTTTAGAACTTAATTAAACTATACTAATAATATTATTGTCAATTAATTACAGATTATCATTTATAATAAATTCATTAATTTTATAATAGTATTGTAAAATGATATTTAGGATAATACATGTTTAATTAATTCATATTATAGTTTTAAAACTAAAACAGAAAATTAATCTCACTACTATATGCCTTGTAGATGCGCAATATGCCATGTTTTTTATTAGAGTAAAACATACTGGGGATAAATTGTTGGGGATGAATGTGTATGTCTAAAATTCAATCTATTATGTTATTAGTTTTAGTAAAAAAAATTATTTTATTTTATTATCATATTTTTATTTTATTAAATGGTTAATTTGATAAGTTTTTGATTAAAATTAAAGATTTATTATTATGATATAAATTATGATAATAAAAAAAGTTTTTTATAATTTAAATTTAAATTGTCAATTGATTGTAGAATTATTGTGAATATGACATCAATAATTCATATAGATTAATATAAATGTAATGATCTTTATTAGATAAAGATTAATATATTTTATTTATTAAATTATATATATATATATATATATATATATATAAATAATGTGCATTATATGTCATTATTAAATTGACTCGATCAATTGATAACTCCTAATGTTTAATATTCCTTAATCTGTTCATTGGAAGTTCTTAAAAAAATACAATAGTTTTCTTTGATATAAGATTATTATAGTAATTAATAATTTATTTTTTATATTTTAATTTTGGACGCCTAATATCTTGGAATACTATTTGAATGAATATTAAATATGATTAAATATTTGTGAAATTAATGATTAATAAAAAAGAATCTATTAATTCTTGGTAATGAATTTGAGTTCTATAATATAATTAAGACATGATCATAACAATTGAATGAAAGGATAAAATAATTTTTTAAGTAATTCATTTGATTAAATATAATTGTTAACTTATTAAAATTTGACAATATTACTATATTCTTGAGTAGTATTATATTATAAGTGATGAAATGAAATATTATATTATATTAATCAAATAAATATTTTAGTGGAATATTATATTCTTTGCTAGTATTAAGAATATATAAATAAATAAAATTTATTTATAAATACAAAAATTATCTACAAAATTAGAATAAAATTTTATTGTTATATATTATGATTAAATCATGTAATTATTTAAGAATTATCTTTATCTTAAATAAGAAACTTTATTAAGATAAAGAGATATAAAATTATTTTAAATATTTTTTAATTATTTAAAAAATATGAAATCGTGTATTATGATAGGGCAGGTTGCTGCAAACATTAACATAGCAGAGAACTTATATGTAATTTCAAGAGATCCCAAGAAGTAAATTGCTAATTTACTCTTTTTATTATTTAATTATTCACTGTCTCATTATATTATATTTTCATTTTACATTTTTACTGATCATAAAATTAAGATAAGGGTTATTTGATTTACCATTAATAAATAAATAAGGGCTTGTTTGATTGGTGAAGTGACAAGGTTGTTGGCATGTTGCAGAAGGGCTGCCATTTGTTGTTCACCGCCTCTTGTCCTCTACTACTAATCTTTGCTTTCTTTTTGCTGGTCCCTCCTTGTTCTCCAGTTCCGCATCTTTATACACTGAAATATATTTATATAATATTTTTTTTGCAACAAGTTATATACCAAATAAAAAAGAGATAAAAAAGAAGAAACAAGTATATAATAAGATGATTAATGTGATAAAAAGAAAAGAAAAATAATATTATAAAATTATATAGTGAATAATATAACTATATAAAAGCTCAAGGAAAACGTTAAAATTAAATATGACATTTATGTAATAAACTTAATTTTTAATGCTTATTCCAGCTAATATAGTCTTTGGCATGAGATTGGATTGGCGGTTTTTTCAGTTTCAGTTTGTTACTTTGGACTGATACTGTAAACGTAGACCAGCCGTTACAAACTCCTTTAGATGCATTTTTACTTCTTTTTTTTTTTCTCTATGGCATAAATATTAAAAATAGAAATAATGCATCATTAAATAGCATTAAAACAAATTTATATACATATGAGGCGATTTCCAGGCTCACACGTAATGCACTTATTTTTTATTGTTTTTTGTTTTTTCTTTCTTTCTAAATACTAGGGGAAGAAGTTCTTCGTACTTGAGATGATTTCCAGCGACAATATATACCCTGGTACTAATACGAAGTTTAGTGTGTAAGGACTTGTTTGTTTGATTAGTAAAAAGATGAAGGTTGCTGCAGAAGGCTGCAACTTGCTGTTATTATTCATTACCTCTTACCTTTCACTGATCTCAGGTTTCTATCTGTTCCTTCCCTTCCTCTCTTTCAGTGCCTATAGCATTTCTAATATATCTTCCTAACACGTGGTGCAGGGCTTGGCGTCCATTCTTTGTCTTATGATCATTCTGCTACCACAAAGGCAATAATAACACTCCCTCTCACCAATAGTTTCATATACTATAACAAGGAAAATCCACTAGAGTATTCTTTCTAAGTTACAAAATGTTTTCCATGTTATTTTTATTTTAGACTACATATGATTTTAATTTTCTTAAGTTATAACTTAAACCAGACTAAATTTGGGTATGTGGTAGTTTCTGTCAGCAGTTAATACACAAACTTAATGGTGTTGCCATTGCTTTGAAAACAACCAGTGTTTGGCAGAACCTCGGAGAGCACAGTATGGAGGAGGCATTATAGTAAATCCAGGATTTGATCACAACATAGAGGGTTGGACAGTATTTGGAAAAGGAGCAATCAAGGAACGAATATCGAATGGAGGTAATAGATTCATTGTTGCTCACAACAGAACACATCCATTGGATAGTTTCTCTCAGAAGGTCCAACTTAAGAAAGGAATGCTATACACCATTTCTGGTAACTTCACTTTCTCTATTGTTGAGTTATATGACATCTCTTTCACTAGCATTCATTTGATGAATGTTCCATGTTGGCCATTGTTTTTCTGAAACATTTTGAGTGATTATTTTTCCTCCCTTCTCCACATTCAGCTTGGCTTCAGGTTAGTGAAGGAAGTGACACTGTGTCAGTTATGTTTAAAACAAAAGGAAGCAAAATGGTACGAGGTGGCCAAGTGATAGCAAAGCATGGATGCTGGACACTTCTAAAAGGCGGCATAGCTGCAAACTTTTCAAGCCCTGTTGAAATTCTTTTTGAGGTGAAATACATTCTCTGCATTTATACCAGCTATTTTTCAGCAAAACAAGATTTTTTAGAGGAACTAAAATAAAAATTGTGATGGTTTTCATCAACCAAAAACATATTTAAACCTACCTATTTTTGTTTAAGGAAAACAGTTGTAAAGTTTATGCCTTTCATCTTGTCTTATTTTGCACTTTGCCTAAAAATTCAACTCAAGTATAAAATGGGTTAGCTGTTAATATATACTTACTAACTAGCTGCTTCATGTGTAAATACCGAAAAGTGAAAGTGAAATTATGTGTTGTATTAAAATATTTATTTAATTATTTTAAATAAGCAAAATATAATACTAAGAGGTTCCCATTCAAGAGCATGCAATTTTATTTTTTGTGGGTATAAAATGCATATAAATGTTCATACTTAAAAGGAATTATACGTGCTGCAGAATTGCTTGAGATCCATTTTTGTGTGTATTTAGATATCTGTTTTGTTAACTAAAATTTATTCCGACCATGCAGAGCAAGAATTCAAATGCGGAAATATGGGCTGACAATATCTCCTTACAACCATTCAATAAAAAGCAGTGGAGATCTCTACAAGACGCCAGCATTGAGAGGGTAAGCTAATGCAAGTCCTACAACCCTTACAGATGTTGGAATTTACATGAAAGCTCATGCTTCTTCACTTTCACATATATCCCAGTGGCTTACATAAGGGGAATAATCATTGCATTTATTTTTGTACCACTACTAAAATGAAATTCATCAATTAATTGTTAGCCAAGCATGTGGTCATTAAGAAGATGAAAGCAATAACAGACCAATTTCATAGACAAAATCAGGAGTAAATTGTAGGTTAAAATACATTTTTTTCCTCTTATTTTGTAGTTTCACTTTGGTTTCCTAAATTTTAAAAGTTTCATTTTGATCCCTGTGTCTATGGTAGACTAAATTAATTCTTCTGTTAATTTACTAAACTAGGGTGTGAACCTTGGTTGACTTGACAAGCGCTCTGACACAACATCTCTCAGAACTTATCGTGTGAGATCAAGTTAGTGTGATAAATTGAAAGAAAAGTCAACTTAGTCAAATAGAGACATTGACTAAAGTAGAATTTTTTATACTTAAGAAACCAAATTGAAACAAAAAATAAGATGAGGATCAAAAAGTAAGTTAGCCTAAATTGTAAAAGGAAAAACAAATAACGAGTCTTGATCTACAATATGCAGGTACGTAAGAGGAAGGTGAGATTCCAAATAAGCCATGTAAACGAAACAGCATTGAAAGGAGCTAAAGTCGTCACCAGACCAATAAAGTTGAACTTCCCATTTGGATGTGGAATGAACCATTATATCCTCACAAACGAAGACTACCAGAGTTGGTTTGTGTCAAGGTTCAGATTCACAACTTTCACCAATGAGATGAAGTGGTATAGTACGGAGAAAAAGCAAGGCGAGGAAAACTACACTATCGCAGACGCCATGCTTAAATTTGCCAAAGAGAATGGCATTTCTGTGAGAGGCCATAACATATTCTGGGACAATCCAAAACTTCAGCCGGAATGGGTTAAGACCCTATCCCCTGAGAAATTAGGAGAAGCAGCAGCTAAAAGAATGAAATCTGTGGTTTCAAGATACAAAGGAGAACTGATTGCATGGGATGTGATGAACGAGAATCTCCACTTCCACTTTTACGAGGACAAATTCGGTGAAAATGCCTCTGCAGCAGCATATGCAACGGCTTACGAGCTTGATCAAGAACCGAAGTTGTTCCTGAATGAGTTTAACACCATTGAATATAGTGGGGATGAGGCTTCCAGCCCAGCCAAATATCTCAAGAAACTTCAGGAGATTCTGTCATTTCCAGGAGTTTCTGGAATGTCAGCAGCAATAGGGTTGCAAGGCCATTTCGCTAGTGGCCAACCAAATCTTGCTTATATGAGGTCAGGTCTTGATCTTCTTGCTACAACTGGACTTCCAATTTGGCTCACAGAAGCAAGTGTGGATCCACAACCTAGTCAGGTATTTCCTCAACTTCAGAAAATGTTCCAATAAATTTCTCCTTCATAAACATTTAGTTTTAACTTACAACAGAAACTTCAGCTTATTACATTACACAATTAGTCATGTTGTAAGTTTGTTTAGTACTATTAGTTTATTTTGATAAACTCTATCAAAAACCTCATGAAAATAAGCTAAAGGTCTTATATGTATCAAATTAGAATGTACAAGCAGTGTAAACGTTGTTTATGCTGTCTACAATCTCAAATTATGATGTACCGTACTTTTATAATAATAATTATCTTAAAAATCATAGGATGATTTGTGGTTAGTTCACAGTATAAAAATCTTTTCATTTTAAGTGCAAGGAAATTAAACTCATCAAATTATTTTCACAGGTTCTTCTAAAAGGCCCCTTAATGCAAAAGACACCAATTTTGTCTTTTTTATCAATCAGAAAAAAAGAAAAAAGAAAAAAAAGAATTCTCAATATATCATGTGACTAACTGCATTCCCTTTACTTTTCTCTTATTCTTGTTTCTTGAGTAGGCAGAGTACTTGGAAGAGATACTAAGAGAGGCATACTCTCATCCTGCTGTTGAAGGGATTATAATGTTTTCTGGTCCAGCTCAAGCTGGTTTCAATGCCACGACTCTAGCCGATGAGACTTTCAAAAACACTCCAGCTGGAGACGTTGTGGACAAGCTGATTCAGGAGTGGGGAACTGCGCCTAATATTGCCACAGCAGATAACAGAGGAATTGTAGATATTTCACTGCACCATGGAGAGTATGACGTAACTGTTTCACATCCTCTAATCCACCCCCCTGTAACGCTGAATCTAAGCGTAAAGAAAGATTTTTCACTGGAAACCATTCATGTGAAAATGCGGGCATAAAATGTTATACCTAATTCTGTTAAAGCACTCATTGCATGTGTAAATTTGAAAGATTTGTAATAAAATGGCTTGCAGTATCATGGTTGATTATCCTTGTTTTCCAAATCCTACAACTATCAATGATCTTCCTCACACTCCAACGTAAGACATATACATATGATTTTGATAAATATATTTTAGTTAGTTAATCACAATAATAGTTAGCATGTTCCTATAAATAATAAAGTAGGTTAAGATGCCACAGGTCTAATTTAAGACATCCATTTTCTTAATGGGCGGAGTACCTTTTCTAGTTTAATGGATCAAATCCATATGGACAAAAAGAAGAATCAACGCGAACAAGGTGGGCGCGCCAGGGTCCCATAATTAAAGGATACCAGATATCTTATTCAATCAATATGTATTAAATTTTTATATAATGTTACAATTTTAGCAATTTTATATCTTGAAGACTTGTTTTTGTTTAGTTGGATTGCAAAATATAAAGAGAGATATATAAACATAAAAGAAAACAATAAAAAATAAAAAAATTTCTATTACATGATAATTTTTAAGATCGTGAGATCGATCTATGAATAAGTAATATTATTCTAAAAATTGTTATTAACATAATAATATGTAAAAATCATTTAAAAAATAAAAAATAATTAATCTATCTTGTGACATAATAGATCACAATTAAAAGTTTATAATTTTTAATTTTGATAAACTCTTTTAGAACTGACTATAAAAAATAGACTGGCCCTGATTTCTATAAAAATTGAAACTGAAAAACAAACACTTGAAGGCCTCTTTAGAGTGCTTGCGGGTTTTAAATGTAATTTTTAAAATAAAACTTGTTTGACAAAAATAGAATTAAAAGGGTTTTAAAATCATTTTCATAATATTTTTACACTCATTTCCAAAATCAAGAAAAAAGTTGTAAATTTAATTTTTAGTTAAAAAAACTCATTTCCTACATTCATTTCCCACATTTGATAATGATACTTTTGTTGTCACCTTGGTTACCACCATCACCAATTTCACCTTCTTCGTTGTTATTATCATTATCATCGTTGTCACAATCATAATTGGTTGTGACTACCACTAGTGTCACTACCACTGTCATTGTCATTATCACCATCATCACCACCACCACCACTTCCATCACCGCCACCACCAATGTCATTGTAACCACCCCTACCATAACAGCAACACCGTCGTAACTACCATCATCGTCTTCACCGACATCATCATCATTGCTGACATTGCTACCATCACCATTACCATCAAAGTCACTAACACTATCATTGTTATCACCACCATTATCAACAGTACCACCTCTGTCACCACCACCACTATTAACAATATCACCTTCATCACCTCCACAACCATCAACACTACCACTTGCTGCCACCACCAATATTGCTACCACCGTCATCACCACCACCACCACCATTGACTACTACCACTAACACCGTACCCACCACTACATTGTCACTACCACAACCATTTGTATGGCCACCACCACCAGTGTCATCTCAATGTCACCTCCACTATCACTATCATCATTGTCACCACTATCACCTTGACCATCACTGATGTCTTTATCGCTGCTGCTAACATTACAATCATCACATCACCACACAAAAAAACTCTTGAACTAATTTTAATATGATATGAAACTTTTAAAATGAATTCATTTGAAACTAATCATATTTTTAAATTTGGTTTTAAAGTATTTTGAAACCAAAACTAAAAACTAGTTGTTATTTTTAAAAATTTCGAAACTTAAAACTAAAAATAACCCAAACAAGTCCTCGGTTATCTAATAAACTGACTTGAGTTTTAGTGCATCAAAAATAAAAAAATAAAAAAGACCAGAGTTGTTTAACGTTTCGTCTAGATAATTTAGCCTTTTGCTTGGGTTGTAATGTTTGGTATTTTGTGTCTTGATGAACTGTCATTGAGATTGGATTGCCAGTTCAGTTTTTACTTCGGCATGCATGACTACTGTAAATGTAGACCAACCGTTATAAACTCCTTTGAATACCTTCAGAGTTACAGAGTTAAAGTAGCCTTTTTATGGAATAAAATTGCGCAGAAATAATACATTTTTACATAACACCAAAACAAATTTAAATACATCATATGTATATTTATATAGAGTTTAATATAATTTAAAATTTATATTATCATCTAATCATACATCACCATTTGAAATATATGATCTTTTAAATAGTAATGTAATCATTAATCAACTTTTAATTTTGATCATTCATATATATTTGTATTTGTATGGTCTAAATTTATAATTCTTATTTCTCATAATAATTAAGAATTTTCACAGTTGTTACGCGTCTATATATTTTTTTTTCCTAATTAGAATTTAAGGTGATTTTCATGCTCACATGTAATTACTTTAGTTAATTATTACAACCCGTGAAGGTGCATTTTGTAAGGAAAGTTTTTTGTTTTTTGATAATACTAGGAGAAGTTCTTGATATTTGATGATTTCCAGCGTCCATATATACCCTCATTACTAACATGAAATTTAGTGTGTAAAGACTTGTTTGATTAGTGAAAAGATGAAGGCTGCTGCAGAAGACTGCAACATGTTGTTCATTACCATTTTCCTTTTACTGATCTCAGGTTCCTATCTGTACCTTCCATCTCTCTCTCTCTTTCAATGCCATCTAAGTATTCACTTATAGCATTTCTAACTAATGTATGTAACTTCTTAACATGTGTGCAGGGCTTGGCGTCCATTCTTTGTCTTATGATTATTCTGCTAATACAAAGGCAATAATTAACACTTTCTCACTAATAGTTTTTATATACTACCTGGAAAAGTCCACTAGAGTATTCTTTCTAAGTTGCAAAATGTTTTCCATGTTTACCTTCTTCTCAAATTCCATATTACATAACAATTTTATTTTATAACTAAATATGGATATGTGTTAGTTTCTGTCATCAATTAATAGACAAACTTACTTGTGTTGCCATTGCCTTGAAAACAAGCAGTGCTTGGGAGAACCCGAGAGAGCACAGTATGGAGGAGGCATGATTGTAAATCCAGGATTTGATCACAACATAGAGGGTTGGACAGTATTCGGAAAAGGAGCAATCAAGGAACGAATGTCGAAGGAAGGCAATAGATTCATTGTGGCCAACAACAGAACACAACCATTGGATGGTTTCTCTCAGAAGGTCCAACTTAAGAATGGAATGTTATATACCTTTTCTGGTAACTTCACATTTTCCACTGTTGAGTTAAATCAGTATCAAATCTCTTTCACTAGCATTCATTTGAGGAATGTTGCCACTTTGATCGTTACTTTCTAGAAACATTTTGAATGATTAATTTTTCTCCTTTCCCCATATTCAGCTTGGTTTCAGGTTAGTGAGGGAAGTGACATTGTATCAGTTATGTTTAAAACAAATGGAAGTGAAATGGTACGAGGTGGCCTAGTGATAGCAAAACATGGATGCTGGACCCTTCTAAAAGGCGGCATAGTTGCAACCTTCTCAAGTCCTGTTGAAATTCTCTTTAAGGTGAAATACATTCTAGATTTAACCTTCCAGATTTTTTTTTATAGAAAATAAAACAAAAAACCGTGATATTTTATGGAATAAATATATATTTAAGCCTACACATTTTTCTTTCAACGAATGGAGTTGTAAAGTTTATGCTTTTCATCTTGTCTTATTTTGAATATATCTTCAAAATTAAACTCATGTATAGAGTTACAGGGCCTCTGTTATCACTCTCGTCACTTGATTCTCCCATTGAGATTGAAATAACATGTACATGACAGAAACCTTTCTTTCTATTCAAAAGTGCACCAGAGGGGTACCTGTTAATACTTGCTAATTAGCTGCTTCATGTGCATATACTGAAAAGTGAAAGCGAAACTATATGTGTAATGTGTTGTCATTCAGATATTTATTTTAACAAAAATGATGCATGGACACATCCACAGTGAAAGCACTAATTTAATACCTTTACTTTTTATTCTCTCTTTGTGTGACCTCATATCACCTATCACATTATCACTCATCGCTATTTTGTGTCTTTCTCTTTCATGGCGTAGACTTGCATTTGGTGTCCACAAAACATTTTCATTCCTTTTTTGATCCGTAGGAATCCAGCTTACGTACTAGGGGGTTTACAAAACATTATTATTCTAAATAAGCAAACTAGGATGTTAGTTAGTTCTGATTCAAGAGCATGCAATTTTTTGTATGGCTATAAAATTCATGTAAAATTTAAGGAATTATACGTGCTTGAGAATTGCGTGAAATATTTTCATTTTGGTGGAGGGTTAAACCCATTAGTAACTCTATGTTTCAGTCGTTCCCTTGTTTTAGTCCTTCTCCTCTTCTTTTCTCCCTTCTTTCTTTTCACCATTCTTTTTTTAGCTTTTTTTTTCTCTCTTTTATCTTATTTTCGATTTATCATTGGGTTCATCTACCACCGACCCTAATTAACTTGGGTTAAAGGTGTTGTTGATGTTGATTGCAGAGCAAGAATTCCACCGTGGAAATATGGGCTGACAATATCTCCTTACAACCATTCTCTAAAAAGCTGTGGAGATCTCTACAAGATGCCAGCATTGAGAGGGTAAGCTAATGCAAATCCTACCACCCTTACAGATATTGAAATTTACATGAAACTGCTTCTTATATCACTTTCACATAGATCCCAGTGCTTTACATCAGGAAAGAATCATTGCACTTATTTTTGTATTACTGCTAAAATGAAATTCACCAATTGTTAGTCAACTCTAGAATATGATGATTAAGAGGATGAAGGCAATAGCAGACCAAACGGCACAGACAAAATCAGTAGTAAATTGTAAAAGGATTTTTTTATTTTTTTATATAAACTAGTCTTGATCTATAACTTGCAGGTACGTAAAAGGACCGTGAGATTCCAGATAACGGATGTTAATGAAACAGCATTGAAAGGAGCTACAGTCATCGCCAAATCATTAAAGTTGAACTTCCCATTTGGATGTGGAATGAACCATTATATCCTCACAAACGAAGACTACCAGAGTTGGTTTGTGTCAAGGTTCAAATTCACAACTTTCACCAGTGAGATGAAGTGGTATAGTACGGAGAAAAAGCAAGGCGAGGAAAACTACACTATCGCAGATGCCATGCTTAAATTTGCCAAAGAGAATGGCATTTCTGTGAGAGGCCATAACATTTTCTGGGACAATCCAAAACTGTGGGTTAAGACCCTATCACCTGAGAAATTCGGAGAAGCAGCAGCTAAAAGAATGAAATCTGTGGTTTCAAGATACAAAGGAGAACTGATTGCATGGGATGTGATGAATGAGAATCTCCACTTCCACTTTTACGAGGACAAATTCGGTGAAAATGCATCTGCAGCAGCATATGCAACAGCTTACAAGCTTGATCCAAAGACAAAGATGTTCCTGAATGAGTTTAAAACCATTGAATATAGTGGGGATGACGCTGCCAGCCCAGCCAAATATATCAAGAAACTTCAGGAGATTCTGTCATTTCCAGGAGTTCTGGAATGTCAGCAGCAATAGGGTTGCAAGGCCATTTTGCTAGTGGCCAGCCAAATCTTGCTTATATGAGGTCAGGTCTTGATCTTCTTGCTACAACTGGACTTCCAATTTGGCTCACAGAAGCAAGTGTGGATCCACAACCTAGTCAGGTATTTCCTCAACTTCAGAAAATTATTCCGGTATGTATTAATAGAACATTGAAATAAACTAGCAAATTATTTTCATTAGTTCTTCTAAAAGGCTCCTTAATGCAAAAGAAACCAAATTTGTCTTTTTATCTATTAGCAAAAAGAAAAATAAAGAAATCTCAATATACCAACCAGGTTACTGACTGCATTACATTTACATTTCTCATTCTTGTTTCTTGAGTAGGCAGAGTACTTGGAAGAGGTACTAAGAGAAGCTTATTCTCATCCTGCTGTTGAAGGGATTGTAATGTTTTCTGGTCCAGCTCAAGCTGGTTTCAACAACACTACTCTGGTCGATGAGAGTTTCACAAAATACCCCAGTTGGAGACGTTGTGGACAAGCTGATTCAGGAGTGGGGAAATGGGTCTCATATTGCCACAGGAGATGACAGAGGATCTGTAGATATTTCACTGCACCATGGAGATTATGATGTAACTGTTACACATCCGCTAATCCACTCCCCTATAACATTGAATCTAAGTGTAAAGAAAGATTCTTCACTGGAAACAATTCATGTGAAAATGCCTGCATAAAATACTATACTTCTGTTGAAGCAAGCAGTCATTGCATGTGTAAATTTGAATGATTGTAATAAAGTGGCTTGCAGCATCAAGGTTGATTATTCTTGTTTTCCGAATCCTACAACCATCAATGCTATTTCTCATACTCTAACATATAACATATACAAGTGATTTTGATAAATATCTATTAGATAGTTAATCTATAAATACATAAAGAGTTAGTTAAGTTTGTTGGTTGAAGAAATATGTCCTGTTGCCTGTAAATAATAAAGGAGGTTAATATGTTTAAGGTCTCACTTAAGACATCCATTTTCTGAATGGGCTAAGTTCCTTCTCTAGTTTAATGGGCCAAGCTCATATGAATAAAGAGAAGAATGAGAATTCATTAATCCATACTCCAATCACTATAGTTCAGTTCATAGTAAAGCAATGCAACCTCATTTTGGGGGGGGGGGGGGGGTTCTTGATTGATACCTGATAATTAGTTACAAAAAGACTAAATAGTTAGTTAAGTTGTTTGTTGAAGAAATTAGTCATGTTACCTATAAATAACAAGACAGATTAAGAGATATTATCTTGTCATTTGTGCTGATGTTATACTGCAGCCGAGGGCAAGGGTAGATC
The DNA here is from genome assembly GCA_013407115.1 of Glycine latifolia. Taxonomy (NCBI): domain Eukaryota; kingdom Viridiplantae; phylum Streptophyta; class Magnoliopsida; order Fabales; family Fabaceae; genus Glycine; species Glycine latifolia. The sequence continues at coordinate 37,162,378 of CM023950.1, read as the reverse complement.
AAGTGAGAAAAATCTAAAAAAGCTAGAGTGGGCCGTTTGCAAGATCAGATTGTTAAAGGATGGTTGTCAGTATCAGTACTCTGAAGTAAGAACATCATATAAAGATGGATGGGAGTACCTGTTAATGTTAGATAGATCCATGAGGAAAAGGTAAAAATTCTAATATTGCCATAAAGAAACTAATGAACACTTTTCAGTAATCTCTAAACCAAAAATGTACTTTTATCAGAAACCTTCTACCAACCAGTGATCTATTAAAACATAAGTACAAAACATTGCTACATAAAGTTCCTACTACATCTACTAAGAACTCTTTCTGTGGTCCAAAACAAAAATAAAATTCAACAAAGTCCTAACAGCTAAGTAAAAAAATGTGATCTTGATTGCATAACCAGATTTCCTACCAATCCAACAGTTAGCTGGACCGACTGCAAAAATGTAGAAAGGGATGATTAGACTTAATTAATTCCTCCTTTCAATTGAGATCTAACACAAAAATGAAATCAAAGTCACTTGTTATGGGTTGGGTTTGAGTTGCTTGGAGGATTCTTCCTTAAATTTGTATTTACTGATATCTGAGGAGCCTCATAAGCTATTTTCAATGTATCTAAACTTGCAGAGAAGGAGGAGACATGATCTAGCAGCTTCCGTGGCGAGCACCTACCTATCAGATTACTTGTGGTCTCACTAGTCATTGGAACTATTGAGCGAATGATGAAGTGTGTGAGAATCAAGACAAATAGACCCACCAAAGCACGTTGAGTGGTTCTCATGGCAGGGTCTTGTGGAATCAACAATTGAAGATAGTTAAAAGAATAGAGTTCTGGTGCTTGGAACTATCCCATAGGAAAGTTGCTAGGTTTTTTTATGTTGTAGTTAGTGTCTAAGATAGAAGAAGAGAAGTGCATTGGTGTATCTGAAGTGTAGTAAGTAGTAACCTTTATTAATTGTTTGTTGGTGGTTGAAGAGTGAAGACTATGATGGACAATGGAGAACAAAGAGGTTTAGGTAGCTTGCACTATTTTAAACGGATGAAAAATGAACGTATTTAAGGTTTTTTCAGCCAATGAATACTCAATAGCTGTGTAAAAGATTCAGATTTAGGGAATTGAAGAGGAAGGAGAAGGATGATGCATGGATTAGTTAACCTGCGACATCTTTGTTGTGTTGTGGGGTAGGAACATGGAATGGAAGGAGCTTATCATGTGATCCTTAATCAAATCCCATACTTTTCTGACATTTTCGACAATCTTTCCATCACATGCTAATATTATATCATGTGACTAATCACATGATATCTAATGGGTTTCCTTTCGTCATTTTGTCGACATTCTTGACCATATTACCTTTAATTATTATTTGTATTTCTGTGTGACAGGCACAGCTAAACTTAGCTGGGTAAGATTCCTTTCCAGGAGCATGAAACTTCTTCCTCCCAGGGAAGCATCATATTCCACTCCACGCACAACATAAACACTATAGCAGAGATATAAGGTGTGCTGGATGGTTAAGGGAGAAGGAAAGAGGAAAAAGGTCGTGATTCTGATATCCTTTGCTAACAAAACTAACATTCTAACTAAACAAACAAATATTTGTAGGAAAAATAAAACATAAACACTAAAGTGAGTTCATTATATTCCTACTTGTAACCGGTTAGTTTACGTACAATTCTATAATTGTATAGAACTCAATAACGAATGAATTATACTTATATACACATCATGTTTATGAAAGATATTTATACTCTGAAAACATAAAATTTCTATAAATAGCAGGATTTGCTCCATTAAAGTACGTAACCTTTTTTTATATGGTATTTGATACAGTTTTGAGGTCTCGGGCAGATAGTTTAATAGAGGATGTGGTCTTTTTATTTGGTCTGGAATAAAAATTTGCTTTTAATAATGGAGGTTTTTAAATCAAAGTGTCTTACTCGTTTAGAATCAAATTTGCATGTGAGACTGCGGCTTCAAATATTCTGTCTGCCGAGAGAAATATATGGTCCATGTCAGCAAGAATAAAATAGAATTTGCACTAGCAACCTTAACAAAATGTTTTACTTATAGATTAATTGGTTAGTTTAATCAAATTGGTTCATCAATAATGTTCTGAAGCAGCTCCCCTTGAATGCAAAAGCACCTTTCTACATGGTTGTTTGTCTTGCTTATGTTGGCTAATTTTGGCAAGTTGTCATTCACTTGGTTGTTTATGCAAGTGAATTTGATTCACGAGGTTGTTGTCTTATTTGTAATCAGAAACTCCGTAATTCTCCTTATAGTTATTATGCTCTTTGCATCGCTATTTGTTTGGTCACGTGACAGAGGTAAACTTGTTCTGATTGGAAAAGAAATTTAATTGAAGTTTGAAGCCTCAACAGCCAACCAAACAGATTCAGCATCACAACAACCCCCCAACATATGAAGTATAGTCACAATCTCTGGTCTGGTTTTCCACACCCGATCTTAGAGAAATAAATATGCCACAGCAATAACTATTTAGCTATTAGCACAGACGGTCACGAAGTCAAGACCACTTCCAAGTTCCAACTCATGTTAGCATCACAACACACTACCTACCAAGTACTCATTAATACTATTTAACATGTGCAGTACTCGTCAGTGAAAGTGGCCCCAAAATTCAATTTCCATCTACTTTTCAAGTCACAAACAATCAAATATATAAAGTTGAGTAATGTGTTTTTATCATTCAACACACAACATATTATTTAAATCTTGGAATCAATCTATTGAATTAGGTTGATCATTATCAACTATCAGTCTATCACAAAAAATCAGAAAAAATAAATAAAACAAACAAATGCAGAATGCACAGGATTTGACCAATTTATGTACAAACATACAAGATTTATCAAAGAATGAAAGAAAGAAAAAAAAAAAACATTGTTATACAATTATCTGCTAGCTAAAATAGCTGAATCTCATTCAGTTTCTTTATAAAAAAATATTGAAGCATCCTCCTTCCAGATCAGGTTGCTATAACCGAAGATTCTTGCAAAACATGAAATCAACTGCTCCTGTATTATTTCTTCCTCAGGAAGAACAGAATCTGTCTCCCTTCTCAAAGATGTTACTTCTTTATCTGCAATTCCACAGGGAACAATGTGCTTAAAGTAGCTCAAATCAGGATCAATGTTAAATGCCATCCCATGAGAAGTGATTCCACTAGATATCCGAACACCAATCGCACCTATCTTCCTTTCTCCAATCCATACCCCAGTCTCACCACTTTGTCCAGGACAAGCTTTCACACCGTACGTAGCAGCCAGTTCAATCATGGTTAACTCAATCTTCTCCACAAAACTTCGAGCACCAAGTCCCATGGCGCGGAGCGATATGATAGGATTCAAAATGGCTTGGTGGGGACCATGAAATGTAATGTCTCCTCCCCTTTGCGTGTAGTGAAGTTCAGCTCCAATTTTGTCCAACTCGGATTGGGGGATTAATAAATTATGAACAGTTTACCTTTTGCCAACAGTGTATGTAGGGGGTGTTGCAACAGAAGAGTATCACATCTCCTATGAAGTTTTCTATCCAAGGCCAGTTTTTCCTGCAGTTTCAATGCCTCCAAATAGTTGACAACTCCTAGTTTCCAGACCTTAAGGCTTCGCAAACCCCTCATTCCCTGTTCACAAAGACATTATTAATTGAATACATAACTTATTCTTATGCTAAGAGAGTGAGGAAGAGAGTTAAGCATTATCACAAACAGGGGCTAGGCAACAGTGACTAAATTGAAATTCGAACTTGAACCCATCAAATGTGCAAAGAAATGCTTCTATGGGTACCTGGAAATCGATTCTGATTCACTCAACATGCAGCAATCACAGAAGAAAGAAAACCGAAGGAGAAAAAAAAAGAAATTTACCACAAGGGTTGAGAAGTAGAACTGCAACTATTGCTCTGTGATTTCTCAGATATCGTAATTTTATTTCTCAAGCGGTTCACTCAAGTGAAAATATCTGTCGAGGTTAGAAATTTTTCCAAAGATTTGAACTTGAGATAACTGTCTCAAACTCGTTCTGATCCCTCTGGCACGCATGGAACGCCTTGGGTGAGGTTAGGTTCTTTCTTGGTGAGCCAACAACAACTGTATAATTGGTTCAACCAGACAGTCTTCTAAAAAAGTCCTTTTTTATTTATAGAAAAATGGGGTCTTATTCAAGTTCAAAAGATGGGCTTTTTTACCAAGCAGGGGCCATTAAATTTTATATTTACCATCATGGGGTTTGTCAGTTTTTTTTAACTGAAAAGGGGTAAGTCGAATTACGTTTTACGACTTCAAGTCAGCTTTTTTTTTTTTTTTTTTTTTATAAAGTGAAGTCGTAAAAATTGTTACGACTTTCATGTTTAAAAAAATTGTAATTCAAAAGTCGAGATTCGCATAACGACTTTAAAATATTATTTAAAAAATATGTAAAGTCGGATAACTATTTACGACTTTAAATTACGACTTCCAAACACACCAGTGTCGGAACTTTGGATACGACTTCTAACTTACGCTTATATAATATACGTTCAAAGATTTTTGCTCGTGTAATTTATATACATATTTAAATTTATGATTTTAAAATATCATATAAATTTTTTTTTTTTGAAAAATCATATAAAGTCAGATAGTTATTTACGACTTCAAAAAAGCACGATGCACAAATTTATTAAATTGTATCCAACGAATTTATTAAATTTTGTTATAAATTGGTATTTTGTAAACATATATATATATATAATTGATTTATTATATTTATTAATTTAATATTTGTTTTTTTAAAATTATAATTTTTGGTAATTTAATTTATTATGTTTTTAAAAATTACAAATGATTTTGTGTTAATATTTTTAAAAGTAAAAAATTAGTTTAATTTTATTATTCAATTTTAAAAAATTTAAATATATTATTTTGATTTAATATTTGGTGTATATTTAATTACTAATTTTGTAAGTTGTAGCAGTGTTAAAATTGTCATTGTAGAGATTTTTTTTTTGATAAAAATAGTTTGGAAATAAATTTAATTTAAAAATATAAATTAGGTTATATTTATATTGGTTTTGTTTATTTTAGACAACATTAAAAAATATAAATTAGGTTATATATAAATTGTAATTGTAGAGATTTTGTCAATTGTTATAATATAAATTAATTATTTTGGATAATAATGTTAAAATTTTAGTATAAGAGTATATATTAATACAGAATATAAATTAAGTAATAAGAGTAGTTAAATGCAAAAAAATGAAATAAAGTCAAATAAAGATGAGAAAGTAAAGTACGGAACGAAATATAAATAACATTAATTATCAACTTCCTTGTATGGACAATTACGACGGTTGTGTCCTTCACTTCGACATAATGAACATTTTTTGGGTCTATTTGGAATAGGTTCATCCATCTCGTTATATATACGAGTAGTGACTGGCCTTCCCAATGTTTTTCGTCGTTTTGAATCATCAGGCATAAAATATGGACCGAAATATTGAGGCCAATTTTCCTCGCTTCCAAGGGAATGAAAATGATGTTCATAAACTTTGCAAATATTATCCAACTTGTATACTGGATCAACAAAGTCATCGTAATTTAAGTTGCAAGAAGCACATGCTGCAATTGCATGGGAGCATGGAATTCGAAAAGCTTGGAAATGTCCACACTCACATGACCATTCATTTAACTTGACGGTGCATGTCATTGCTCGTCCATGTCGCATATTAGCAATTTCATGAACCTCAAACTCACCTGTTTCCCGAACGTACATGCGTACATAATGCGAGGTAGCCATACGTTGGTTTTCTTGCAACATGAGATACACATCTTCAGAGTACCTATGTCCTGCCTTTATCATATTCATAAATTTCATGCGATTAGTAACAAATGAATCATTTATTTTTATAAATGTTTCATTGACTAAGGCAGTAATAGGCAATGCTCTGGCTCCTTTCAAAACAGAATTCATGCATTCGGCTAGGTTGGTAGTCATATGCCCATACCGTTTGCCTTCATCATATGCCTGAGTCCATTGACTTTTGGGAATTTGGTCTAGCCAATCTACTGCTTGTGGAAACTCTAAGCGCATTGCCAACAACTTTGCCTCAAATCGTGGTTTCCTCAACTCGTATCCTATTAAGTAACACAAAATTATATATAAAAAATTAAGCATTTTAATAATATCCCAAAAAAAAAATTGAATGAAATGGTTAGAATGTTACCCATGTTGATGACTTGTTTTTTTAGATCCACATTTTTGAACTGTTTGTTAAAATTGGATGCAATGTGACGAATGCAGTAAACAGAAGATACATTATGTTCATGCCATCCAATTCGTTCTGATTGCAAAGCTGCTATCAAACCGGTACCCCTATCTGATATAATACACAAATTTGGTTGAGGTGTAACATGTCTCTTTAAATAATGAAAGAACCACATCCAAGCTTCTTTGCTCTCGCTCTCAACAATTGCAAATGCAAGTGGAAAAAGGTTTCTACTACCATCCTGTGCAATGGCAGTCAACAGAGTACCATGATATTTTCCAGTTAAAAATGTTCCATCTACCTGCACAATTGGCTTGCAATATTTAAAGCCTTCAATGCATGGCTGAAAAGCCCAAAAAACACGATTAAGGATCACCTTAGAAGAGCCATGTTCAGGATCTTCAGTTGAAGTAGATGTTTTGTATCTAACGATTGTACCAGGCACAAAGTGGGTAACAGCAGTCATCCAGACAGGCAAATAACTATAGGATTGTTCCCAATTTCCAAAAATCATTTCTACTGCTTTTTGTTTTGCTGTCCAAGCTTTTTTGTATGACACATTATATCCAAATCGTTGTAAAATGTGTGCAATTAAAGTTTTGATTTGGATACCAGGATTTGTTTTCACTAATTGCATAATATTGTGAGCAATGATGGTGGAATCTAACCTAATATGATCTTGTGATATTTGTGAACTTGTGCAACTGTGTATACCAATTATTTTTTTCATCTCCCACCTCATGCGTATTTTGCTGAACGATGCTCTCGCCTTCCAATGACATCCATTGCCATACTGACTACACCTAACAGCATATTTGTCACTCTTGCTCTCAACCACGTCAAAATTATATGATTGTGTAAAATGAAATTCTTTAATCGCATTGATAGCTGCTTGTTTGGATTCAAATATCATACCTTCGTAAAGATCATTTGTACCTCGAGTCCCTGGATTGTTAAATGGATTTGAGTATTGCAAATCCTCTGACAGTTGACTATTAATTGTTTGTGTGGTGTCATGGCTTGCTGAACCACTCTCGTCATCATTCATGAATTCAAACTCGTCACTAAAATCGCTTACATTGTCTCTGATGAAGGGTTCTTCATTACTCATATCTGAAAAACATAAAATAATTTGTTAGTAACATAAGGTAGTTAAGTTAAATTCATACCAAAACCATCATAACGTGAAACAAGTACCTGAAGTGAAGTTGTCAAGAAAAAAGTTATTGCTAAAGGATAACAATAAGCTTCAATGTACACAAGCTTTGAAGTTCATGTTAACTTACTGATATCACCACTTATATATATACACATATATATGTACTCAATTGCTTATCATTAATTATAAAATAATTTGTTACGACTGCTAATAAATTAATTTATTTTTTATATGTTTCACCAGTTAAACAATTTTATAATTTGAATTTACAAAAAAATTGTAAAGTAATTCTAAAATTGATTTAATTACAAATAAAATCATTAGTTATTTTACTAACCAAATACTTACAAATATATAACTAAGTGTAACTCCCTTGTAACTCCCTTATTCAATTTAGCTTTAATATAGGATCATTCAAAACATATTTTTATCTTTAAGAATTGAAGATAATATAAAAAATTTAATGATAAATGACGAACTATATTTAATCAAATCAATTAAACCCATTCATCATTAATTATCATATTTAATTAAGACTAAAAACATTAGTATTCATATAACTAAATGAGCTGAGGTCCATGGGAGACGCGACTCAGGAGGTGGCGACACGTGTCATTTTACGGCGCGATGTGTAGAAACCTCCATTGGACATTCCTATCAAAATTTATAATTATTAAATTTTTGGTATATTTATTTACCAAAATTATATTGTAGATTTCGGTTTAAAAAATTAAAAAATGACATAGTCGCAACATTAATTTAAACAGTTGAACAAAATTATACTTTAAAATTGGTTATGCATATATATAACTTTTGATAGAAATGTCCGATGAAGGCGTACGATATGTCAAAACGCTCGAAATTAAGAGAAGTAACTAAAAACATAAAAAATAGCATGCAATTCAGTAATTAAATAAATAAAAAATTAGAAAATAAGAAACCCTAAATCTTAAATCATAATTTTGAGGCACTTAGAGGTCTCGTTTGAGAAAAATTTTTGGGCAAGTCCCCCCTACAAGGGGGTACTTGGCAAGGGCTTCTCCTCTCAATTACGATCGCGTGGCCACCGATTTCACCTCAATCGGACATCCCAGTCAAAAGTTATGGCCTTCCGAAGTTTCTACAATATTTGTATAATTTTTTTTTAAATCTACAATATTTTAATTTTTTTTCCCACTAAAAGCCATTAATTGAAAGTCGTGGAAGCATGTCCGACTTTTGAAGGTGACCAAGTCGTCTCCTGATTCACGACTTTTGACCTAGCACGGCTCCTGAGTGCATACGACTTCTGAAAATGGTGAAGTCGTGCTGTGCCATACGACTTTCAAACATGGTGAAGTCGGATTGTGCCATACGACTTTCGACCATGGTGAAGACGTACCTGGATTCACGACTTTTAAGCATTGTGAAGGTGTTTCGTGCAGCACGACTTCTGAGTGTGTATTTTTCCATAAAATATCAATTTTTTATTGGCTTGAACGTGCAGCTCGTGGCTCTCGTGGTTGAGTTTTTTAAGTGAATGTAATGTGATATTTAAAGCTTGGATAAGACTACTCCTCTTTGCTGCTTATATGTTTGAAATTACACAGGTGCACATGGATGAATAGTGGTGACTTTAACCACTTTGAATGCATGCAACAAACTCAGAAACTACAGAACTGCACATGGATAAATAGTGGTAAATTTAACCCATTTGCAATGCATGAAAGAAGGTCCATACGTGTTGTTATTGTAGTGGCATCTATTATGAATGCTTTTGAATTTAATAACTTTTCAAACGTGCAGAGAGTTATGAATGCTTTGAATAAACACTAAACCTATTGCTCAGCTGATGCTCGTGCTATATAATAGTGTACCACTTTTGGAAATGACCACACAATCAGACTTTCATCAATCTCTCAACTCATGCTTTGAATTGAAGACAATTCCAACAGGACACAACTACATTCAGATTCACGTGACTCTACATTAAAAAGTTATTGTGATAGTTGCATGTTAAAATATTTTATATGAAATGAATATTATATAAGGGTTGCACACACAGCTTCATAATTCAATTCATATGTTCTACTTATCCTACCACGATACATCCGTCCCCCACTAAAAGCCTATTTGATATTATCTACCTATAATGGCAAACACACAACCAGGACCTATTGATGGTTCATTGTTGCGGTTTCAAGATAATCATGTTTCTAACTTAATATGGGAAGGAGAGGAGCGACTACTTCGTGCAAGGTTTCATTCTGTGTGGGGTATGAAACACTTCAATGAAATAGATAATCGAGTGAAGAATGCCATATATCAAGCTGGCTTTGGTCATGTCATGGCAATCGGACAAGTGGAAATTAACATTCATTTGATTAGTGCGTTGGTTGAACGGTGGAGAACCGAAACGCACACATTCCATTTTCCATATGGAGAGGCAACCATCACATTACAGGATGTTGCCTTACAATTAGGGTTGAAGATAGACGGGAGACCAGTAACTGGATGGACTAGTGGTGATGTACGTGAAGCTTGTCAAGACTTATTAGGGGTGACACCTCCTGATAAGTATATCAAGGGAAAAAACTATTTATCTAACATGGTTGCGCCAAATAGTTGAAAACCTTCCTGACGATGCCGATGACTTAATCATTACACAACATGCCAGAGCTCATATAATGATGGTCATAGGTGGTTGTTTGCTGCCAGATACATCTGGAGCACGCGTGCATTTTATGTATTTATTGTTATTAACCGACTTGAATGTTGCAGCTACCTACAGTTGGGGTTCAGCAGTTTTAGCTTCCCTATTTCGATCACTGGATCGGGCTGTTAAGCCTTCACAAACTGAAATAGGTGGTTGTTTGCTGTTGCTGCAATCATGGGCATGGGATCGCATTACATGCATTGCCCCGCATGTACTTCCCCTGTCAGACGAAGAAGTACAACAAGGTCTTGGATATCCGCTTGCTCGAAGGTGGTCTCGTCCGATGATACAACCGAACATATCCACCAACTCAGTCACATTGATACGCGGCATATTTGATAGACTGCATATAACTGAGGTTCATTCGTTAATATTTCAATTTACTCTTTTAAAAATTTTGATATTCTTTAATAAATAAGTCATAATAGTAAATATTTCTTGCAGTTCTTGTGGACACCATATGACAGCCCTGCAATAAGGCCATTAATTAATAATATAGACATATCTATGATTGTTCGTGCAGTAGTTCCTCTTATATGCTATGCAATTGTGGAATGGCACCCGGTAGACAGGGTCCTGAGACAACTTGGAATGAGACAAAATATTCCAAATGACCCACCAAACATAGATGAACTCCACAACATAGATATGAGAGGTCGAACAGATATTTTTTGGCCTCACTATCATCGTCGCTGGATTCGCCTTTTCCGTGGTTGGCATAATTTTATTGTTGAACGTGACGTTGACTGTTGTATTTTGTATGAAAATTCAGAATACATGCAATGGTATATACGTCTAACTAGACGATATTTATCGCGTCAAGGAACACCCGTTATTCAGGTTATAAGTTTACTCTTATTCTGAATTCATCATTATTTATTATTTTTAATATTCAACATATATTTCTAATTTCACAACTCTTAATTTACAGTCTCATTCTGGATTTATGCCACACACTGAACAACCTTTTCATCCATCGATGGGTTTCTCTGGATACATGCCTCAAGGTTCTCAACAACCATATGGATTCTCAACATTTGTGCCTCAACAATCATTTCAAGGTCCCTCTACGTCAAATATTTTTCAGACACCCACAAATATGTTTGGTACCACTTTAAACACTCCGCCATCAGCATATAACCCATCACCATCAACATCTTTTTATCGTCCATCATTACTTACTGAAATGCGTGACATGAGAAATGATGATGACGATAATGATGATGATGATGATGATGATGATGATGGTCATGGGGATGATCATGTTCCTGACCAACAACAAAGACAAACACGTGATCATCCTAGAACAAGAGGAGGAAGAGGAAGAGGAAGAGGTGGTAGAACAAGAAGAACAAATCCATCAACAAATCCAGCACAACAAGTGGAAAGACCAAGACGCGTAACTAGAAGACCTCATTGTGGGACATCATCCCACAATTAATTTTTTCTTTACTAGCTGTGTGTGTAATTTATTTGAATTTTATTTTATAATCCTAAGACTTTCAATTTATATTTTGTGCTAATATTTAAAATTTTGTTTAAAATTTTAATTATCACGTCCATGAGTAATTAACATAATCATATTTATTCTAATTAATTAACAAAATCAATATAATTTTTTTTACAAAAATATAAATTTAACAAAATATTTTAACTTAACTAAATCAACATAACAAAATTTAATACCAAATTTTACAAAATAGTAAGTATTTGTAACATTAATAATTAAAATATTTAATAAATTAATTAGGATATAATTTATATATATGTATATACATTACATATATAAATTCACATATATTATATTTTATAGTTTATATATATATATATGTATATAAATTACGTATATGAGCAAAAATCTATGAACCTATATTATATAAGCGTAAGTTAGAAGTCGTGTCCAAAGTTACGACACTGGTGTGTTTGGAAGTCGTAATTTAAAGTCGTAAATAGCTATCCGACTTTGCATATTTTTTAAATAATATTTTAAAGTCGTTATGCGAATCTCGACTTTTGAATTACAATTTTTTTAAACATGAAAGTCGTAACAATTTTTACGACTTCACTTTATAAAAAAAAAAAAAAAAAAAAAGCTGACTTGAAGTCGTAAAACGTAATTCGACTTACCCCTTTTCAGTTAAAAAAAACTGACAAACCCCACGATGGTAAATATGAAATTTAATAACCCCTGCGTAGTAAAAAAGCCCAAAAGATGTTTTTCTAGGGGGAGTTTAATGATGATTGGACATAATAATAATAATAATAATAATAATAATAATAATAATAATAATAATTGAGGTGATTTCACTCTATACATTCCAATAAAGGGCATGTTTTAGATGCGGGAACTTCAAACATTTTCTAAACTCTAAACTCAACTGTATAGGATGTGAAAAATATTTAGGATAAGTATTAAATTTGTTAGATGTTAAATTTGTTAAGCATTAACATTTAGATCTTAAAAGATAAAAAATAAAATTTTATTTTTTAATTTATAAAAAATACAATAAATTAGTTTTACAAATTTGGAAAGACAATTTTAATTTTTTATATTTTAAGAACTTAATTTTCTGTGTCTAACAAATTTAAATACAAAAATAGATATTTATCTAAATATTTATCTTGGAGAAGTGTGTGAGAATAATTTTTAAGAAAATTAAAATTATTTTTATTATTTTTTTGTCAGAAAATTATTTTTATTATTAATGATAGAAAACACCGACATGGCAGACAGGCAGTTGACAACTTATCTCAACTTGGGCAATAGCATTATGTGAACCTAACAGTCAACGTACCTTCCAGTTAGTCTCCAGACATCTACATATTTCAATCAACAAATAAAAAGAGCAATCATGTTAATTTGTTATATAGGTTTGCCGTGTATGGCTCACCAAACCGCAATTTTTATAAGAAATAATCTCGATTTAATTAACTATACTCCTTTTAATAATAGTAATCATTTTGAGAAATTTAAAATAAGTATGATAATGACATTGGTGCAAACCAATTTTGCTGATTAATAATTTTTGTTGAAAAATTTAACTGATTATTTTTAATTGATTTTTTTTAGATTTATTTAAGTGAATCAAGTTGAATATTTCGGAATAACAATTTGTTTGTTGTTACATATCTATATTTACTATTTACGATAATGATATCAATATCTGGAAATAATTACATGCATTTACTTACGAAACAATACATTCTTCTGCATAAAATAAGCACTTCATTTTTGTACTTGTAATTTTGTATTATCTTGAATTGTACTTAAGAATTAAGATGTCTTGTTCTACATTTTGAAAGAGTATAACAAACGAGGGAATAGAAAAGAAAAGCGCATATATGCAGTGTTGTTACTGGTTGAAATCGAAAAAGGAAAGTGTTTCCGTTGAATCAATGGGGTTGTGGGAGGCCTTCGTCAATTGGTTTCACAGGTTAACTTCCTGCCACTATTTTTCTCTTTCTTTTCGTTCTTCTTTGGATGCATGCTCAATATCTGTCAGAAAATTTAAGACTCATACTTATATTGTTTTGCTTGTTTTGTCATTCTCAGTCGCATGGTTTTGTTTCCAATAATTGATCATATTAAACTCATCAATAATAAATAAGAAAAACATGTACTGGAACGTGTTACTCCATGAGTCCTATATAGTAAACATGAATGCATGAATAAGAGATTGGTGACGTGATGACTGATGAATTAGTTATTTACTTATTTTCAGTACAATACATACTGCATATATAACATTAAGTTGGAATTATGACTTGTTAGGATTCTCTTAATCTATTATATCACGGCTCTTCCTTTTGAGCTGAATTTTTTCTTCATGTGTGTGTATTTCATTCAACAGGATTGATTGAATGACTTTCATAGTGGAAATTTTAAACATTTTGTTTCTTACTCTTGTCCAATGATAGTCTCTTTTTCAAGCAAGAAGTGGAGTTATCTTTGGTTGGCCTTCAGGATGCTGGGAAAGCATCACTTATAAATGTTATTGCAGTATGTAACTGGACCTTCTACATGATTAATTTTCCATTTCATTTCATCTTTTCCTACCTTGCTTATGCCCGGTTTATGTTTGATTTTGATGAAGACTGGTCGATACAGTGAAGACATGATTCCTACGGTAATCTATCTTTCCCATACCATATCGAGTTTTCTATTTCCAAGGTTAATTTTTGTTTCTCTGCAAATTTACTTGATGAACTTTGTTGCCTACAGGTAGAATTTAATATGAAAAAGGTAACTAAAGGGAATGTAAAAATAAAGTTATGGGACCTCGGAGGTCAACCAAGGTTTCGAAGTATTTGGGACAGATACTGTCGTGCTGTTTCAGCAATTGTGTATGCCCTCTAAACACTTTGAAACACAATCATTGCATCAGCCACTGAAATATTGTCTTTTGTTATCTAATGAGAAGTTTCAAATGCCTTTCTCCCCGTAGCATTTTCTTCTGTAGTTTTCCTTTTTGCTTCTTCAATTCTAAAGAAATAGGAATGAGAAATTTCAAATTTGACAACAGAAATAAAATTAATGCCACGAAAATATTTAATTAGAAAAAAAAGTAGGGTTTACTTTGTTTAGTTTGAAACTTATATTCATTTTTCCCACATTGAAAATTATGAATGATTGTTCCAACTTCTAAGGTTCCATGAAAATACTGCTGCAAATCTCACCTTGCAGCTCTTTGACTAAGATTTATTGAGATCAGAATGAAGTGAACTCTCTATCTCTTCGTTGAGGTGGCATTGTGCTGTGTTATTTCTAGCTAGCAAAGTAAATAAAAGAGAGTAACACATAATTCAATCATATGCCACATCAGCATCACAGGGGGAATTAATTGTATCAATGTTAAAAGTGAAAATTATTAGGATTATGTGATTACAAATTTACAATTGAAAGGAGTATGTTGTTTCCGTCTAAGGCATCACAAATTTTCAACTTCGCACTTTTTTTTCCAACTTAATGTATAATTTTATTTTAGATTATATAGATGGTCAAGATCTTAACGTATGATTGATATCATTTTTTTATGGTGGAACTTGCAGTTATGTTGTTGATGCAGCTGATCATGACAATTTATCTGTCTCTAGAAATGAATTTCATGACTTGTTGAGCAAACCTTCTTTAAGTGGGATTCCTATGCTGATTTTGGGTAATAAGATTGACAAACCTGGGGCGTTGTCTAAGCAAGCCCCTGACAGAACAGATGTAAGTATCGTGTCTAGATGTATTAGATGTTCAGATGTACCTAGCCAAGTTGAGTATAATGCTGATTAAACCTAAAGTTTGCTTAAACATTTCCATAATACTAGAAATTACAAGTCAAATCACACCATGTCAGATAATTGTAGCTGCAAAGTTATTATAATCTTTGCTTTCACTATCTTAAGGATAGCTACTAAGTAATGTGCTTTATTCTGTCTGCAACTGCTATTGTGGTTTAATAATTTGATTTAAACAATTTAGCTTTCAGAATGTGCTTTATTTTCAATGTTTGTTTCATATGAGCAGGGGACTGAAATCCATCAATGATAGAGAAGTTTGTTGCTTCATGATCTCTTGTAAAAACTTCACCAACATTGATACAGTTGTTGATTGGCTTGTAAAACTTCCTAAGTGGATGAACTGAAGCTCAAGAGTTCTGCCCTATAAATCTATTTGTATGTTGTATTACAGATGAACCTAGCTGATTGAACTTCTGTTGGTGTGATACTAGTTTGTGTTTTGGTGCAAAGTTTTGCAATATGTATCTGTTTGTATATTGCATTACAGACTGAACCAAGCTGATTGAAGTATTGAACTATTGAAGTAACTTCTTTTGGTGTCATACTAGTTTTTCTGACTGGCTTACATTAAATCAGACAGCACGTGATTTGATATGTGGGTTATCACATGTCACGTCTTAGTGTTGTAAATTGTAAATAAGATACTTGATAAATGCTAATGCTAAGTGTGTAATGGTGACATCAGGAAATAATTGTGCTCATACATTTGCTTTTAAGATTGATGTTTTTGGGTGCTAGGCATAATGGATCAAGGACAACAATTCAAAACTTCCTTCCTTATTCAATTTGCAATATCATAGTTACTTTAGCAATATTTCTTCATTGTAGAATCTAGAGTTCAAATGGTGTACTTGAGACTTAAATAAGAAAAACACACTTGAGGGAAATATAGGGACAGACAAATATGGAAAAAATAGGGGCATTCTGACAATCGAACTCGTGACCTCTCACACCCAAAGCGAGAATCATACCTCTAGACCAAATGCCCACATTGAAGGGGAGAGGGCTAAGTCAAGTCTCTGTTTAGTTTTCTGTTAAAATTGTTTATATATGCCACATTGTCTTCACTTCTACAACAAGATTGCACACAAATGGCCAGTTTTGCTTACCTGGATAGGAAGTTTTCAGTCAAAGAGAGTTTGTTTATTTAGCCCTCGGATTTTATATTTTAAGAACAACTGTGACTTGCTACATATTATCGTATTACATTTTCAGTGGCCAGTTGCAACTTAGTACTGAAAAACTTCTAGCCAAAATTGTTAATGTATCTGATTGAAAGTGGATCAGAAAATAAAGAAAACAAAATTTCTTTATTGATTGAGTGTATCTCTAGAAAGAATTCCCTGGATATTCGAGATATCTCTAGTCCCAATCCTATTTCACGCAAATGACTAAAGGGTTTGTTTGGATAAGCTTCTCCATAAGCACTTGTAGGAGAAGAAATGAAGTTTTGCAATATGTATTGCCTATTTGTATGTTGCATTACAGATTGAACCAATCTTAGTGAAGTAACTTCGGTGGGTGTCATTGTCATGCTAGTTTTTCTTTTCCTTTTTTGACTGGCTTACATCAAATCATACAGCATGTGATTTGATATGTATAATGTAGATTATCACATATTACATCTGAGTGTTGTAAATTATAAAAAAAGGTACTTGCTAATGCCACATGTGTAATGGATTGGAATAAATAATTGTGGTCATACATTTGTTTATAAAATTTTGATATTTTTGGGTGCTGGACATTTCTGCCTTTTCAATTTGAAATAACGTGGTTAATTTGGCAATATTATGTAGGTCAAATGACATAGTTAGACTTAAGAGCTCATGCCACAATCTCAGTGTTGTGATTGATGCTTGGCAAAGTTTTGGAGAGATATTGTCTGCGGTTCTACAGTAAGATTGCATACAAATGACCAGATTTGGTTACCCGGATAGGAAATTGTCAGTCAAGGTATCAAAGAGAGTTTACTTATTCAACCCTCTGGTCTTGTATTTTAAGATCAAACGTGACTTACAGTACCTTATTATATTACATTTTCAGGGGCAAGCTGTCACTAGGTACTGAAAACCTTTCAGTTAAAACTTTTAATGTATCACACCCTTCATTTCAATGCATTTGCAAGGAGCATCTGATTCTTAATGTTATTTAACTAAACAGATTAACAAATCAAATCTGTCAGCTTCCAGAGATTCAAAAGGCTAAAATTTACAAGTACACCAGTTAACAAGTCAAGTCAAGCTTGTCGGCATCCAAATCATCAAAATATAGGGCATTCCAAGAATGAACTTGTGACATTTCACACCAAGTGATAATCATATTGTTGGAATACAAGTGTGAGGTGAAGTCTCACATTAGGTAGGAAAGGAAAGGTTGAACACCATATAAGTGAGGGAAAGACCCATAAACCTGAACCTTAAGGTTTTGAATTAAAGTGTGGTGTCAAGCTCATTTATGTGATTACTCATGGTTCATTGGTGAAAATCTCCCTGGTGTTTGCTCTCCTCGGTTTCCAAACACATACCATAGATCAAAAGCCCTAATATGAAAATTTTGTTGTTTTCTAATTATATTACAAACTAGAGAACTGGTTAGGCGAAATTATTTTTGGGTAGATTCTGAACTTAAAATTTTGCTTCTAACTTGTACATCTGACTTTTACCACATGACATAAGTAAATTGATAGCATTACTTGTACTTTCAATGTTGTTTAATAAGTGCAGGGAGCTGAAATCCATCAGCAATTTAGAAGTTTGTTGCTTCATGATCTCTTGTAAAAACTCAACCAACATTGATACAGTTGTTGATTGGCTAATAAAACATTTTAAATCAAAGAAATGAAGTTTTTCCATATGTATCTATATGTATGTTGAATTATAGACTGAACCAAGCTGAATGCAGTTACTTCTGTTGGTGCCATACTAGTTTTTCTTCTACTTTTCTGAGTGGCTTACATCAAATCAAACACCTTCTGTATGTTATGATTCGCATATTTTCCTGTTCTGTTGATGGAAGAAAGGCAACTGCAAGTATTTTATTCTGGCTGAGAATGAAGTGCTTGTCTTTGTGCCTAGTCAGTGACAAATAACACGAGGAAAATACAGGTACAGATAAATATGTGAAAAGAATAGGGGCATTCCGAGAATTGAACTCGGGACCTCTCGCACCCTAAGCGAGAATCATACCACTAGACCAAATGCCCAAATTGAAAGGGTAAGGGAAAAGTCAAATCTATGTCTAGGTTCTATTAAAATTGTTTAGGCATGCCACATTCTCCTCAGTTCTATAGTAAGATTGCATACAAATGACCAGATTTGCTTACCTGGATAGGCAAATGTAAGTCAAGATAACTTGTTTTTCTAGTCAAGGCTTCAAAGAGTGATTAGTTATTTGCCCCTCTGGTTTTATATATTAAGGTCAACAATGACTTGAGACACATTATTCTATCACATGCATTTTCTGTGGCAAGTTGTCACTTGGTACTGAAACTGCTAGCTGAAACTGTTAATGAATCACTTTATTCATCCCAATGCATTCACATGAAACCTCTGGCACTTATTATTATTTAACTAAACAAACTAACTATACAAGCTTGTCATCTTTCAAAACTTCAAAAGACTAAAATTTATAAAGAAATCCCGATTCTTTTTGATTTGTCAGAAAGTTTGCAACACCAATTAACAGGTCAAGTTTGTCAGCATCCAAATCATCAACATAAAGGGCATTCCCAGAATGAACTTGGAACCTTTCCCAACCTAAACAAGAAACACATCCATCCGATACAACTAGACCAAATGCCTTATTATGGAAACTTTGTTGTTTGCTAATTATATTAAAATATAATAAATCACTTTGGTGAAATTATTTTACAGTACAGTATGAAGTTAAAACTTTGCTTCTAAGTTATACATCTGACATTTACCACATGACAACTCTAAAATGTTTTCACCGCAAGTTGAAGTATTACTTGTACTTCTAATGTTGTTTCATTTTCATAAGTGAAGGGAGCTGAATCCGTGGTGGAGAACTTTGTTGCTTCATGATCTCTTATGAAAACTGCACCAACAATAATTGTGCTCATACATTTTTTTTTTTAAGATTGATATTTGTTGCCTAGTCAATGACAAACACACTTGAGGATAATACAGGCACAGATAAAAATGAAAAGATCGGGGCATTCCGAGAATCGAACTCGGAACTCGGGACCTCTCGCATCCAAAGCCAGAATCATACCACTAGATCAAATGCCCACATTGAAGGAGAAAAGGCCAGTCAAATGTATCTCTAGTTTTCTGTTAAAATATTTTGTGTGAGAAACATTGTCTTCAGTTCTACAGTAAGATTGCATACAAATGAACAGATTTACGTGGATTGGCAATTGTTAGTCAAGATAATTTGTTTTTCTAGTCAAGGTATCAAAGGGATTTTGCTTATTTATCACTCTGATTTTATATTTTAAGACAAACTATGACTTGCAACAATAGTATTTTATTACATTTTCAGTGGAAAATTGATAAACTTCCAGCCAAAACTGTTAATGTATCCCATCATTCAACCCAACGCATTCACATTCAGCTTCTGATGCTTTTCTTTTTAAGTAAAAAATTCAACAAGTCAAGCTTGTCAGCTTCTAGAGCTTCAAAAGGCTAAATTTATAAATAAATAAATAAATACATTATGGTAGTTGGTATTTAAGTATAGGGCATTCCAAGAATGAACTTGGGACCTCTCACACACTATGTGAGAATCATACAAGACCAAAAGCCTTACTATGCAAATTTTGTTGTTTGCTAATTATATTAAAAACTAATAAATTGATTTGGTGAAATTATTTTAAGGTGGATTCTGAAGTTCAAACCTTTCTCCTGTCTTGTACATCTGACATTTACTAGATAACATCATCAGTAAATTGGTAGCATTCTCTTTTTTACCACAAGTGGAAATCTTACTTGTACTTCTAATGTTGCTGGGGTCTGAAATCCATTAGTGATAGAGAATTTTGTTGTTGATTCATGATGTCTTGTAAAATGTCCATCAACATTGATAGAGTAGTTGTTGATTGGCTTATAAAACATTTTAAATCAAAGAACTGAAGTTTTTCTATATGTATCTGTTTGTACTTGCATTACAGACTGCGCTAAGCTGAATGAAGTAACTTTCTTTGGTGTTATATTTGAAAAAGTAAGTGTACATACACTTGTTTTTAAGAATTTGATATTTTTAGGTGCCAGGTATCATGGACAACAATTCACAACCTCCTTCATTATTCAGTTATTCTATTTGACATAACATAAGATAATCTTTGTGTTGTGACTGATGCTTGCTAACTTGCAGAAAGATATGGAAATCAAAGCAACTGCTAAGTTCCTCCTGGCAAGCTGTCTTGGATGTCAACTGTTAAGGCTAATACAGACAGATTGTTAAGACTGTGATTTGCCTCTTTTCCTGTTCTTTTGATAGAAGCGCACTGCAAGTAGGGGGGTGTTCAGAACCAAACCAGGTGTAAAACCAAAAACCGACCCAAAAAAACCGCAAACCACAGAAAAACTGAAGGGTGTCAGTTTGGTTTGGTTTTTATTTTTCTCAAACCGTGTGGTTCAGTTCGGTTTTTGGTTTGACACATGGAAATTGAACCAAACCAAACTACACTCATTAGTTTAATATAAGACTCATATTGGTCATATACATATGAAAGCTTAAAATCGCTCTTCTAACCGCTGAGAATTGAACTCGGGACCTCTCACACCCTAAACAAGAATCATACCACTAGACCAAATGCACACTAAGCGTGAGGGTAAAGTCAAATTGATGTGTAGGTTATGTTAAAATTGTTATGCATGTCATATTAATATGATTAATCTCTTTGTTCTATTGTAAGATTCCATGTACAAATGACCAGATATTCTTACCTGTAAGTCAAGGTATCAGTGAGTATACTAATATACCACCTGGTTTTATATATGCTAATTTACATGTTCAAGGGACTATCCAGCATTATATGTGTGAGCATATCTGCTAATGGAGATTCTTTACCTAGTTTTCTTTATAACCGGTCCTGTACCATTGTCTCTGCATGGTTTTATATTTTAAGATCAATTATGGCTTACAACACATTATTTTATTACGTTTTCAATGGCAAAGTTGTCACTTGGCACTGAAAATTTTCCAGACAAACCTGTTAATGTGTCACTTCATTCATCCCAACGCATTCACATGCAGCCTCTGATTCTTAATATTATTATTTAACTAAACAAGCCAATAAGTCAAGCTTGTCAGCTTCCAAATCTTCAAAAAAACACAAAAGGGCATTAGTAGAATGAACCTTGAACCTCTCGCACCCTAAGCACGACTTTTTGGCTTGTTTTTTGCTTTTTCTTATGGAAATGGAGAAACTGACCAAAAGTAAGCACCTTTTTATTTTGGAAGAAATTATGAAAACAAGAAGTTTTTAGAAAAGTCAATTGAAGGAGTGTGTGAATGTAACAAAAAAAAGGAGCTTTTGCATCTAACAAAAAAAAAGTTATTTTTGAAAAGTTTGTGCGGAACTTTTTACTTGAATCCATACTTATATTTTATGTTATTTTTTTATTTTATTACTTTTTTGTATATCTATATTTTTATTTATTTTTTAAACCTTTTTATTACATGATCCTATACCTTCTTTAACATAGTCTCAAAACTACTTTCTTTTTTACTTGTTTTATCACTATTATTATTATTAATGTTCGATTCTAATGAAATTATTTTTTGTATTTCTTTAAAAATGTTATTTAACAACAATATAGAATAACATAAACATTTTATATATCATTTATAATCAATATTAAAGTTTGTTTAATTTATATTATACATAATTTAAAATTCATCAGTAAAATAAAATAAAATAAATTTTGACATTTTTAAAATGTAAAAGTTATAAATATACGATTTTAATGTTTTCTATTAAAATGTTTTTTTTAATTAAATTATTTTTTACAAATTTATTTTTTATTAGATGAGATAACTTTTTTTTTAAAACAAAATTTTGATTTTTTTTGCCAAACAACTTTTATCTGAAAAATGTTTTTAAATTGAAAGAAATGAAAAATGATAAACTGTTTCTACATTTTTAAGTTTTTATTTTAATTTCAACTAGAAGTAACTTTAATTTTAAGTAAAAATAAAACAGGCCAAACATGGTGCTAATGTCTTATTATGCAAATTTCGTGAATCATATGGGAAGCCGCCACAGGGAATAAACGTCATTAACATTTCTTTGAAAGACGGTTTCCTTTGTGTTGTATATTTTCTTAGTATGTTTAGTAATAACTCCAAAACATGATGTTCGTGGATTTGATTTCTTATGTTGTGTTTATTCTTCCATAACTAGTACAGTACCCGTGCACATATGTAAAAAAAATGCACGTTAAAGTGTAATTTAAATATTCGATTGTAAAAATCATATATAGTAAAATTTGATAATGTGAAATATAATGTACTGAAATGTTGATAGAGTTTAATTTTTGGTTGAGTCTAATTGAAAAAGTTACAATTAATCAATGACACAAAACACAATGTTGGTTGTAGGATATGAAAACTCTATGATAAAGTAATTTAAATTAATTAATTTTGGTTTTCTTATAACAAAAAATTAAATTATTATTTTTTAATAAATATATTAATTAAATATTATTATGTTGGTTATTGTAATAATTGAATTAAATAAAAAAAGTATAAAATTTTAAATCTTGATTAAATTTAGATAATAAAACTATAAATATTTTTATTTTTTTAAAATGTCACAACTTTATTTTACTGTTATTTACTCATTATTTATATGATGAAAATTTAAAAATAAATAATATATTTAATAAAAATAAATATTGTTGATTGTTTGATATGTAATTATGTTAAATATTTCTAAAAAAATAATAATTTGGCGTAATGGTTTACCCATGATGATCTAGAGAATAATTATTTCTCGTAAATGATAATTGTAATTTTTATCATAAAAAAATGAAATTAAAACTAACTTACATTATGGTATAGTGAATAAGTAATTTAAAACTTTATTGTAACAAAAATTATTTTTATAAATTAATTATATTTTGTATTTCTATCATAACTAAAAATATTTATATTTATGATATTATTGATAAAGTAATTTAAATTAATTAACTTTAATTTTCCTATAACAAAGAATTAAACTATTATTTTCTAATAAATATATTAGCTAAATGTTATTATGATGATTATCGTAAAAATTGAATTAAATAAAAAGATTTTAAAAATTCAAAATCTTGATTAAATTTAAATGATAAAACTATAAAAAAAATTTAAAATGTCACCACTTTATTTTACTGTTATTTATCTATTATTTTATATGATAAAAATTTAATAAAAAATAATATATTTAATCAAAAATAAATATTGTTGATTATTTGATATATAATTATGTTAAATACCTTTTTTTTTAAAAAAAATTTTCCCGTAACGCTTCACCCAGGATGGCCTATAGAACAATTATTTCTTTTAAATGATAATTGTAGTTTATATAATAAAAAATAAATTAAAACTAATTTACATTATGATATAATGAATAAGTAAAAAAAAATCTTGTAACAAAAATCATTTTTATAAATTAAGTTTGATTTTTATCTCTATCATGACTAAAAATATTTTATTTGTGATACTATTGATAAATTAATTTAAATTAATTAACTTTAGTTGTCCTATAACAAAGAATCAAATTATTATTTTCTAATATATATATTAACTAAAGGTTATTATACTGGTTATCATAAGAATTAAATTAAATAAATAATTAAAAATTTCAAAATATTGATTAAATTTAAATAACTAAACTATAAATTTTTTTATTTTTTGAAAATGACACCACTTTAGTTTACTATTATTTATCCATTATTTTATATGATGAAAAATTAAAAACAAATAATATATTTAATAAAAATAAATATTATTCATTATTTGATATGTAACTATGTTAAATACTTTTTTTAATTTTTTTTCCCGTAACAATTTACCTATGATGGCTTAGAGAATAGTTATTTCCCCTAATTAATAATTGTAGTTTCTATCATAAAAAAATAAAATTAAAACTAATTTACATTATGATATAATAAGTAATTTAAAACTTTCTTACTACAAAAATGATTTTTATAAATTAAGTTTAATTTTTATCTCTATCATGACTAAAAATATTTTATTTATGATATTATTGATAAAGTAATTAATTTTGGTTGTCCTATAACAAAGAATTAAACTATTATTTTCTAATAAATAGATTAACTAAATGTTATTATATTGATTATCGTAATAACTATAAATTTAAAATTTCCAAAATCGTGATTAAATTTAAATAATTAAACCATAATTTTTTTTATTTTAAAAATGTCACCACTTTAGTTTACTGTTATTTACTCATTATTTTATATGATGAAAATTTAAAAACAAATAATATATTCAATAAAGATAAATATTGTTGATTGTTTGATATGTAAATATGAAATACTTAAAAAAAAACTAACTTAATAATCAATATGTACACAATCACAACAATGCAATTAATAACGGACGTATATTCATAATAACGCAGTCTAAGTCTATATTCAACTTCAGTAGAAAAAAAAGTCTCAATTTCACTTATGAAAACAGTCAAAAGTTATTTTAAAAAAATGTATCACCCACAGGTTTTACAATTTTGAAATGTTTTTTAAGCTGGAAATAGTCTCTCCAATTCACAACACTACTACAAAATTGTCCTTCAAAGGCGGTTGTTTATCCCATACAAAGATGGTTGTACGACCGTCTTTGTATTGAACGTCATCGAAACTCGTTATTTTCAAAGACGGTTGTAAAACTGTCTTTGTAGCGTTCACTTTCTAAGAGTGGAGAACATTGGACTTATCTCAACAATTAAAAAAATAAAATCAAAGCAAAATAAATAAAATTAATTTTTGACATATACTATATAATAGTGATAATCACAACACAAATTACTAATTAATTATTTAATATTCAAAGCAAAATGGAGATGATTTCCACCTACAATTAGTTTCAATATTGGAGTTCAAAACCACTTTTAGAAATGAAGAGTGTAATATACTTGAGATTTAATTAATGAAACTCAATCTATGACAGACAAGATCAAAAGTACATTCACCTAATAGCTTATGCTCTCAACTTTTTCTTCATTGCTAATAACTGCCAAGTGTTCCAATGTTTCCTGAAGTAAAATGTCTCCGGCACTCTCCGCATCTTTTAATTTCTTTGTTAATTCCTGATCAAATTTTGGCAATTATTGCATAAACTCTTGAACTGATGCACTAACCTGCTTCAAGATTTTGTTAATTTTGGCAATTTTGGTTCTTACTCTTAATGGTTCTGGCACAAGATTTTCAACGGGAATATCAAAAAGCTCCAGCTTCAAACCTGATTCCCTTGCAAGAATTATCACCTGTTGAACCACCAGAATTTTAATTTCAAATAATAATCACAACCAAATTAAAGAGGATTGAGTTAATTAAGCATAAAAAGCTATCATGAATCAAAATAATATTAGTTGAAGGTCATGAACCAAAAGTTATCTGCCTTTTAAAAAGAAATGAACCAAAAGTTATCTACTCGATATTTTAAGGTCAATATTTGACACCAAAGATATAATTACATATTAAAATTTAACACCAATTACATATATTATACCCTATATATCTCACATACCTTTCAATAACTTCCTTCTCGAGCTACAATAAGTTCCTCCATTTTATCAGTATCACCAATATCAGTAGGTACCAACATCTCATCCTCAGTTGTGAAATTGTATCTACCCCCAATAGCTCTTAAAAGCTGATACACTTCAAAGTCAAACATGGTGGGCCTCTCCTTTGGCAAGGCCAAAATCAAAAATTTTCGGCTCAAAATCTGCATCCAACAAGATGCACTTCGAGCTTATGTAATAAAATATAATAAACATTTTATTATAATGTTTTACATAAACTTTTTATACCAAATATTATATTATTATGTAATAAAATATAATAAACATTGACAAACTCTTATTATAATGCTCTGTTTTTTTTGTAAGGCAATTTCACCGTACGACAATTAACTCCCCACAGTAGCTAAAATAGCATGAAAGGTGAGTTAAATAAAATTAAGAATTGAATATTAGTTTAGTCTCTATAAATTCTGCTTTTTTTAATTTTAGTTAGGTAAGAGTTTTTTATTTATAATTTCAGGCTTTGTAAATCTATATTTTCTAATTTTAATTTTTTTAGTTCATATAAATTTACACTTTAAAAACTAAAATAAATAAAGACGTAAATTTACAGAGTCTAAAAAAACAATCAAATAATTTAATCTTCTTAAATGCATATGGTATATCAAAATTAAAAAAAAACTTATAATATTTAAGCCTAAAACTTATTCAGAACAATCATACATAGATGATGAATCTTATTTTAAATAATAAAAGATGGATGTGAATTTGAAGCATTGATGATGCCCCAAACCCAAGCAAGGAAGAAGGTTAGAAGGTTATGTGAGACACAGCATCACATAATTGCTGAGAGGAAAAGGAGACAGGAACTGACAGGGAGCATTATAGCACTTTCAGCAACTATTCCTGGTCTCGAGGGTTAGTATTTTTGTTATGATTAAAAACTTATTCGATGGTCTCTGTACTCTTTCTTTAATTTCATTCTGGATCTTGTTAATAATATTCTTTGGATATTAATTAAGAAATTTTAAAAATATTTATTCTAGTAATTTTAATTTAAAAATATATAAATAAAAATTATATAAAAAATATAAATAACGTAATTTTATACATTTTAATAATAATAAATCTCTTTAAAATTACTTAACCAATGGTCGGTTAGCGTTTCCCTTCGTTTATAATCTTTTTGTAAAGATGAAATGAAAGACCCATACTTCACACCAAAACAAACACTACATTCCAGATTGCTATCCAGTCCAAGTCACATCATCACATATAAACTCCATAGCACTACAACCCTCCCAATACACATCTTGAGAAACAATTGAAAACAAAACAAAACAGCATAAAACACACTTCATCACTTCACACAAACCAAGCCAGCCATCCAAAAGTAAACAAAACCAACAACAACAACAAAAAAAGACAAAAAGAATCTTTACTCTAGACCAAAATTCATACTGCAACAAAGCAAGAATAATTGACAAAAGAAAAAGAAAACATCAAAACCCAGAGAAACCCGGAAGTATAGTTTATTCTAACACGTGAAATGGGAAGAGAAAAAAAATGAAATTTTGCAAAATTGCTCAAATATCCACCTGAGTTTTTTGACAACCCATTCAAGAAACCCCATGAAGCTTTCAGGAAACTCTGCTCTGTCCAAGAAAAACACAACCACTAAGTAAACAGCAGAAAATGAAAAGCAGCAAAAGTTGTATTTAGAAGTGAACAAAGAAGTTACCTTTGAGAGCGTTTTAGATGTTAGTGTCAAAGAAGTTATAGAGGAAAATTTCCAAGCTATAGAGGAGAATTTGCTTCAGCGTCAGCTTCTTGTTGTTCCAAAGCTGCTGTAGCATATACATATAAAGATTTTCTTACAAAGATCAAGGATGTGTAGCATATACATATCAGTACTACAGTAAACTAACTGATCCGTTACTTCAAATAGTGTATTAACCAGAATTGTATGCATGAAAGCAGTGGCAACAAGTAATACAAATTTTAGTCAAATAATGAATGAGTGGTAGGATGGTGATTCAAGATTACGTAAGTGTGAATCTGTTAGACAACCCCAATAGTTAGTTAGCTGGCATAGTTAGTTACAGAGCAAGTTCTTTGGTTTGCCAAGTCCTTCCTGTGGGAGTTTTACGTGTTTCTTGTAGATGAGAATAAGAACTTTCTTCTAGATTGTAACTCAGACACATACAAATAGATTGCACTCCTCCAAGTTTTATATCCAATACGAATTTCATTTGGACTGGACTGAAAAGTTTTGCATTGAATTTGTTTTGTTTGTGCCAAACTTGAATCAAAAGAAATTACTAGCATTCATGTCAAAGATAAGCTTATGAAACTATTATTATTTTTAAAATTTTAACAATAAAATAACTGCTGCACAATACATTTAGCATTTCTCATGTGTTGAAGGTTATTATCAGTGTTATGTAGGAAACATAGGAATGCACTAAGGATGTGAGAAAAGGTGAAACAGTTAGCATAGTATTATTGTATCAGCTTCATAGATCCATCTAAACATGGCTGTACACATGGCATATCAAAAAATAAGGTTCTAAAACACAGACCCCAAATCACAGCTTCCAATAAAGAAAAACAAAAAAAATGGGGCACAGTAGCAAACATCCATGCTAGTTCAAGTTAGCGAAGAGATGATGTTCTTTCTCTTGTTTAGCTTTGGCGTTAAGACCCCAAACCCTGTTAAGAAAGCTCCAGCAAAACAACTAAACCAAATAATCGTTCACATTTAGGCATCAGATCTAATGAAAACAAAAATACATTACAAACGAACACAAATCATAAGCAGAATAGCAAAGAAGATAGAGACAGTACCCATCGCGCAGTCAACACAGTGGAAGGGTTCTACCTCACCCGTGCCAACTGAAAGATAGGGTTTCGGAAACGGCGACGTATCTGGCCCAATTAGCGTGCTTGCTCCACATCTTTGACCAGCGGGAGTGCTTGAAGAAGTTGGGGAGGTTGATGTTGGCGGTGGCGTAGAGGTAGCGCGTGACAGCATACCTTTGATGGTGGGGCATTCCAAGGGAGGAGAAGATGCGGAGCGTGAACCTGCAGCTGCTGCAGTATTTGGTCGAAGTCGAAGGCGTCGTAGCAGGCCTGACCCATCTCGCTGTAGCGGATCACCTCCGACCACGGAGGAGAGGGAGAGCTTCGAGGCTTTAAATGAGAGCAGGCGGAGAGCAGAAACCAACAAGGACAAGAATTTCAAACGTTTTGAAACTTTGAACTTTGAGGCTTGAATTTAATAATATTATTTTAATACTTTTTTTATTATCTTTAAAACCGTTTTTGCACCCTCGCCTTCTAAGACGGTTATTATAGAACCGTTGTCTTACATCACTGATTATTTACAAAATTGTCACTGCCTAACATTTTAAGACAATTTTTTAAGAACTGTCTTAGAAGGTCTGTTGTAAAAGACCATTTTTTGTAGTAGTGCAATTTAATTGCTTTAGGGAAAGTGAATTATGTTGGTAAAATTAAATGCCAGCAAAAGGGCTTCAATCTATATGGCATATACCATGATTTGCAAATTGTAATTCTCATATCTCCTCTATCAACCTTCACAAGACTATTTGAAATGAGACACATAATTTCTTCTCATATACTACTAAATGATTGACACACTTAATTATACATGAGAGGGCTAAAATTTAGGGATCGTGATTAAGGAAACCAGGTAAAGGAGAAAATAGGGAAACGTGAATATCTTATCAAATCCCTAAATATAATATCAAAACCCTCAATCTTAAGGCTCTGGAAAGATTTAGTGGACATGTCAGCAAGTTAACCTTAATCTCTTGAGAAGACAAATGAATTATTGATGCAAGAGACTGAAGAGAGGATTATTTCACTGAGATAATGACATTAGCATCATCGTCTCAAGATTTTATTAACAGCAAGTTTATCTATATATATACACCACAAAAATAAATCAGTTTATTAAAACATTAGCATCATGTTTGTTTCATATGTGCAGGGAAAAAAAATCTATCAATGATATAAAAGTTTGCAGCTTCATGATCTCATGTAAAAAAAAGCTCCACCAAAATTGATACAGCTGTTGATTGACTTGTAAAACATTATAAATCAATGAACTTGAGCTCAAGTTCTGGCCTATAAATCCATTTGTATGTTGTATACTTGTATTACGGATGAACCTAGCTGATTGAAGTGACTTCTGTTGGTGTGATATACTACATCTTCTTTTCCTTTTTTTCTACCATACGTCAAATCAGAGATGTGTAAAGATACAGAAATCAAAGCTGTCTTGGTTCTTAAATGTGAAGGCTAATGCAGCCAGATTGTTAAGACTGATTCACATCTTCTGTTCTTTTGGTGGAAGAAACTCAATTAATTGCAAGTATGCTTTTTTGGTTGAGGATGCAGTGCGTGTCTTTGTGCCTAGTCAATGAAAAATACACACTTGAGGATAATACAGGCACATATAAATATGAAAAAATAAGGGGGCATTCCAAGAATCAAACTTGGGACCTCTCGCACCCAAAGCGAGAATCACACCACTAGACCAAATACCCACATTGAAGTGCAAAGGGATAGGTCAAATCTATGTCTAGTTTTCTGTTAAAATTGTTTATGCATGCCATATTATCTGCATTTTTATACAAAGAGAGCATACAAATAACCAGATTTGCTTATCTCTTCTGTAAGACAGTTGTAACTGTCATTACTGTCACAGCTGTCAATGAATCTATCTGTTTATTCTTTCCTATATATAGTTTTTGTAAAGAGAAGCTCTGCACCTTTTGTATCTTTCTGATATTC
The DNA here is from genome assembly GCA_013407115.1 of Glycine latifolia. Taxonomy (NCBI): domain Eukaryota; kingdom Viridiplantae; phylum Streptophyta; class Magnoliopsida; order Fabales; family Fabaceae; genus Glycine; species Glycine latifolia. The sequence continues at coordinate 37,131,437 of CM023950.1, read as the reverse complement.
AGTAATAGATTGACATTGTTCAATTCTCTCTCTATCTGTATATTCAACAATTCTCAAGTAAAAACTTTGCTTCTAACTTGCACATCTGCCTCTTACCACATGACATCAGTTAATTAGTAGCGTTCTCTTTTTTACCACAACTTGAAACATTACTGGTACTTCAAATGTTGCACGAGTCTGAAATCCATCAGCAATAGGGAAGTTTGCTGCTTCATGATCTCTTGTAAAAATTCTCTCTCTATTTGTATATTTAACAATTCTCAAGTAAAAACTTTGCCTCTAAATGTACATCTACCTTTTACCACATGACATCAGTAAATTGGTAGCATTCTCTTTTTTACCACAACTTGAAACATTACTGGTACTTCAAATGTTGCACGAGTCTGAAATCCATCAGCAATAGGGAAGTTTGCTGCTTCATGATCTCTTGTAAAAACTCCACCAACATTGATAGAGTTGTCGATTGACTTATAAAACATTTTAAATCAAAGAACTGAAGTTTTGTAATATGCATTTATTTTTATATATTGCATTATAGACTGAACCAAGCTGAATAAAGTAACTTCTGTTGGCATCATACTAGCTGGCATCATGGACAACAATGCACAACTTCCTATTAATGTGAAATAAAAAATTTGATTTAGCAACATTACTTCATGGTAGAATGTAGAGTTCAAATTGTTGATCACATACCACAATCTCAGTGTTCTGACTGATGCTTGCAAACTTGTGGACAGATGAGGGAAAAAGGTAACCACAAGTATTATATTCTGCCTAAGAATGCAGTGCTTGTCTTTGTGCCATTCAATGACAAAACACAAATGAGGACAATACAGACACGGATAAGTATGTGAAAAATTAGGAGCATTCCGAGAATTGAACTCAGGACCTCTCACACCCTAAGCGAGAATCATACCACTAGACCAAATGCCCACATTGAAAAAGTAAGGGCAAAGTCAAATCTATGTCTAGTTTTCTGTTAATACTTAATATTGTTTATGCATCCCACATTCCTTCAGTTCTAATAGTAAGATTGCATAAAAATGACCAGATTTGCTTACATGGATAGGCAATTGTAAGTCAAGGTAACTTGTTTTTCTATTCAATTTTTCAAAGACAGATTATTTACCCGTCAGGTTTTATATTTTAAGGTCAACAATGACTTCAAACATATTATTCGATCTATCCGAAACTGTTAATGTATGAGCACATTTTCAGTGGCAAGTTGTCACTTGGTGCTGAAAAACTTCTATCCGAAACTGTAAATGTATTTATTCATCCCAATGCATTCAAATGCAACCTCTGCTGCTTATTATTATTTAACTAAACAAACTAACAATCCAAGCTTGTCAGTTTCCATAGCTTTAAAAGGCAAAAATTTAGAAATTAAACCTGATGCTTATTGGTATTTTTAACTACACCAATTAATAAACAAAATAGATACTGGAACCTGGAACCAGGAACCTTTCCCAACCTAAGCAAGAATTAAAATTTAGAAAAAGTAGGGGGCATTCTGAGAATCGAACTCGGGACCTCTCGCACCCAAAGCAAGAATCATACCACTAGACCAAAGACCCACATTGAAGGGGAAAAGGCTGAGTCAAAATCGCTGTCTAGTTTTCTGCTAAATTGTGTATGCTTGCCACATTGTTTGTCTTCAGTTCTACAGTTAGATTGCTAACAAATGACAAAATTTGCTTACCTGGATAGGCAATTGTTATTCAAGATAACTTGTTTTTCTAGTCAAGGTATCAAAGAGAGTTTGCTTATTTAATTACCCCTTTGGTTTTATATTTTAAGACCGACTATGACTTGCTACATATTATTTTATTACATTCAGTGGCAAGTTGTCATTTAGTACTGATAAACTTCCAGCCAAAACTGTTAATGTATCCCATCATAAATATCTTGGTGAAATTATTTTAGGGTGTATTCTGAAGTTAAAAATTTGCATCTACGTTGTACATCTGACTTTTACCACATGATATCAGTAAATTGGTAGCATTCTCTTTTTTACCCAAGTTGAAGCAATACTTGTACTTCTAATGTTGCAGGGGTCTGAAATCTATTAGCCATAGGGAATTTTGTTGCTGCTTCATGATCTCTTCTTGTAAGATGTCCACCAACATGGATAGAGTCGTTGATTGGCTTATGAAACATTATAAATCGAAGAACTGATGATTTGCAATACGTATCTGTTTGTATGTTGCAGCACTACAGACTGAACTAAGCTGAATGGGGTAACTTCTATTGGTGCCATACTAGTTTTTCTTTTCCTTTTCTGACTGGCTTGCATAAAATCAGACGGCATGTGATTTGATATGTATATTATCACATATTACATCTGAGTATTGTAAATTATAAAACAATATACTTGCTAATGCTACATGTGTAACAGATTTTAATAAATAATTGTGTTCATATATTTGTTTTTAAGAAGTTGATAATTTTGGGTTCCAATGCATCGTGGACAACAATTCACAACCTCCTCCTTTATTTAATTTGAAATAAATAGTTGATTTAGAAATATTACTTCATTGTAGAATGTAGAGTTCAAATACTGTACCACAATCTCAGTGTTGTAACTGATTCTTGCAAACTTGTGGAGACATGGGGAAATCAAAGCAACCGCTAAGCACCTTTGCACTACACCAAAGAGAGATTTTTGGTTGCGATTATTTTCCATTTTAGTGGCAATACTTATTGTTACTAAAACATTTACCGGCAATAAAATAACGGCAGCTGTATTCAATGTCAGTAAATGATTGGCTTTGTAGAACATTCAAAATAAACGAACTGAAGTTCAAGCTCTGCCCTATAAATCCATTTACGTGTTGTATTACAGACGAACCTAGCTGACTGAAGTGACTTCTGTTAGTGTGATACTAGATCTTCTTTTCCTTTTTTATTTGTACTTGCTTACATCAAATCAGACATGTGATTTGATATGTAGGTTATTAAGAATTACATCTGAAGGTTGTAAATAAAAAGGTCAGACAATTTCTACTGCTACATATGTAACGGATTTGAATAAACAGTTGTGTAATCTGTGTTCATACATTTGTCTTTAAGATTGATACTTTCGGGTACCAGGCATCAATGACAACTATTCATAACCTCCTTCCTTATTTGGTTTGAAATAGTATTGTTGATTTACCAATATTACTTCATTATATAATGTAGAATTCAAATGGCATACTTAGATTTCAAATGCTATATTTACTCAGTTGCTGTAAATATGGTATAACCTGTGCTGCTTCACAAATGGTATACTGCCCATCATGTATATTGGTATCTCTGGTACCTACTATCATTAATATATATATATATATATAGAGATAGATAGATAGATAGATAATACCTTTGTTGATTTTAAAAAATAAAAAAATTAAAGATCACATACCACACTCTCTGTGTTTTGACTGATGCTTGAAGACGTGTGCAAAGATACAGAAATCAAAGCAACTGCTAAGTGTCTCATGGCATCATGACAAGCGGTCGTGGTGCTTAATTAACCGTGAAGGCTTGCCGCCAGATTGACTGATTCATGTCTTATGTTCATTTGGTGGAAGAAACGCAATTGAAAGTATTCTTTTTTGGCTGAGGATGTGCCTAGTCAATGACAAACACACATCGATCAGAACAATAAAGCACAAATAAATATGAAAAAAAGGGGGCATTCCGAGAATCGAACTCGGGACCTCTCGCACCCAAAGCGAGAATCATACCACTAGACCAAATGCCCACATTGAAATTCTAAGGGATAAGTCAAACTATGTCTAGTTTTCTGTTAAAATTGTTTTGCATGCCCCATTATCTGAAGTTTTATATAAAGATAAAATACAAATGACCAGATTTGCTTATCTCTTTTGTAAGACAGTTGTAATTGTCATAATGACAGCTACAACGGTCACAGCTGTCAATACATCTAGCTGTAGCTTCTCTCCTGTATATAGTTTTTGTACAGAGAAGCTCAGCACCTTTTTTATCATTCTGATATTCAGTAATAGAATGACATTGTTCAATTCACTCTATATGTATATTCAACAATTCCGAAGTAAAAGCTTTGCTTCTAACTTGTACATCTGCCTTTTACCACATGACATCAGTAAATTGGTAGCATTCTCTATTTTACCACAACTTGAAACATTACTTTTACTTCTAATGTTGCACAGGTCTGAAATCCATCAGCAATGGAGAAGTTTCTGGCTTCATTATCTCTTGTAAAAACTCCAACAACATTGATAGAGTTGTTGATTGGCTTATAAGACATTTTAAATCAAACAACTGAAGTTTTGAAATATGCATCTATTTGTATGTTGCATTATAGACTGAACCAAGCTGAATATGTAACTTCTGTTGGTATCATACTAGCTAGTTTTACTTTTCTTTTTCAGACTGGCTAACATATTATAAAATAAGATACTTGCTAATGCTAAAACTGTAATGGATTTGAATAAATAATTGTGTACAACTGTTTAAGATTTTGATATTTTTAGGTCCTGAGAACGCAATGCTTGTCTTTGTGCCAGTCAATGACAAAACATATATGAGGACAATACAGGCACAGATAAATATGTGAAAAAATTGGGGAATTCCTAGAATTGAACTCAAGACCTCTCACACCCTAAGCGAGAATCATACCACTAGACCAAATGCCCACATTGAAACAGTAAGGGCAAAGTCAAATTTATGTCTAGTTTTCTATTAATAGTCAATATTGTTTAAGCATGCCATATTCCCTTCAGTTTTATAATAAGCTTGCATACAAATTATCATAGTGGGGTAAACACTGAGAAGATTTTCACCAATAGACCATAAACAATCATATAAGTGAACTTAACATCACATTTTAATCCAAAATCTCAAGGCTCAAGTTTGAGTCATTCCCTCACTTATGTGTTGCTCAATTTTCTATTTCTACCCGATGTGGGATTTCACCTCACATTTGCACTACAATAGATCAAATTTGCATACCTAGATAGGCAATTTTAAATTAGGATAACTTGTTTTTCTAGTCAAGGTTTCAAAGAGATTAATTATTTACCCCTCTGGTTTTATATTTTAAGGTCAACCATAACTTCAAACTCATTATTCAATCCCCTTTTCAGTGGCAAATTGTCACTTGGTACTGAAAAACTTCTAGCCTGAACTACTAATATATTTTCATCCCAATGGATTCACATGCAGCCTCTAATGCTTATTATTATTTAACAAATAAACTAATTAACAATCCAAGCTTTTCAGCTTCCATAGTGTTGTGCAACCAAGGGGGGGTAAACCGGGAAATTTATACCAAAAGGCTAAATTTTAGAAATAAAACCTTATGCTTGGTGGTATTTAACTACACCAATAAACATAATTGAACCTGGAACCTTTCCCAACATAAGCAACAACTAAATCCATCAGTGGTGGAGAAGCTTATTGCTTCATGATCTTTTATGAAAACTCCAACAACCTTTTATGAAAACTCCAACAACACTGGTACAATAGTTGATCGTCTTATAAAACATGTTAAATCAAAGAGATGAAGTTTTGCATTATGTATCTATTTGTATGTTTCATTACCTTCTGAACCAAGCTGATTAAAGTAACTTCTTTTGGTGTCATGCTAGTTTTACTTTTTCTTTTCGACTGACTTACACAAAATCAGACAGTGTGTGATTTGATATGTATGTAATCACATATCACGTCTGAGTACCGTAAATTATGAAATAAGATACTTCCTAAAGCTAAATGTGTAATGGACACGACAAATAATTTTGCTCATACATTTCTTTTAAAGATTGATATTTTTGGGTGCTAGGCATCATGCCTAACAATTCACAACCTCCTTTCTTATTCAATTTGAAATTACATTGTTAATTTAACTATATTACTTCATTGTAGAATGTATAGTTCAAATGGTACTTGATTAGGGGTCCAGCCAAAACTTATGGTGCATTTAATGCACCACGCATGCTTGTTGGAAAAAAAAAATCACTAGCCTCCTTAGCTTTATAGCTTGTGGTGCAGAAAGCTTTGAAAACATTTTTGTTACCGTGCAGGCTTTGTGGACAAACAAAGTAATTTTGTACACTACCGTTTTCTCTTCTATAAATAGACATGTGGGAGGTGAAGAAGATCATCTAGAGCAGGAGCAAAAATAAAGCTTCTGGGTAGGCGTGAAAAAATAGTGTAGAGTAAATCCTGAGAGTTTGAAAAAAAAAAATACACCAGAGTGGGTCTTACAGAAAACACTATATTGTATCTCTTTTATGTGAAAAAGAATGAAAAAAATATTGTAATATTATTTAATATAGTGAAATATTTTTCCAAAGTTTGTCTCATGGTTTTTCCTTCACTATTAGAGAGTTTTTCACGTTAAAAATCAATGTTCATTTTTTATTTTTACTAGTATTTATTTTATTGCTACTTCTATGTTTTGAGATCTAATTTTAGTTTACACTCACATTATGCTTGTTGAGCCCAACTCTTGGGACTTAAGATCACATACCACAATCTTTGTTGTGACTGATGCTTCCAAACAATTGGAGAGACACAGAAATCAAAGTAGGTTCTACATATGTTTCTCTCGGTAAGCTGTCATGATGCTCAAATCTAAAGGCTAATATAGCCAGATTGTTAAGACAAAGTCACATCTTCTCTATTTCTTTGGTAGAATAAAAGCAACTGCTAGTGAAATGCATGATAACATAGGCACAGATAAATATGAAGAAGTAGGGGGCATTCCGAGAATTGAACTCGGGACCTCTCTCGCACCCAAAGCGAGAATCATACCACTAGACCAAATGCCCACATTGAAGTACAGAGGGATAAGTCAAATTTATGCCTAGTTTTCTGTTAAATTGATTATGCATGCCACATTGTCTGTCTTCAGTTCTACAGTATGATTGCGTACAAATGACAAGATTTGTTTACCTGGATAGGCAATTGTTAGTCAAGATAACTTGTTTTTCTAGTCAAGGTATCAAACCTTTGGTTTTATATTTAAGACCAACTATGACTTCCTACATATTATTTTATTACATTTTCAGTGACAAGTTGTCATTTGGTACTGATAAACTTCCAGCCAAAACTGTTAATGTATCCCATCATTAATACCAATGCATTCACATTCAGCCTCTCATGCTTGCTTTTTTTAAGTAAACAAACTAACAAGTAAAGCTTGTTAGCTTCCAGAGCTTCAAAAGGCTAAAATTTATAAATAATAGACGACGATAGTTGGTATTTAAGTACAACAGTTCAAAACTCAAGTCAAGTTTGTAAGCTTCCAAATCAACAAAATATAGGGCATTCCAAGAAGGAACTTGGGACCTCTCACATGTTTCTATCTTGTACATTTGACTTTTAGCACATGACATCAGTAAATTTGTAACATTCTCTTTTTTACCACAAGATGAAGCAATACCTGTACTTCTAATGTTGCCTGGGTCTAAAATCTATTAGCCATAGAGAATTTTGTTGCTGCTTCATGATATCTTGTAAGATGTCCACCAACAAGGATAGATGTTGATTGGCTTATGAAACAGTTTAAATTGATGAACTGAAGATTTGCGACACGTATCTGTTTGTATGTTGCACTACAGACTCAACTAAGCTGAATGGAGTAAATTCAGTTGGTGTCATACTAGTTTTTCTTTTCCATTTCTGACTGGCTAGAATAAAATCAGACGGCATGTGATTTGATATTTTGATATGTATGTAATCATATATCACATCTGAGGATTGTATTAAAACAACACATACACTAGCTAATGCGACATGTGTAACATATTTGAATAAATAACTATGTTCATACATTTGTTTTTAAGAAGTTGATAATTTTGGGTGCCAGGCATCATGGACAACCAACCATTCACAATCTCCTTCTTTATTTAATTCGAAATAGCATAGTTGATTTAGAAATATTACTTCATTGTAGGATGTAGAGTTCAAATACCACAATCTCAGTGTTGTAACTGATTCTTTCAAACTCTGGAAAAGATGGGGAAATCAAAGAAACTGCTAAGCGTCTTGTACACTACACCAAAAATGATTTTTGTGGCGGTTATTTCTCCTTTTAGTGGCAATTCCTATTGCCACAAACAATTACCGGCAATCAAATACTAGTAGCTGTTTCCGTATCGGTAACATATTGCCGACCATCATAAGAATGCCGGTAAAAGCTCTTTTAATTTCCGGAAATAATCAATATTTTTACTAGTTATACTCGCAGCAATATTAATTGACAGTATTGCTATTAAAAACCAATTCTATTGCCTGGAAAATGGTCCATTGGTCAACTATGAATATTAAATAATTACACTGTAATAACCAACCAAGTTTTTTCTTTTTTTCTTTTGCATTCTGCTTGAGAATGCGGTGCTTGTCTTTGTGCCAACTGCCAATTACAAAACACACAAGAAAACAATACAGGAACATATAAATATGTGTAAAAATAGGGGCATTCCGAGAATTGAACTCGGGACCTCTCGCACCCTAAGCGAGAATCATACCACTAGACCAAATGCCCACATTGATACAAGAAGGGCAAAGTCAATTTTATCTCTAGTGTTTCTGTTAAAATTGTTTAAGCATGCCACTTTTCTTCAGTTCTATAGTAAGATTGCATACAAATGACCAGATTTGCTTACCTGGATAGGTAATTGTCAGTCAAGGTACCAAAGAGAGTTTACTCATTTACCACTCTCTTTTTCCTATAAGTATCCTCCGTCGTAGACAATCATATAGGAGGTATACTACAAACTAAAAAATGTGGGCACCTCTCTCAACAGAATTTCTTTACCTAGCTTTTTACTTTAGTACTGGACTGTAACATTGTCTCTAGTTTTATATTTTAAGATCAATCATTTTTTTTTTTTGATAATGAGCTCAATCATAATTTACAAATTATTGTATTACATTTTCAGAGGCTGGCTAACTCTCTGCACTGAAAAATTTCCAGACAAAGAAACAGTTGAACTTGTCACAAACTCCTTTCCTTGTTCAATTTGAAATTACAGTTGATTAAATAACTGGCACTAACAATGCACAAATTCCTTCCTTGCTCAATTTGAAATAACAGTTGATTAATCGATCTCACTTCATGATAGAAAGCATGCAGTACTAAAATCGTGTATTTGAAACTTAAGATCACATACCACAATCTCAGAGTTGTGACAGATGCTTTCAAACTAGGGGATAGATACAGAAAACAAAGCAACTTCTAAGTGCCTTATGGGAATCTGGTGCTCAATCATTAAGTCTAATGCAATCAGATTGTTAAGACTATGAATTACATCTGCACTTTTGGTGGAAGAAATTAAGGCAACTGCAAGTATTCTTTTCTTGCAGAGTATGCAGTGCATCTTTTTATGACTAGTTAACGTCAAAACACAGATGAGAACAATACAGGCACAGATAATTATTTAAGAAATAGGGGCATTCCCAGAATAGAACTCGGGACCTCTTGCACCCAAAGCGAGAATCATACCACTAGACCAAATGCCCAAATTGAGGCAGAGGGCTAAGTCAAATCTATGTCTAGTTTTCTGTTAAAATTGTTTATGCATACCACATTGTCTTCAGTTCTAGTAAGATTGCATACAGAATTACAAATGAGCAGATTTTCTTACCTGGACTGGCAATAGTCAGCCAAGATAACTTATTTTTCTAGTCAAGGTATGAAAGAGAGTTTGCGTATTTACCCCTGGTTTTATATTTTAAGGTCAACTATGACTTTTTTTATTGGATTGCTAGATCAACTATGACTTTTTTATTGGGTTGTTAGATCAACTATGACTTATAACACATTATTATATTACATTTTCAGTAGCAAGCTGTCACTTGGTACTGAAAAATTTCCATCCAAAAGTGTTAACGTATCCCATCTCATTCATCCCAATCCATTCACATTCAGCCTCTGATGCTTCTTGTTTTTTAAGTAATACATGATGATAGTTGGTCTTTAAGTACAACATTCACAAGTCAAATCAAGCTTGTAGGATTCCAAATCCACAAAATATAGGGCATTCCATGACTGAAATTGGGACCTCTCACACACCAAGTGAGAATCATACAACCCAAAAGCCTTACATGGAAATTTTGTTGTTTGCCAATTATATTCAGAACTAATAAATTGATTTGGTGAAATTATTTTAAGGTAGACTCTGAAGTTAAAAAATTTCTCATGTGACTATACCACATGATATCAGTAAATTGGTAGCATTCTCCTTTTTTCTACTAGTTGAAACATTACTAATGTTGCAGGGGTCGGAAATCCACTAGCTGTTCACCAACATTGATACAATTCTTGATTGGCTTATAAAACATTTTAAATCAAAGAAATGAAATTTTGCAATGTATATCCGTTTGTATGTTGCATTGCAAACTGAACCAAGCTGAATGAAGTAACTTCTGTTGGTGTCATACAATTTTTTCTTACCTTCTCTGACTGATTTACATCAAATCAAACACCATATGATTTGATATGTAGGTAATTACATATTACATCTAAGTGTTGTAAAGTATAAAATAAGATACTCACTAATGCTACATGTGTAATGGATTTGAATAATAATTGTGTTTAAGGATTTGATATTTTTGGGTGCCAGGAATCATGGACAACAATTCACAACCTCCTTCCTTATTTAGTTTGAAATAACATAGTTGATTTAGCAATATTACTTCATTGTAAAATGTAGAGTTCCAATGGCATACTTAGACTTAAAATGCCATACCCCAGTCTCAGTGTTGCTGATGCTTGCATTGCAAACTTGTGGAGAGATGGGAAATCAAAGTAACTGCTAAGTGCCTCATGGCAAGCTGTCTTGGATTCTGTTGGGTAAAATCATACCCTCAAATAGACCCTATTGGGTTATTGTCAAACCCTCAAATCAATCTGAGAAACGGAAACAATAAAAAGATCACACAATCAATTTGTTTAACGTGGGAAAACCTTCTTCAATCTGAAGTAAAAAACCCACGGGACACTGGTCCAAAATCAAACTTCCACTATGAATATAATGGGTTACAATCAATCATCTCTAGTCTTTCACTAGAGGTACAATCAAACTTCACCAAGTATGGTGATATTCAAACTTCTCTAGAGTGGTCTCTCTAGAGGTATTCTCATGGGAAAATCTCTCTCAGATTTTTCTCTCGACTGAGAATTAGATTCACATCTTCTCATGTTCTGTTGGTTGAAAAAAGGCAACCACAGGTATTCTATTAATCTATTGCTTACAAATAAATAGGGGCATTCCGAGAATTGAACTTGGGACCTCTTGCACCCTAAGCGAGAATCACACCACTAGACCAAATGCCCACAATGAGAGGCAAAAGGCTAATTTAAATCTATGTCTAGTTTTCTGTTAAAATTGTTTATGCATGCCGCACTGTCTTCAGTTCTACAGCAGTAATGAGCATATTTGCTTACCTGGATAGGCAATTGTCAATCAAGATAACTTATTTTTCTTGTCAAGGTATCAAAGAGAATTTACTTTTTAACCTTGTTTTATATTGTTATTAGATCAACTATGACTTTTTTTATTGGGTTGTTAGATCAAGTATGACTTACAACACATTATTATATTACATTTTCAGTAGCAAGCTGTCACTTGGTACTGAAAAACTTCCATCCGAAACTCTTAATGTATCATATCATTCACCCCAACACATTCACATGCTGCCTCTGATGCTTATTGTTTTTTTAAGTAAACAAACTATGCCAAGCTTGTCAGCTTCCAGAGATTCAAAAGGCTAAAATTGATAAATAAAACTCTATGGTTGTTGGTATTTAACTACACCAATTAACAAGTCTAGTTTGTCAGAATCCAAATCATGAAATAGTGGGCATTCCCAGACTGAACTTGGAACCTTTCCCAACACAATCAAGAATCAAATCCATATGATTAGACCAAATGCCTTATTAAGCAAAAAAAAATTGTTTGCTAATTATATTAAAACATTATAAATCAATTTGGTGAAATTATTATTAAGGTATATAGACTCTGAAGTTAAAAATTCGCTTCTAATTTATACATCTGACTTTTACTACATCACATCTTAAAATGGTAGTAGCATTCTCCTTTTCACAATTTGAAATATTACTTCTACTTTTAAAGTTGTTTCTTTTTCATAAGTTAAGGGGGATGAAATTAATCGGTGTTGGAGAAGTTTGTTGCTTCATGATCTCTTAAAAGAACTCCATCAACATTGATACAGTTGTTGATTGGCTTATACAACATTTTAAGTCAAAGAACTGAAGCTTTGCAATATGAATCTGTTTGTATGTTGCATTAGAGACTAAACCAAACTGATTGAAGTAATTTCTTTTGGTCTCATATATAATAGTTTTTCTTTTATTTTTCTGACTGGCTTACATAAAATCAGACACACCATCTGATTTGATACGTAGGTTACCACATATCACATCTGAGTGTTGTATATTATAAAATAAGATGGACAAGAATAAATAATTGTGCAATTTGTGCGCATAACATTTTTTTAAGATTGATACTTTTGGGTGCTAGGCCTCATTGAAAGGACAACAACTCACAACCTCCTTATTCAATCTAAAATAACAGTGAATTTGCAATCTTACTTTATTGTAGAATGAAGAGTTCAAATGGTGTAGTTGAGACATAAGATCACATACCACAACCTCAGTGTAGTGACTGATGTTTGCAAACTAGTGGAGAGAAACAGAAATCTAAGTAACTTCTAAGTGCCTCTTGCGATGTTGTCTTGATGATCATAGTGAAAGCTAATACAGCCAAATTGTTAAGACTAATTCACATCTTTTCCTATATTCTTTTGGTGGAAAAAACGAACTGCAACTATTTATTTCTGGCTGAGAATGAAGTACATGTCATTGTGCCTAGTCAATGACAAACACAACATGAGAATAACACACGCGCAGATAAATATGAAAAAGAATAGGGGCTGAGAATGAAGTGCATGTCTTTGTGCATGCCTAGTCAATGAAAAACACACATAGAAATAATACAGGCACAGATAAAAATGAAAAGATAGGGGCATTCCGAGAATTGAACTCGGGACCTCTCGCACCCAAAGCGAGAATCATACCACTAGACCAAATGCCCACATTGAGAGGGAGAAGAAGGCTAAGGGAAATCTATGTCTAGCTTTCTGTTAAAAAAATTTATGCGTGCCACATTGTCTTCAGACTAGTAAGATTGCATGAGTGACCAGATGTCCAGATTTGCTTACCTGGATAGGCAATTGTCAGTCAAGATTAACTTTTTTTTCTAGTCAAGGTATCAAAGACTTAGCTTCTTTAACCCTCTGGTTTTATATTTTTAGACCATGACTTGTAACATATTATTTTATTACATTTTCAGTGGCAAATTGTCACTTAGTACTGAAAAACTTCCAGCCAAAACTGTTAAATTGTTAATGTATCCCATCATTCATCCGAATGCATTTTCATTCAGCCTCTGATGCTTATTGTTTTTTAAGTAAACAAACTAACATTGATAAAGCTGTTGATTGGCTTATTAAACATTTTAAATCATAGAACTGAAGTTTTGCAATGTGTATCTGTTTGTATGTTGCATTGCAGACTGAGCCAAGCTTAATGAAGTAACTTCTGTTGGTGTCATACTATTTTTTCTTTCCTTCTCTAACTGGTTTACATCAAATCAAACACCATGTGATTTGATCTGTGTAATCACATATTACGTCTAAGTGTTGTAAAATATAAAATAAGATACTTGCTAATGCTACATGTGTAATGGATTTGAATAATAATTGTTTTTATGAATTTGATATTTTTGAGGTGCCAGGCATCATGGATATACTTAGACTTAAAGATCACATATTCACATACCACAATCTCAACATCCTTGCTCATTTAGTTTGAGACAATATTGTTGAATTAGCCATACTACTTCATTGTAGAATGTAAAGTTCAAATGGCATACTTAGACTTAAAGATCACATATTCACATACCACAATCTCAAGTGTTGTGACTGATGCTTTAAAACTTGTGGAGAGATGGGAAATCAAAGAAACTTCTACGTGCCTCGTGGCAAGCTGTCTTGGTGATCAACTGTGAAGGCTAATTACAGCCAGATTGTTAAGACTGTGATTCACATCCACTCCTGTTCTTTTGGTGGAAAAAAGGCAACCACAAGTATTCTATTCTGACTGAGAATGCAGTGCTTGTCTTTGTGCCAGTCAATGACAAAACACACATGAGGACTTGAGGACAATGCTGTTACAGATAAATAAATAAAAATAAATAAATAAATAAAACTACGTATCCCATTGCCCAGAGAATAAGGGAATTCCGAGAATTGAACTTTGGGACCTCTCCACCCTAAGCGAGAATCATACCACTAGACCAAATGCACTGCTATGTAATTTTTGTTGTTTGCCAATTATTAGACTACTAAATTGACTGGTGAAATTTTGGATGAATTATAAAGTTGAAACATCGTTTCTGGAAAGGTTTAGAATATGTTATAGCAAGTTGATCCTTCGATCAAGCAAATGAAATCTTAATGTGAAATAGGATTTTTTTTCTCTAATACAACGGCAACTGACTTTTATATGCTTTGTTCTCCTATGAGAAACTGGATTGGAAGAGAGATACAAGGTTAACTGATTATATGAAAAATTGTAACTCCTGAAGTTATGTTTTGGCCATAAGAGTTTGCATGAGGCGTGAGCCATGACTTGATATTTGGCTTTTATATTTGATTTGATAACAATACTTTATCTTGCAACAATACTTCTCAGTCTTGCATAAGATAAGGTTACCAACCATGAAAACACATTAAATTGTAGCCGCTTGCCAATCAATTGCATCACCTTCTCAATTTACATCTATACATCTGACTTTTACCACACGACACCCCTTAAAGAATGGTGGCAATCTCTTTTTTACTACAACCTGAAATAATATTACTTGTACTTTTAATGTTGTTTCATAAGTGAAGGGGGCTGAAATCCATTAGAAATAGAGAAGTCCGTTGCTTCATGATCTCTTGTAAAAACTGCACCAACATTGATGTAAAACATTCTAAGTCAAAAGAATTGAAGTTATGCAAGCTGTTTGAAGACAGCATTTTGAGTTGATATATAGGTTATGACATTTAAATCTGAGTGTTGTAAATCATTATTAAGATACTTGATTCACATCGTCTCCTGTTCTTTGGTGGAAGAAATTGAACTGCAATTCTTTTCTGGCTGATAATAATGCAGAGCAGGTCTTTGACATAGTCAATCTTTCAATAACAAAACACACTTGAGAATAACAAATGAGCTGATAAATATGAATTAAAAAAGGGGCATTCCGAGA
The DNA here is from genome assembly GCA_013407115.1 of Glycine latifolia. NCBI lineage: Eukaryota > Viridiplantae > Streptophyta > Magnoliopsida > Fabales > Fabaceae > Glycine > Glycine latifolia. Next base: position 37,116,126 of record CM023950.1, on the reverse strand, counting down.
ATCGAACTCGGGACCTCTCGCACCCAAAGCGAGAATCATACCACTAGACCAAATGCCCTATTGTTATAGTTTTGTTGTTTTCTAATTATCACACTACTCAAATTGACTGGTGAAATTTTGGATAAATTATTGTATAAAGTTTTTGAAAGGTAATTAATATATCATAACTACTCTATGACATCACAGTACACTTGTCACTAAGATATTGATCATTTGACAACATGTACCAAAACATTATTTTCCATAACATGTAACGAAGGAAAAACCAAAATTGAAAAATCGTTTTTGTGTACCTCTTATTTTTAGCACACATTGTCATTAAAATGGTAGTAGCATTTACATTTCTAATTTTGTTTTAACATGAATAAGTAACATTCCAAATTATTTTAGTTTTTTTACACACCAGTGCACTTTGTTACCATCATGGCATCATCAAATCTTTATCTAAAACTATAAACAAACAAATGGCAATATTTTTCTCTAACATTCATATCCAATAGGATCTTATTTGGTGAATTTTCTGATCGGGACAGAAGAAAAAGAACACTATCATTCTGCTCATCTAATGTTCTCATGTTTCTTGACCATCGGACTACTCTGCTGCTAACTTTGACGATAACTGGTGTCACTACCAGGTTGAATGTGTGCCCACGTATGTGTAGATTAAAGTTGCGGATAAAACTTAAATTAAAATGAGTTAGTCAGTAAAATGTAGAGGTATGTATCAGAAATGTGAGATGATATGGTTTGAGGAAAAATACAAGTGACAACAACATAGTGAGACCATACACCATAGAGTTCAAAGTAGAGAAGAGGAGTACCATAGAAATACATTCTGTAATTGATTGAATAAAAGAAATATAATGAAAGTGTGGAAGTGCTCTATATATAGAGCTAATTTGTAACAAACTAATATTCCTAATTAGTTATTCGTAACATTAATATTCCTAATTAGTAACTCTTAACAGTATGCATTCATCTTTAATTAAATTTAGACTATTTCTAGATATTAACTTACCATAATATTCCTCTTAAAAAAATACTAAAATATTCAAAACTCACTTCAATAGAGGGTATTATTTCTTTTTTTTTTCAAAATGGAAAAAAGAAATCACTTGATGTATGAGATTATTTTGAATTCGGACAATAACATTGTTGGGTAGCAACTCATCACCGCACGCAGTTATATTCCATATAAAATCTCTGTTCATCTGATCCACAATTTACACACAACTCATTATATATAGCATGTATATAAATCTCTTTAAGGTCATCCACAATTCACTGATGTCCACGACTCTCTCCTTCTGTTTTTCACCCCTTCCCTCCTATGATATCTTTTATCTCTTGTTCTCATTCACATTTTTCATAGGAGGCAAAAAGAGAGAGAGAAGACCAAAGGGGGGTAAGGAAAAACTTCAGCAGAGTAATTCCTTGCAGAAGGGTGCAACTTTCCTCCCTCTCTTTCTCTCTTTCGCTTTCTTGTCAGGGTGTGGTCATATAAGAAGCCATGGCCAGTTTTGCAGGTACCACACAAAAGTGCATGGCTTGTGCCAAAACTGTGTACCTTGTTGATAAGTTAACTGCAGATAGCCGTGTCTATCATAAGGCTTGCTTCCGATGCCACCATTGCCGTAATACCCTTAAGGTATAGAAACTATATGCCAATATATATAATATATAATGTTTGTACAAATTGCAATCCACATTTTCCCATTTGATATTGATCATGCATGCATTATGTGTAGTTATATATATACATGTCATTCTCTTTGTTTTATTTTTATTATCCACTCTTCAAACTTGGCAAAACTAAAGTTGGATGCAGGTGCACTCATGCGTTATATTTATTTTATTTTATATTGTTAACAAAAATGATTCGCAGTTGTTTCATTTCCTTCAATTCCAATTTCCAATTTCCAAAGCCCAAATAGATGTCTCAATTAAATGATTAACTAAACTACCATTCTCATAATTTTATTGTGTTAATTTTTTCAAAGTTTTTTTAATGAACTGGCTTGATAAATATTCTTTCAAAATGCAATTATGTGATTGAATTAAATTAAAGTTAATTAAAAACAATTCAGGTTTTCATGGCCAACCGATTACATTTATTAATAAACACAAGTGTTCGAAGTTAACCAAATTAATCCTACATTTTTTTGTAATTTGTTGTAACTTTGTTTACAGCTTAGCAACTACTGTTCTTTTGAGGGGGTGCTCTACTGCAGACCTCACTATGATCAACTCTACAAGCGAACTGGTAGCCTGGACAAAAGTTTTGTAGGTAAAATTGACTTAAAAACTAGAAACACAAATCTCAAATGAAAATTAGTTTCTACTATTACTATATATCTACTTTCTCTTCCATCACATTTCCACTCCCATTTGTCTTTATATCTCTCTTTTCATTTCCTAGCACATCACTTATAACATTTATGAGTTTCTCCCTTTTCCTTTAATTTTTCTCTGTATTTCTCTCATCTTCCACCCATACACCCTCAAATTCAATATTTTCCAGAAAATTAGAGTAGAGTAACATTTTTCATTTTCACAGGAACACCCAAAATTCAGAAACCAGAGAAACCGGTCACTGGTAATGAGGTGATTTTTCTGTAGCTTTTCTTACCATATATTAACACTCTTCTGGATTCTAGTCTTTTATTCATTAAAAATTGAACAAGATTTTTTACCTGTTGCAACTATGCCTCTCGTCTGCCATGCAAAGTTAGCCATTTTCATTTTCTTCACTATTTGCTCTCTAGCTTTAATGTTTTAATGGCATCTAACTGGAACTGGATAATTTTAGCAGAATACTAAGGTCTTCGCAAACGTGTTCTTGGGCACCAGAGACAAATGTGTGTGTTGCAACAAGACAGTGTATCCCACTGAGAGGGTAGCCAATACAATACTATAGCTTTTTCAATTGATGACTACTTTATTAATTCCCCTTCCTTCTAAATATTATTAATATATATCATTATGTTGTTGCATATATTAAAGGTTACGGTTAATGGGACACCCTACCACAAGGGCTGCTTCAAGTGTACCTATGGAGGTTGTGCTGTAAGCTCATCAAACTTTATCACACACGAGGGAAAGCTCTACTGCAAACACCATCACATTCAACTTTTCAAAGAGAAAGGGAATTACAGTCAGCTCGAGAATGAATGCTAGCTAGCAATGTTGAGTACTACTACCATGGATAATGCACCATTGTCAGCAACGCATAATAGAGTTGTCCTTGTAAAATACATGCATTGATGAGAGAGAAAATTTGCTGTGTGTGCGCGCGCGCGCATCTTGATTCTTGAGAATGCTTTCAGCAGTTTTATTTTAACAATGAATTATTTTAAGTTCATAAATTAAATATTTAATGCACACTTAATCCTCAATTTGTAATTTTTATAAATAAAAAAATAATTATAATTAAATATTAAAATATACGAATTAAATCAATGTAAATATATTTATAATCTTATAAAATATAAAAAATATTTTTGTATTATTTGTTTGTAATGATAATTATATCAACTTTTTTAATTTTTATATACGCATTTCATTATATTCATTTTCAGATATCTAAAAAAATTATAACTGTTAAATTGATTTTTTTGTGTGTTTTTAACTAAACTTTAATTATACTTTGATATTTTGTCTTTTAAACTTTTTATAGGAAAAATATTAAGTAGACACCCATGATGTTATTCAATACCTAGTTAAAGAGAAGAAGAAGAAAATATAGATATAATAAAATTAAAATTTATAACATGATAAGAAGAGAGATAAAGAAAAATAAGAAATATTGATGGGGTATTTAAAATAAATAGGTATTTGTATATCATTATTCTTTTATCAAATATTTCTATCAATTAATTTAAGTTATTAGATTAACTTTATAATTTCCTGAAGATCTTAGGTTTGCAATAATGACAGATTTATATTTTCAACAATATAAAGCTTTTTCAATGTTTATTTTTAAAATTTATTAAACTCAATAGAATTTTTAATGAGAAAAAAACTAATTTACTTATCACTTATATCAACATGTCTTAAATTTATATTTTGACTTTGAATACATACAAATATAAAGAGTAAATTACTCATAATTAGCTTGACATGTAAATATTATGTTGAAATATACCGTTCTATTTAATGTAAATTACATTAAATTACATTTCCCTCTCATGAGATACGTGAAATATTACATGGTTTTTCCCTTTTATATAAAAAAAAAAAATATATATATATATATATATATATATATATATATATATATATATAACAAATTACACTCCCCTGAACCTAGAAACCAAATTACACAGATATCATTCTGGGAGTGAACTCCAGAAACATCATCAAGGAGAAAAATATAGTTGATATTTTGGGATCAAGCATCGTTGTCTGTCGCCCTTACCACCATCATCCACGCCTACGGGACCAATAGTTGAGCCTAGAGCCAGACTCCCCTTCATCAGTCAAACAAACAGTGTTCTGGATATGAATCTGCTTCTAGTTGTGGTACTATGGTTGCCAATCTTGGGAGCTCTTTTTCTGTTGCTCAATAAAAATTATTGTTCTTTTCTTTCTTTTTTTTCCTCATTCAGTTACATCAAAGACGGTAAAAAGGCAATAACACATTCATATAACTTAAAAAATTAAGTATCCATCAATAGATTAAATTCCTCTTTTGATCTCTCTTTTTATTTAATTTGCTATATTTAATCCCTTTATAATTATCAAATTATGTGTGTGCGCGCGCGGGGGTCGCGCACGGAGTTAACACCAGGAAAAATACTAATTCAATATAACATAGTATATTAAAAAACTTAGAAGAAAAAATTTGGTAATAGTGTATAAACTGGTGGTATTCTAAAAGGCATGCTCCCCAACCAAGCCAAATCATCTCAGCTACAGATCTAGATGGATTCGAACCACCAACCTCTCAAAGCAAATGTTTTTAAAGATTAGGTCAATAAAAAAAATGCTTTGAGCGCTCTACCATTTTCAGCTTACAGACCTTTATGACATCAACATAGAAATCTCTTTTACTCAATTTTCATAATTTAATTAAACATATAAAAACATACTTTAAACCACAATACCTTCTGTCAAAAAAGTTTTAACCACGTGATTACACATTTCTCTACATATTTTATAAATAAAATATTAAATATTAAATTAAGAACCTCTTGATTACACATATATATTCAATACTTTACATTATTAATAAATAAATTACAAAAACATCTACAATTATTCATGCTCACGTTGTAACATTTGTACATACGGCTTTAACCTTTCTCCTCCCAATCCCACAATTCAACATAAGCTACCTAATAGTACGTGTGTACACGAAATATTCAATTCACAATTTGTACCCAAATTGGAATTTCAATTTAGGGTCACATTAAAAAAATCTCCATTTGGAAACATGCAACTCTCCTGTTTTTTAATATGTAACATTTAAAGTAATGAATAGAAGAAACATTTGATATACTGCAAAATAAAACCAAATGCCAATATCGTGTAGACAGGGAAGTGAGGAACTCTTTATTTTCCCTGCAGTCAGCAAAGTTTCTACAGGATCGCTATATTCCATTAACCTTTAATGTATGAAAGATGAAATTTAAGGGTGAGGCGATCTTCTGCACATGCAATTTTTCCAATATACAACAAAATAAAACAAAGACCAATTTAGAACTATTCCAGAAACTGAAAGATAAACCATATATGGAACTTCAGTAACTCAAATTGAGAAGGCTACCTCAACATGGATGAATAAAACATTCCCTTGAACTTGGCCTTTTGCAGACATGAACTTTGTAATTCTTTACAGAAAAGCTGGGGAAGATCACTGCAATACATGGTACGGTTACACTTTGCACTTCTGGCAGCAGAGGCTTCATAACAGTGTTTATGTAAATCTACTAAATACGTGGGAAATTGGAATGCTAGAAAAGAGCAACAGAGATTTTATTGTATTGATATTTCAAAAGGTATATATACCTTTAATTAATTGATTAACTTATTGCTTATCAAAAGAGATATTTTACTTCGCCTTGATCTTGTTCACTTGATCTTTTGGATCGAGTCTTGTCTTATCTTTGACTTGGTCTCAAGTGATTCTCACATTTTCTTTCTCCTCCCTAGTGAATTCTTGGGTTAGTCCCACTAACAGATTGCTAGTTCTATTGCCCCTCCCATTGTTGGATGAATCTCTTGCACCATAGGGGACTAGCACATCACGTCCATAAGTTCTTGAGATTGGAGTTCATGAATCTCTTATACCATAGGGAACTAGCACATCCCTTCTTATACACGAATTATTATCAACACGTATATGAATTCACATTCAACTCGAGAACTTATGCACATTCCTCCAAAGTCCCATAAGATGTAAACAACATACTCTCTTCCCAACAATAGTTGGTGCGACAGAACTAGCAAACTTTTCAAGTAATGACTAGGGACCTCGGAAAAGAAAAAAGACATGGGAGCAAGAACTCTTAAAGAAGAGGGCTCAGAAATATTGATAATTATAAAGGGGGGAAAAAAGTGTTTCTAAAACCACCCAAGACCATGCAAAAAGAATAAGGTGAGACCATCTAAAAGACCAAGTCAACCAGAGACCAAGTCTAAGTAAAAAACATTTTAAGAACTAAATTAATTTTTAGCAATTTTAACCCTTTGAAATATCAAACAAAATAGATTAACTTAGTTTTTTTTCTCTAATTTATTTTTAGATTCAATTGGTCCTCTATTGTTTTTTTCGATTTGATCCTCTAATTTTTAAAATTAGAAGACCAATTTAACAAAAAAAAATTGAGAACCAAATCAAACCTAATTGATAAATCAGAGGGGGGAAAAATTAATATAACCAACAAAATAAACATATTACAATTTGTATATCACAAAAGCAAAATAATTAACTCAACGACATTAAATGGCAATCCGTAATAATGTTGGAAAATTTAAATAACAAGTAAAATAAGTTAAATTGTACAATGAGGTTATTACTGAGATCAATGTTCCCGTCGAGAAAATACAATAAAACATCCTATTACATTCTTTCAATGCACAAATTGAAGAAATCCACTAAGCATTAGACAATCTCTGTAAATAAAGAACATATCCCAAAATTGGAATTAATACCACTTCAATTACGAATTCCCCAAATCGAAAGCATCGAACACATAAAGTTCTTTTATTCGTTTCACATATACGAATTACTTGCTTCCATTGATGTTATCAATGGCATATGCGTTGTTAGCTATTATTAACACGTTAAAAAGAAAACCCTTATGCCTGATTGTGAAAGTAATAGATAATACCTTGTTAGATCGAAGACAAACGCGAGTCCTGCGATGTATCCGTGGTAAGGAGAGTGGCAGAAGTATAGGTAATAAAGTAAATAAATAAAAAAAGGGAGAACATCACACACACCAGAGGGAGAAGCCGGGAATTCCCGTGCGATCTCCCCAAAACCAAAAATCATTTAATTTTTTATTAATACTTTTGACCTGCCATGCAAGCGCACCTGCCATGGCAAAGGTCGGTTAACAAAGTTGACCAGAACGTTTTCTGTTTCATAAAACCCACACAACACAATAATTTCCCCCATTAAAAACCCTCGCATCATAATTTCAATACCACAACATGAACCGACATTGGAATGCGAAGAACACAGCCACGCTTTCTTCACTCGATCTGCGCTGCAATCTCCGATCGTTGAACAAACGATCTTCCGAAAGAGACCTTAAGAGCAACACGAACACGATCACCACACCTCTGAACAGTAGGTAGTTCCGTGGCACCAGGCTTCGAATCCTGGAAAAAAAACGGATCAAATGAAATTAGAACACGCACAAGAGTAATGGAAGCTGTGGAGGGCGAAATCCGAAACGAAAAATTAACCGTACCTCGGAAAAGAACCATCGGCGTGTAGATCGGAATCCGATCCATGTGAAACGCCAATGAAAGAACCAGCGAGGTGTTGATTGGTAGGTAGGAAGAAAATTGAAAGGAAGGGTTGAAGTTGTGAATGAAAAAGGGGGAAACCCTAACTTATATAGAGGGGCTCAGACCCTGAATGGAGTGCGCAGTTAAGAATTAAAGTTTTTTTTTCTGGATTAGTTAAGAATTAAGATTGTCTCTCTTATTTTTTTAAGAAAATAATTAAGATTTAAGATTTTCTCTCTTATTTATTTAAGAAAATAATAATATTTTTACTATTATAGAAAATAATAACTCTAAATGTGAAAATATTTCAATTTTTATATAAAAAAAAATACTACTAGAAATGAAAATATTTTTCTTTTTATATAAAATACTACTATGAATTATTTGATTTTTTTTCAAAAAAAGAGAGTAAATATTTGACTTTCAAATAAATAATTTTTAATGTATTTATATTTTATTTTTTAAATATATATTTTATATAAAAAAATATCTCAACTATTTTAAACTATTATATTTTTATTTTTAATTTGTATATTTGTCTTTCTTAATTATTCATCTCATTCAATTCACTCGCAAATAAATATTTTTAATACTTTTAATATGTATTTTATAAATAAATAAATAAACCCTTTCTCAACTATTTCAAAACCATAATATTTTATTTTTAATTTATATTTGACTTTCAAATAAATATGCTCCATATTTTTATCCTTTCCTTTTTTAATATGCATCTCTCAACTATTTCAAATCATAATCCTTTTATTTTAATTTATGTATTTGATTCTCTTTTATTTCTATTTTTAAATAAAGATTTAGTATTTTATAAAAAAGTTATCAATAATTAAAAATAATCTTATATAACAAATTAATTTTTTTATTATAAATCTGTCAAGAAAAAAAGTGTGATACACTCTAATATGTCAAAAGAAATGTGTAAATTTTAATATAAAAAAGAGGGAACAATATAATATCTGCATTTATGAGGGAAGAGACTTTGATTTACTCTACTTTTTAACATAAGTGAGAAGTTTAATTTACTTAAATATAAAATCTAAAAAGTGATAAAAAAAATATATAAATGTAAATATGTTTATGGTCACTTTAAATTAAGTCATTTTTTTCTTTTAGTCTCCAAATTAAAAATTGTTTTGTTTAATCCCTATTTTTTTTCCAAAATGTTGTTCTTGGTTTCTCGTCACTAACCGCATTAAACTCATTCCTGACATGGTTAATGACTTCCACTTTATAAAATTTCTTTACAAGGTTTTTATATGATAGTTTAGATTTTAATAAATTTATATTATAAGAAATTAAAAGATTTTATATATTTATAAAATTTAAAAGAGTCTTTGAATTTTAAAAACACATTTAAAATTACAAGAATTAGTAAAAAAAAATAATAAAAATGATGAGATTTGGATAAAAAAAATAAAGTAAATATAATTTTTTAATCTTTTAATAACTAAATTGATTATAGTTTTAGGTCCTCCTATATTAATTCTCTTGTAATAACATTTTCTCATTATCGTTTTTGGATTTGAACAATAAATTTAAAATTATACACTAATTATATGAAAAAAAATTCAACTACTACAACTATTTTATGATAAATCTAATGATGTACAACTCCAAATGTCATTACATAAAACACTAAGGCTTTAACGCTGAAAAAATCATTTTTAGTTCCTTTAAAACTCTTGAATTAGTTTAATTAATGAAAATGCGCATAATTTTTTTTTCAATGAATACAACCATGTCATATAAATTTCATCTATAAAAAGATCCTCAAGTTATAGATCCATGAAGACATATAAACCCTAAGTCGATCCCCACCAAGACAAAACATAAATAAATGACAAAAGGTCAGATCTTGCCCCTAAGTCCACCACCAAGTTCACATTAACCACCAGTGACATGCTTTTCAGAGGCTACATCATGATATGCTCCTATATCAAATGACACGATCATCACAATTCAAAAGAAAACGCAAGGATAAACTCGTTTTTAAAGGAAACAACATATAAAAGAAAATATAAGATCAATATGTTAAAAAGAGATATAGAAATCCTCCATTTCTTCCACTAGCCATGTACTAGTACAACTCGTCAAGTAACACGTCATTCTCAAGTCACAATTATCAATGCACATGTCTAACTGTCATGCTGACTCTTTACTCTCGAAAGATTTTACCTTTTGAGTGATTAATCCAAGTAGATCCATTAACATAGTTGCACTCTATGATTTGACCATTTTGAGAGACTTTAATTAACCCTGTAAAAGAAGTGTGATTTTATTGAAAATGGATGAGCGTGTGTAATGCCTTACCTCGTAAGGCTTGCAAAGACCTTAACTTATCTAGGCATTCACCCACTAATTCATTCTATAGGCTCATTCTGTGTTAGTCACCACGACAACCTCCAACTATAGGTTGAGGGTCTTCTTAGTACCTCCAACTTACATGTCTACTCACATGCAATGTCACTCATCAATGCATGTATGTTATGATCATTTAAATCAATATCGTACATCATCACAAATTCATTCACCAATCTCAACATCATAAAAGGTTATAACATCATAGATTCACCATTCATACGTTCATCACACTTATGAACCCACATATAGTTCAATAAGCATAACAAGACATTTTAATACCTTGAATTCTTGCAAACAACTTACTAAAAATTCATATAAATATAACTCTCATATCTTAATATAAAGTCAACTTTGATAATAAAATAACATCATCTCAACCGCATCTCATATAATCATAAATTCATTAAGACCTCAAAATGGTTGATTTATGCAAGAAAAACAAACATTAATCACATCCACATCAAAACTAATCATCGGACTCAAAATGATCATTTGACTTAACTGTACTATGTATTGAAGTGATCTTCCTTAGCTTATCTGTACAGAATTACAAGGTCTCAGGTCTGCAAAAGGCCAAGTCCAAGGGAATGTTTTATAGGTTCTTATTCATCGTGAGGTAGCTTTCTCATATTTGAGTTAATGAAGTTCCATATTGATATGATAAATTATTCTTCAGCTTCTGAAATAACTCTGTATTTTCCTTTGGTTTTATTTTGTTGTATTATGGAATGGGATTCATTTCAGTAAAAATAACAGTTTTCTCTTTTGGTTTATACAACTAACAAAATAACTACATTTAATGAAAGCAAGTAATTTGTATATGAGAAGGGAATAAAAGGAAGTTTATATGTTCGAGTGCTTTCAATTTGGTTAATTTGTAAATGAAGTGATATTATTTTCAATTTTTGGGAGAGATTGCTTACATTCACTTCTCATAATAGTGGTATGAATTGGCAGACTTGCTTAATGGTTAGTGGAGTTCTTCAAGTTCTGTATTGAAAAAGGTATCTAACAGCTTGTATGATAGATTCATAAGGATTGACTTTAGTTTAGCCGCCACTACAAGTTAAAACTTGTTCTATTTGTCTCAATTGTTTAGTTATTTATTGATCATTTGTATTGCAACATAGTGATGCAGTAGAGAAATAAGAGAAGTCCTTGAATAAATATAAGTCATAGTTCTTCTGGAATAATTTTATATTGGCCTTTGGTTTTATTTTGTTGTATTGCTATCATACTGTGCTATGGAATGAGATTCATTCAGTAAAAATATGCACAACATCCCCACCTCTCCTTTTTCATACAATAAAAGGTTAATGGAATATAGAAAAAAAGAAAAAATAGTTAGATGCTGTAGTCACTTTGCTGACTGCAGGGAAAGCATGCTTATGGAAATATGTAAAGATCGAGTTGTTTTTCTACAGCTTTAGGTAAGGTTTCATTTCATTATTCTTGACATTCTAGAAAATACTTTTCTAAACTACTTAGAATTTTTTTTTTCAGAATGTTTAATAAAAATCGATATGTTGACACTGAGGAGCGTTAGGAATCCCTCTCTAATACACTTTTTTAATTAGTTAAAAACTATTAAAAACTATAAAATTAAAAAAATCATTAAATATGTTGTGAGGCCAGTGATGGATCCAAAAACCTTATAAAGAAGAGTTGAATTTTTTTTCCTTCTCTTATAATTGTTTAAATGTTTAAATTTTGATAAATAATAATTATTAAAAAAATTACTATTTTTACACATAAATTTGAAACTAGTTTTTTATTAAATGATGATAACCTTAATTGTTATTATAATAAGTTAATAACATCAAACCCAATTAATTTTACACTAGTTATCACTTTAATCATCATAATAAAATAACAAACACAACTAATTTTACACAATTTTATACTAATTAATATTCATTATTATTATTATAACAACCTACAGAATTAATTTTATATAATTTTATACTAATTAAATTTTATTTATATATATATATATATATATATATATATATATGTGTGTGTGTGTGTATATATATGTGTAGACAAAATTAGGATGTCACGGGATGAAAGCTTAAATACATGCCACCACATAAATTCACCGAAACATCAAGATGAAAATAAAATTGTTCCACAAAATAATCATATGGGTGTTAATTTGGTTTAGCTTGTTTTGAAAAAATAATCACCTGTTTTTGTCAATCTTTAAGGAGAGCTTTTAGTTTTGGCAAATAAGCTAATATTTCATAGAAATAACCTCTGGCCAAACGCGCATCAAATTGATTTTAAGTTTTTAACATACTATTTGAGAAGTTTAATTTATTACACTTGGTGATTCATTTTATTTGGTTGTTGAGAAGTTAATTCAAATTGACTTAGAAATCATTATTACGATATATATATATGTGTGTGTGTGAATATGACTAACCGCCAATGGGAATAGAATTGAACAAGGTTGTAAATAGCGGGGGTATTGTTGAGAACAGCATCGAAATTGGTGGCATTCAGATCAGGAGGATGATCGATCGACACCGCTTTCGACATGGATCCAACTTGGCGACGCGAAGGAAGAAGTCGAAGTTGCAGAGAGAATGCATAGAAACAGACTCAAACGTAAATACTAAATAGTAAATCCTCATCCTAGACATGGAAAAGGGAAGGATCACGAGGAATAAAATATTAAGCTTTTGAGCGAAGAGAGGCAACAAGTTTGAAGCTGGACTGTACATAATATTTCTTTTTGTTTATTGTGTATATGTGAGAGATAAATAGTATTAGTGGGACTATAGATAGTTAGGGAGTTCAGTTGTAACTTGTAAGTAGTTGTATTTATCATAGCTTATATTCCATTAATAAAATCTCCCTTAACTTTTAGTTTTAGGCTGTAGTTTGGTTAACTTATTTATTAAAAGTTGCAAAATAGTAACATTAGCTCAATGAATTATAAAATATATTACATATATTTAATGAGTAAATGCTTTGATCACTTTGTTTAATTTGATAATATAATATATTTAACAAATATAGTTCTACACACATGCACCGTTCTTGGTCGGATAGTAACGTCAAAAAAATAATTCAATCATATTATGCTACAAAAGATTAAGAAACGGTGCATGTGTAGTATTCAACTTGTCGGATAATAAAGTAAAAAAAAATGGTCGGACAGTAAATTTTACTTGCAATACCAATTATAATGTTTATTAAAATATTATATAATTAACTTAAAAATAATATTATTAAACATTATATTTACTAAATATAATATTTTTAATATAATAAATAAAATATATGTGTATCAAATGTATGTCTTTAATGTGAATAGTGGTCAAAGGATAATATGTAAACCAACAAAAATTAATGAGTTCTTTTTAACGTTTGCCTAGCTTGCTTTTAATGTTTTTTTTCTTTTAATATATAAAAGAGTATGAATAGTCATTTGGTTTTAAGAAACTTGTTCTTTGAAATGCTTTAATTTATTTTACCTCTTTGACAAAGTTTTTCTGAAAATTACTTTACTTTGTTAATAGAGTTTTTTAAAATAAAAAAAACGCAATTCAATATCCATATTTTGGTTTTCCTTGTTTCAGTTTCAAAAAAAATTGTTATCATTTAGTTATATATTTTTCTTGACGTGTTTCACACCTCCTTATATGTAGTATATTTTCATCGTATGTCAATTTTAATTCAAGCATTTTCTTTTATAGAATTCAAGCATGTTAATCATAGGAAATTTTAGAAATACATAAATAACCTTTCTCATACAACCGAAGAGAAAAATACGTTGTGTCAAAAAAAAAAGAAGAGAAAAATACATAAGGGCGTGTTTTTTTTAAATTTCCTGATTTCTTTTTTTAATTACAAAATTGTCACTTGGTTCTAATTTATTTCATGCTTTTACATATTTGCACAGGAAACAGAGAAAACCAAAAAATAGCATTTCTTGCACAAATATTTAAAAATAGGAAACAGTAAAGCATTTTTACTATTAAAAATAAAAACAGAACATGAAAACAAAAGTAAATAATTTCCATATGGTACCAAAAAAATACTTGCCCATACATAAGTTAGGTAAACTAAATCAATCAATAACAATCCATTCTTAATTATATGGTACCAAAAAAATGTGTAGTTACTGTAAAATAATAATCACGAAATTGAAATTGCTAATTAATCATTAAACTTATTTGTTAGGACGATCGAGTGACAGCATCGGGACACATTGAGTCCTTCTTGAGAGAATGTCGCCATCTCCAACGAAACTCCTTACACCAAAACATTGTTTCTCTACAGGAAATCATTATCTAGGGTTCAAGGTGCTATAATTTTTTTTATAGGAAACTCTCACTTTGGTGTCCAAATATTTTTAAAGAAAAAAAAATAGAAAATTAATTTCTCTTTTTAATATATAACATTTGATTTTTTTTCTATTCTTTAATTAACTTTACAAGACATGGAAGAAGACTCAACTTAAAAGTCACCCAAAGCAAATATAAATATAATGCATCATTGAAAGTGTGGTTTGTGGAGAAGAGAAAAGAAACGATCATGGGTGGAATAAACTGTTCATTTTGGGGACTCCATTAGCTAAAGTTAATAACGAGAATAAGATGCCAGAGCACGTTATAGGCAATGCAAAAGGCAAAGCTAAAGTGCAATTCGCATCACAAAGAAAGTTGCCAAAGCCAGATTATTTGGTGCTACAAATATATTTTCGTACACAACTGAACACATTACTTGTTTCCTCTGTTTGCAAATTTGATAGTTCCATCAATTAATCAAAACACCACACGAACACCAATTCCAAATGTTCAGATCAATTCAAATACATTCAACAAATGAAAAAATTATAATGCAGATTAGTGCGCTATTAGAGGGGTTTTATTTTTGTATCAATCGCCAATATAAACAAAAACACAAGAAAAACAGAAAGCCACGAATCCTCCTGTAAATGAAGCAGAACAATATTTCATATCCACGAAATGTAAATCAACATAGAAAATGATAAAAACTAAGAGCGATAATGGTCATGTTCAAAGTCAAAATACAGTTTCAAATCCAATTTGTGCAAAGCAACCTCTCTTCTCTTCTCAGAAGCAGGCATCCAACAGGCAACAGCAGCAAAGAGCAGCCAAACTGCAACAATTCACAAATTCAAACAAATTAGAATCCGTGCGTTAAACGAACTCTACTCATTTCACACAAGAATCACAACGCTTTCTCGCTTTACCAAAAAAAAAAACAAAAAAGATACGAGACTGAAAATTCAAAGCTTCAACGTATCATACTTTCTCCTCCTCCTTGGTTTCTGAATATAAGTTTTTTTTTTTAAATTTTGTTTGTTTTTAACACTCTTTTCAAATTATTGTTTAAATAATCACTTTCTTAACAAATAATTTTGACAAAATAATACAAAATTATTAATATAAAAAATTATTAATGTAACAAATTTAATGTCACTGATTAAATTAATCAATTTTCGTAAAATATGTGAATTAATTAAAAAACCTTACATATATATATATATATATATATATGTTATGTTTTCGGACGTAGGTAGTAAATTATTTCCTATTTCAAATTAATAAAGATTTATCAATGCTTATTTTCTTAAAATAATAAATATCTTATTTGGTTACTTGATAAATCCGTAAGTGGCGGGGTCCACCGGAAAAAAAAAGACGACATCCACTTTGAGTAACGTGGGCGCGTGAGATGAAAGCATTAAGACAGCCCAACTACAGCTAATCAATGATCAACCAGGGGCGCACCATAGATGATGGTGCAACCGCAATCAATCGAGTTAAGGACAAAAACCCCGATCTGAGTCGCCACAACCACCTTCACTCACTCAATTTTGATTTTATAACACAGAGGGAGAGAGAGTAACGTACCATCCTTCTAAGCAACCAGCGCTAGATGAATTCTGGTGTTGTTGCGGCGGAGGCTGAGCGTACTGAGGAGGCGCGTAGGGTGGAGGGTACCCCTGTGCTGGATACGCCTGTGGAGGGTATCCTCCCTGTGGAGGGTACCCTGGCGGAGGGTATGCGTCCTTTCCGTAAGATTCCGGCGGTGGGTAACCTAGTCATAATCATAATCACATATCAGTGAAACAAAAATCCAAGAAAAATCCAACATACTACAGTGCACACCTAACCTAATCTTAATATATAAAAAAAATAAAATTGAAGAAAAAAGGAGGAGAAGTTAATAAAGAATGGAACCTTGGGGAGGAGGAACACCGACGGGTGGTTGCTGCTGGTTGTAGTAACTCATCGTTGAAGGGTGAGAGAGAAGAAGTGAAAGCGGAAATATAGAGAGGAAGGATAGTGGGTGGGTTATAACCGAGGAAAGCTATTCCCTATGCTTTCATTTTTTCCTCGCTATTATAATGTGTTATTTGTTTGGTGGCAACTGGGCACAAACGTGTCATCCTCACACGTCACACTCGAAAGATAAATTGTTGCCTTTTGTAACTTCCTCGCGTTCAATTCCTTTTTTCATCTTTTTTTTTTCTTTTCCCTTCGTTTCGGTAATTGGAATGCAGTATATTCCGTGTGAAATGCGCGTAAGCAAATTTGCACGCCAATTGGAGAGAGAAAAAGAAATGCACCCCATAACTGCCATTTTTCATATTATAAACCTTTTTCTTAATTATTTTTCTCACTCAACATTTATTATCAAATTAATTTGATTTAATTATTTATTCATTTTTACATAAATTATTTGTTAACTCCGTTCCATTATAATTTTCATGTAAAATAAAAATTTATTCAAAAATAAATTTATTTATTATCACTCTTATTACTATTATTCACACATTATCATTGTTATTATTTATAATTTTATCAAATTATTATTATTCTTTTGTCACTATTATTTTATTTGAGTGTCATATCATCTTATTATTATCATTACTTTAAATTATGATTATTATTGTAATTATCATCATTAATATTATTATTATTGTTATTTTGATCACCACTTATGATTATTTAATTTATATAGTGGTTGTTAGATAAAATTACAATTTATTACACTTTTATCTTATTATATTATGTTTTTATTTCATATCATATAAATAATGCCTTAAAAGGATTTCTCCCAACGAATAATTCCCCCTGTTTAGTTTTCGCTCCGCTCGTGCGTGGCACTCCTTGCTGGCGGAGCTGAATCCGTTGCGACACCGATGGGAATGCATGCTACGAAAGATAGGGTGGAGTCTGAAACATCAACCGTGAAGAGTAAGCCAGGTGCGTAATCAAGCTCCCCCTGTCTTCCCTTGAAAGGGAGTTTCGGTTCAGTTCTCCTATGAATTAGATTCTAAGTCGGAGAATGCCCATGAAGAGGGTCTTATTACAGAATATGCTGTTTTGAAACTAGCTCAATTAGTAGCGCTGGCGCGTCACTCGACTCCTCGGCTCACTTTGAAAACTTAGATGTTGAAGCATGGGCGGCCGTCGATCGATGAATTGAGAAGCAATTTCTCTGTTCGAAATCAAGCTACGGGCCATCAAATTCTAACTTCTCATTTGTTCGTGATTGCTTGTATTTAGTGAATGATATGGCATAAAAAGGAGGAATTTGTAGTTTGTGTTCAAATCAATGTTACATGAATAAATGTTGATTCAAAAAGGGAAAAATAATCTTATTTGAGTGGTGACATGAGTGGATTGCGCTTAGATATTTATACATTTTTAATTTTGATTATGTTAATATATACATACACACGTATATATATACATACATATAATATATATATATATATATCATATTCATAATTTATTTATACCTAAAATATATATTTTTACTAATATTAGTTGTGGTCATTTATCTTTTAATTCTAAAATTTGAGTTATTGTTAATCTTACAAAACAATGGTAATTTTTAGTTTTAGGGTAGATTTTTAACTATTTATTACTGATTCATAAGATGAATGTTGTTCGATTATATTCACACGTGAAAATTTTGAAATTCAACTAACTTTCAAATTAAGAAACAAATATACATATGGTAAACATTTTGTGAATAATAAAAAATATAATATTTTTTTCTGATTGCTTGTAGGACTCACTTTTATCATATTTATTATCTTTTTTTATTCAAACGGTAGTTAAATTTTTATAATTTTCATGTAGAGCAATTTAGAGATAAAAATTTTACATCTTGAATCACAAAAACATGGTTTTAATATGTGTCCCAAAATATATAAAAAAACAATAATTAAGGATAATATTAACCCAAATTTAAAAGTTAAAAAAAAAACAAAAATTACGATAATCACTTGATTGTACGCTAAACAACATAACGATAAAAAACAAAAAATTATTTTTTGAGAGATGAAAATCAAATCATTTTTTTTATGGAATTAAAATCAAAACTCTCAAATTCAGAAGGACTAAATAAATATTTTAGTCTTACTTTTTTTTTTATAAAAAAAGAACAACGTGAAATTTGCCACTTGACTTAACAACTTTCGGATACTGCGACAAAAAACAGTCTCGGCTCAGTAAAATAATTCAAAATAATATCATTTGGGTGATCTCTTTATAATTTTGTTTCACATTAATGAAGGTACCAGTTTTATAAAAGTATTAACTACTTTACTATATAGTTTATTTAAATTTCATCCTTACTTCTTTCATTATTGAACTAAAACTAATGGAACGTATGAAGATTACAACTTACAAATATATTTTGATTTTCACATTTCAAAGTGCTAAATTATTTTCTTTATAGACAGGCTAATGAATTTTGACTAATTTTATAAATATTATTTTTGAACTCAAAAAAAATTCAGGCTTTTTATAAATATTTATTTAAATCATTAAATATTAATAAAAAATGCAGTTCAACAAATTAGAAACCATATTGTAGATGATTTCGGAGTAAATAAACTACTAGATATATAAGAACGAGTGATTGAAAAATTATGTAAGAAATGAATTTATTTAAAATATATTTTTTCACTACTTCCACCTTTGATCTCTTTTTCTTCTCTGTCCCCGCCCCTGCTATTTTTCTGTGTTTTATTTTAGTCTTCGTCTTCGTCTGTTTGCGTTTTGCCTACTTGCAAGTTGCAAGGACATATTTCATTCGATACGTTGAGGACAAAAGACTAGTCAGTATTGCAGCCATAAATTAAAAGCAATAAAATAGTCTTGCCCCTAAAACATTGCAATGACAAAAAACTCGTCAAGACCTAACAAATAAATTATAAATACAAATTTTTAAAAATATTCAAAAAGCTTCCCAGCTAATTAAATATGCAAACACGTCATAAAAGAAATTTTGAATTTTAATGTTTAAAATTTTAAATGAAAAATGTCTAGAAAAAATTTTATTCGTTTGAACAAATTGACTTGACTTTTTTTATATTTAAAATCGATTAATTTGTGTCAACTATGTGCCATACCACCATGGGAACATCCGAACATGAACATCGGCAGATTGATCAAAATTAATATAAAATTCGAAATAAATTATATAAGAAAGGTTATTTTTGAAATATTTTAATAAACTGTTTTCGTCATCTCATATTAAATCTGTTCAGTTATATGGTGATTTTCTTCATTCAGCAAAAAAAGAAATATATGGTGATTTTCTTCGAAATAAATTATAAAAAAAAGGGCAGTGTCCCACATAGCATGTCTTATGAAACAATCCATTTTTTTATGAAAAAAAACTGCCACGAGAATGTCGTTAATTCACGTATTTTTTAAAAAGCCAAATAAAATAAAATGACTATTAATTAAAATGAATATATAAGCTATATACAATATTGATTCTATACTACCAATAAAAAATATTAATTATATACTATATTAGTTATACAAAATTATTAGTTATAAAATAAAAAAATAAACTTATATAAATATTAATTATATAAAACTATTACTTATTGAACAAAATAAAAATTAAATATAAAATAAATAAATTCAACCATCAAAATGCATGCATCATACATTAGGAACACCCAGATTTTGAATTCAGATGCTTTTTGGTTGAATATTTGCAATTTTGAATGGATTTAATTTATGTTTTAATTTGTTTAGACTTAAATATGGTTTTAGTTCTTTAAATTTAGGTAATTATTTTTTAATCCTTTAAATAAAATTCTACTTTCTTAGTCCTTTAAAATTTTGAAAAATTAATTTTAGTTTTTATTTTTTGTGTTAATAATATCACAATATGTAACGACTTTATAAAATAAAAAAAATTAATTTATTTTGTAAAATGATTTGTAGCAGTTTAAAATCAATAGAATATATAAAAAATACAACAATTTCACATTTTTTTTATAATTTTTCTTTAAAATTGCAAGAATATATAAAAAAAGTCACCAAACCATATGAATAAAATATTTTGGCGGTTTAAAATTGTCAACTTTTAATGATTAAAAATCATCACAAAGTGTGAAACTATTAATATAATAAATATGCTTTTATCGTTCAACTGTTAGTCAAGTGGTTAAGTTCTCAAGTTCAAGTTTTGTGTAAAAAAAAAAAAATTATGCCGGAAGAGCTACCTCCACCATGCTGTGCATGTTGTTGGCTTGAATAAGATTGTTTCCTGCAGAGGATATCTATGATCCAAACCAAATAATATATATGATTCTGCTTGACATTGCTAATGCATAATTTCACTTGGTTTGGCAGACTCTTGAATAAAATTTAAGTACGAATATTAAACTAGTGATAATGTAAGAAGTGATTTAATCTTGTTATATGTGATGTTATATATATAAAAAATCAACATTTTAAATTGATATTTCTACTTATATTAAATGAATGGCCTTGCTGTACATTCCCCATTGCCTGAAAATGAAATCAAGAGGAGTTGATCGATTTGAAATCATAATCTAAATTGGAATTGCGTGGGCATTTGCTGAAATTTTGACTGCAGCTGGTGCATACAAAAAAGATCGTCTATAACTCAATCAAGTTGCCGTACCGATCAATCTGGGTTAATTTAGTGCTGCTCCTTGGTCAGTCTTAAGTAGCTTGCTTTTGTTATTAAGAATCGTGTACTGCTTTCAAAACCATATATTATATTCTGTTATAATAGATGATGATATATAAGGATTTGAAGCTTCAAACTAGTGTTTACAACTATGTACAAGTAGTTGAATGTGTTCTGAGCACCTCTTATAAAATGCACACACACACATGGATGTCTGGTCATATGCTGCTGATAAATTCATGTGTGTGGATAGTCATCTAAGGCTCTATTCTTCAATTAGATTTCACTCCATTAATGCAGGAAAAGAGTTCCATATCCATTTCAATGGGGACCCCCCTTCTTTCAGTGCTGGTGATATTTTTGCTACTGTTGCTGTTTCTCTTGTTGCAATTGTAGAGGTTTGCTTCTTTTTTTTTTTTTTTAATGTAGACAAACTTGTCCTTTAATAAAATTATTCAATGGCGACCCCCCTTCATGGTTGTTGTAGTTTTTAATAAAATTATCACAAAGGTTAAAATACTGACTTTGTGGACTACACATTTGATTTGCGAAATTCTGTGAACTGACCTTGGTCTTTTTTATGTTATCTAGTAATTGGACAATTTACGGGTATATAATTAAAGTTATTTTTATTTTGATCTATTTTGATATAAATTTTTCTCTTTTCATTCTGAGAACAGTCAACAGGAACATTCATTGCAGCATCGAGATTAAGCAAAGCAACCCCTATTCCACCGTCTGAGCTTGGTCGTGGTGTTGGCTGGCTGGTAACTGTGTGATTCTTTGATATTACATTTGTACGTGCATTTTCTTCTAAAAAACTAAACTGTCAATTTTGACGATTTCAGGGCATAGCTACCCTTTTGGATGGCTTTTTTGGCACAGGAACCGGATCCACTGCATCAATGTACATTTTGTTACCTTTAAAAATCATCTGACTAGCTATTATTCTTAGGCTAAGTCCTGGTTCTAAGCATAAGATAAGTTGCTACTATTCACTCAATCAATGTTAATAAGTCTTTAAATTTGCTTTCTGATGGTATTTAAGACTTTAGCGCCTAATAAAATCTTGCCAACCAGTGGTTGACATAGGACATTTCTGTCTTAAAATGATGCTCTAGATGTTGCCTGTTGACCCAATATATGAACAATTATGGCTGCTTAATTGCCTTCTATTAAATGTGTGAACTTGGAAAAAATTTATTTTACCATTATATTAAAGACATTATCTAATTTTCTTTTCTTTTATTTCCTTGAAATTAAGTGAAAATGCAGGACTCTTGGGTCTAACACGAATAGGAAGTCGCTAAATCATCCAAATATCAGCTGGATTCATGATTTTCTTCTCTATGTTAGGTATTGCAACGATTTATTCCAATTTCTAAACACTCAGACGTATTGGTGAAAGCAAAACATGGGTCTTACTTTATATTTGCTTTGGACAATTTGTCCATTCCTAAGGCTTTATTTTGATATCTAAAAACAGGTGGAATGGGATAGATATTGTAACCTTGTCTGAATAGTTTATGATGGAATGGAAAGCGTTTTCATTTCCTAACTTGAGAAGTGGATAGAATAGTTAGAAAATTAACAAACAATAGTTTCTTCCTATACCTTTAAATAGAGAGAAGAAAAATAGAGGTATTTGATGTAATAGATGGTATATATTTCATTCCATTCTCCTTTGTCTCATCCCTTTCCATCAATTGATGAAAAGTCAAACTTATCTAGCTTTGAATGCGTTATTTTTTCTGCCTAATGTTTTTTTACTTGAGCATTCATGTTTGTGCTTCTCTGCCAGGAAAATCTGGAACATTTCCTTCTTCAATATCTTTGCCAATTGTAGCAGCTATTTACTGCGTTCTCTTTGCCTTCGTAGGTATGTGTGTGATTTATATGCTATGTGGTCAGATGCATTGAAGATAATGCTACAATCTTTATTTGTATGTGCATTTTATGAAAACTAACAAGTTAATGAGCTAGAAACCAAAATCAAACAAGTGACTACTGACTGCCATGAACCTAGAGATGCAAAATGTATTTCCATTTGAATCATGCTAATTTCATGTTTTGTTCCTGAATTACTTCCAACTTTGATTCTAATGTTTCTTCCATGATGAGCAGCATCCTCTGGCTTTGGATATCTTCAATTCTGCAATCTAAACAGTCATAGGTCAATGTTCATCCTTGGTGTTTCTCTCGGCTTCGGTTTATCTGTTCCGAAGTATTTCAACGAACATGGCCCTGTTCATACTGGCTCCACTTGGGTTTGTATACACTATATTCTACCTGAAAAAGTTACCTTGATTCTTATGATTTTAGTTTTACTATAGCTATCTTTTCTTTGGTTCCTATGGCTCATTGTAACTGTCCTTTCGCAGTTCAACAATATAGTGCAAGCAATTTTCTCATCCTCAGCAACAATGGCAATTATAGTTGCTTACTTCTTGGATTTAACTGTGAGTCAAGGAGAGAGGTCAACCCGCCGAGACAGTTGGAGACACTGGTGGGAAAAATTCAGGACCTTCAACCAGGATATTAGAACTGAAGACTTCTATTCACTTCCCCAACAGATTTTTCCCATCACATTGAGTGCACTTCCATTTTAATATGAACAAGAGGACCAAATATATCATTCTCAAGACAATTTATTATTTCAAAAGTGCTTACACAAATTACTATAATAGTATGAATATATTACAACATATCATCATATCTCAATAGAAATGTGTATAAGAAAGATATTAGAGCACAAGGGTTGCATTTTATAGCAACACTAGCTTGCATGTTATATTCTTGTCTTACACATCCATGTACTTGAAGTAGAATATTCTCTGTATTTAGGAATATCTACAGACTACAGGACCATAGTCCAATTATTTGACTCTGTTAAGTTATTTCAATTGGGCCTCGTGTTTTATTAGGAAACCCTGCTTGGGCTGTGAAATTGTGAATGTAGTGTCTTGTAGGCTTCAAGCTTGAAGTTGAGTCCAAGCTCAAAGTGGCAAACACATGAGAGGAGATGATAATGTCCTAATTGAAGTATTGAAATTTGTGTGGTGAAATTGGACTTTAAATATATGGCTTTCTAATAAGCTTACTTCCTCCACCCAACAAATTTCTTCATAAACCCAACAAAGATAGCAGAAAATAGAAAATGTCATTACATATAGCCAATAAGGATTAATAATCCGTAAGATCCATGTAAATTGTCAATCCATAAGGTCCATACGAATTGTCAATCTGTAAGGCCCATAGGAATTGTCAATCCATTAGGCCTTTACATATATAATATTTTATTAAACCTATGATTTTTATTTAAAATTTATATATGTAAAAAAATATATTATTAAATCAAAATTAATTATTACAAAATTTGTTATCTAAACTTATATACGTATTAAATATACATTAGAAATTTAGTATTATATATAATAATATTAATTATTTTTTAACATAATTAACTTATTAATTTAATTGATTAGATTATCGTGTTAATAACGTGGAGGTCACAACCTCCATATGAAATTTATGAAAGCATATTTTCGATTTTGTCTTTTATTGCTGGGTGCAAGAAGAGATGTACAGGTGGAGGAAGAAAATCCCCTTACTTACGCATGGCCAAGACTAAGCGGGTCCATGTGGCAGCAGCCCTTGTCATGCGGGAATCACGCTCCCGTGTTGTCGTATACTCACATAGTCACATGAAAAACAACAATGATTTTAGTTTCTACGGAGTTTTAGTGTGAAAAATTCATTGTATTGTATAAAATAGTAATAATATCGATCAATAATATAAAATATATTGAGCAAATAGTAAAGTTAATAATCAGACAAAATAAGAAGTCTTTGATGTGAAAAATAGGCACGAATACTTGGCTCAAACTTTTTGACAGATGTATAATGTATTTGATAGATATGAGGGTTAAATGTGTTTTTATTTATGCAAAAATAAAGTAATTTTTTGTTTTGATCTTTCATTAATGATATGAAAACTTCTAAACAATGAAGACTTAGAATTATAAATTAGACATAAATTAATAAGGAACAAGTAAAAAATATATTTGTAAGGATTAAAAATATATTTAAAATACAAAAGGATTATTAGTTTAGATTTGAGATAATACTTGTATAATTTTTTTTTGTCTTAGATTCGAGCGTTGAATACATACATAAAAAATCTTAAAGAAAAAATTAGTCTTACTATACAAGTATAGATATTTCTAGCACAAAATAAATTCACTTTTTTGAGAGTTTTTATCTTTTCTTTTGTGAAGTAAAGGTGCAAAACAAACTGAACTTGGATTTTGCAACTTCGTGGAAGTGAGTATTATAATAAATCAAACATGAACACTAGAGAAATAGGCAATGGTATCATGTCAAAAAAACTCCTATAGGAAGAGAATGTGTTATATCCCGTCCACATTTCCCTCTTTGTTGAAAACGCATGTGACCAACCTAATGCATAAGAGCCTTAGCCCAAAAATGAGCAGAATTACACCAAAAACTAGTAGATGAATAGTAGAGCGATTGAGTTTGACTTAACAAATATTATATTAAATTTGTGTCCTTAAATGATGACCATGAAATATCTTAAAAGAAATATTAATATCATGTTTTTAACATATTATTTTTAATATAATTTTTATTAAAAACTACATAATTTTTACTTGTTAAATATTATTAACAAAATTTATTGAAATTGATAGATAATTGAGTTACTTAAACATATTAATAATAAAAAATTCAAATTCTTCATTGTTATACTAGTATAAATAACCTAAATAAATAGTAAATTATATTATAAATATGAATATTTTTGTTATTTTAAAAAAACACCCATTTTCTTTGATAATGGGGAGTCCCACTTGCAGAGCCCCTTATCTCTCCAGTTCCCTACTACCAAACGAGGGACGGTCAAATTCTTTTAAACTCTTTCTTTCTCCCTCAATCTGTTCATCCATAACATGATGTAAAGAGTTGTTTGATTTAGCATTCGATCGTTTAAACCATGCTTGGACTGTTATTTGCTCTTGAAAGTAGTACACGAATCAGAAAATTGAAGGAGTTTAATGTTATTTTTATTTTATCGGTTTGCTCAAAAAGTGTGACAGGATGAAATGATATCTCAAATATTACTGTGTAGGACGTTAAAGTCACGACTATTATTAGTAAAAATTCATTTACCCCCCCCCCCCCCAAACCAAATATTCTCTTATGTTATATGTAGGATATAGGAGTGGAAGCATATGCCATTGGTAAAAATTGTTCGTTAACTAAAGATGACTTGTGAGGAGATGCTCGGCAATTACTGTCTTCTTAATAAAAATTCCTCGATAAAAACTCTACATGTGAAGTTTATTTATTTTTTAACTAATCCTGCATGTAAAATTGCGTAGGCTTCTACTAAATTTTGAAGTTTATTTTTTTGAAGTAATCCTACACATAAAATTGTTCTACATGTGACCCTGCATATTAAACTATTTTCAGAATTATGAATTTATAAAGTGATAATTATCCACCATTTAAAATTTGAAAATAATAAAAATAAAAGAATTTATTTTTTAATGATACTTTATGTTTGATCATCCCAACTCAAATACTCTAGTTCCGCCACTGATCTAAAGGATTACCGTATAGGTTTAAAATAAAACATTTTTATTCAGTTATAACTATTTAACTAACTTCTGGGTTCTAGCGGATCTCTCTAGGAAGAATTGTTCACCCATTAGAGTTTTAGTAATATCTTAGTAAATTAAGCTCACATAAAGAAGATGAAAGAACATCAGCATGTTAAAATCATTTATTTATAAAAAATAATATTTCAAATCAAAATCATTTTTTTAATATGAAACTGAACCTATAAATATTTATTTAATATTATACTGAAAAATATATCAATGTGATTTTACCTAATCTCCGAATAGAAAAATCACAAATGTTAGACGAATCATAAGCATAGGTTAAAAATATGAATAAAAGAATTTAATTATGCAGAATATAGAATATATAGTATGGTTAGTATTTGTGACAACAAATATAAGCTGTGAAAAGGTAATGGTGTGAGTTTTGTAAAACAAAAAAAAAAAAGGTAACGGTGTGAGTAGCGAAATAAATCAGCACCCCCACCGCATATGCTAATGTCACTACACTCATCTCATCCATCCTCTCCATCCTCTCTCCTCTGTCTTGTCTATGCTTGACACAACTCCTCGTTTCTGCAAAAGAAAAAGAAATACTACTAAACCACAAACAAATAAGAAACGAAACTGTTTCGGACTCTCTCTGCAACTTCACACGCACAAACCCAAAAGAGAACTGAAACAAACAGACAAAAAAGAAAACTTGGGAGACAGAAAGCAAAGAGAGAGAGAGAGAAAGCAAAGACACCACTTTAATATGTCAAACACAAATCCCTCCTCATCGACATGACCCAATACCAACAATGTCTCTCTCGCCGGACCCTCCCTTCCTCTGCGCCGATGAGGCCGCCATCGCCGGACTCCTCGACGCCGAGCCGCACCACGTGCCCGAAAAGGACTACCTTCGCCGCTGCCGCGACCGCTCCGTCGACGTCACCGCCCGCTTGGACGCCGTCAACTGGATCTTAAAGGTAACGTAAACAGTAAACACAGAAACTCCTTATGTGCATGAATGAATGTTGGCAATGCTGCAGGTCCACGCATTCTACAAGTTTTCCCCAGTAACGGCGTTTCTCTCCGTCAACTATTTCGACCGTTTTCTCTCTCGATGTTCCCTTCCGGTACCCTTCTCTCTTACTTTTTCCCCCGTAAAATGTCACTTTTTTTAGGCAAAAAAGTGAGACGGTATTTTTTTTATTATTTTAATAATTAATATCCGGCAGCAACAAAGTGGTGGGTGGCCGTTTCAGCTGTTATCAGTGGCATGTTTGTCTCTAGCAGCGAAAATGGAGGAATCCCACGTGCCTTTCTTACTGGACCTGCAATTGTTTGAGCCCAAGTTCGTCTTCGAGCCCAAAACGATTCAGAGAATGGAACTCTGGGTTATGTCTAATCTCAAATGGAGACTCCGCTCTGTCACTCCCTTCGATTTTCTCCATTATTTCATCTCCAAGCTTCCTTCTTCCTCTTCTTCCCAATCCTTTAATCACTTTTTCTCCACTGCCTCCAACCTCATTCTCAGCACCACTCGTGGTAAGTGCTAACCTTGTTCCTCTCCAAACGACTTGTCGTTTCTTCAATCGCCGTTTATCTCACGTGCTTTCATTGTGGCAGTGATTAACTTCTTGGGATTTGCGCCATCCACCGTCGCAGCCGCCGCAGTTCTCTGCTCCGCCAATGGCCAATTGACGCTGAGTTTTCATGACAGAGTAAACGATGTAAGCTAAATAAATGTTTTTTCCCTTCTGGCTTATGCGGTTAAAATATGAAAAATAAAAATCGATTTTTTAGTGAAGTTCAAGTATTTTGATTTGTTTCTCATTAAATAATATTATTATAAGAGTTAAATGCCCGCAACGGTGTAAAATCGTCGGCTAATTATAAATTATCCGTCATCGTTGAAATTACTTTTAAAGTAATTATAATTGGAAAGTTTGAGATGCGTGGAAAGCTGTTTTGAGTGATGATAAGTTGTTTTGTTTGTTTATTATTATTATTATTATTTTGGCAAATGAATCTTTGTTCTTCGGGGACAGGAAATGGTGAGATGCTGTCACCAACTAATGGAGGAGTACGTGGTGGACACGTGTCCCGCATCCATTAAAGTCAGAATAACCGAGCCAGCGCCGCCGTCCAGCCCCGTCGGCGTGCTCGACGCCGCCACCTGTGGGAGCTGCGACACACCTTCCGATAGGAATTTCGCTGGCTCAGCCGAGGTAGAAGCCGAGCCGCCGCCAAATAAACGGCTTCGATCCTCTGCTCCGGATGCACCGCAGCGGTAGATAACACCGGAACTTCACTTCATTTCCGGCGTCATATATCATATAATTCATATATTCATTATTACAGTCACAATATAATATATAAATGTCTCCTTTTCTTGCTTATCTTTTGTCAGGGAGAAAGAGGTTACTTTGTGGTTTTTGAATTTTATTTATCAACTTCCTATATTATATTTATATCTTCTTCATCTTGATTATATAAAAGACCAAGGCCTAAAGATTTGGTAGTTTTGGTTCGGCTAAGGGTAACTTCTTCAACTGTTCATTTAGAATTTTTAATTTATTACTATTATTGTTGCATAATTTAACTTGTTATGTATAATTGAATTGAATGATGTTCGTATAAAGTAATAATTGCGTGGATCTAATGAGTTGGTTGGTTCGATACCTGCAACGATTAAGCCATGTTTGTGTCATTTCTGTTTGAAAGTACGGCATCGATCCGAGAAAATGATGAAGGCTGAAATTATTTTGTGCCGCCCTAAATGCTTGAGTTATGATGTGTTTGGGTAATTTTGGAGATATTGGGCTTTGAAAGGACCTGGTCGTAATTTAGAAAATGGAATTGGTATGATTGGGCCTAACGGGCAGCGGGGCTGAGCCACGTATCCGACAAGTGGGCCCATAGTTGGATCTTGAATCAGTGGGGGTATTATCGTAAATTGGTGAGGGAAGATATGTAATCTCGTGCTTATTAATTACTGAGCTTGAAGTGAATGACGTGGGCATAACCGGTTAGTGCCACGTAATAGATACGGAAAAGAAAATTCGGAGGGAAAAGATATGATATTATTAGTGTGGGAAATGTGGTGGTGGGGTTAAAGAGAGATATGATTTGACGAATGGCAAAGCAAAGAAGAAACGGTGTAAGAGGGTCACATACTGCATCAAATCATTCACATCACGACTTAGAATAGGGAGTAGTAGGACAATGGTCTATTGGTCTAGGGGCTACATTTGTATAGGATTGTAGGTAGGGGAACAGACAAGGAACCAAAAAGGTGCTGTTGAGAATAACGAGACCTTAGGACTTAGGACTACGTTTACCCTCGTAATAATTGAATAATAACCCAATACACACAGGCACGGGACGGGGAGAGACACCATTCCGGGTAAAGACAAACATTTTCGTTATGGTTGACCTTGGCTATTTTCTCCTATTCATGTTTATAGTTTGTTTTTAATCTACTATCTTTTATGGTCTGTCAATGTTATAGTAAATGCCAGCTTAGGAAACGACCAATTTGTAATTTTTGTTTTTAGGCAAATGATAATGGGTATTCTAGCAACATTCATTAAAAAATAAACTAAAAATTGAATGCAATAAGGATTTGTAATTTTTGTAATTTTTTTTTACGTTTTAATAAATACCTTTTCTAACAATACTCTTTTTTTATATCAAGTAATCTATAATGAATGCAATAATGATTTGGAATAAGTCGGCTGATCTAGTAGGTATTATTGAGCGATGAAGTGTTCAAAATGAATAGGAGAGGTGAAAATAGTGGATATATTCTCGACGACAAATAAGACCATTCACGAGGATGAGTGGAGGGGTGTCGCAAGCAAACTCCACAATATTTGTTTTGGATTGTCGATGTCTATTGTGAATATGATTACATTGAGAGTGATCCGCGTTAAACTAGGATACTTATGGGAGTACAACTATATAGTTTGTTTTATACGTGCATTATTGGATGGATAGGAATTTTAACTCTTATTTTGAACAATCATGTACATGTCTTTACTGGCAATATATTGTTTTCCATCCAACTTAATGTTGCTCATCTCTCATTATTTTTTTCCTGATAAACAGAATTCATGTTAGAAATCTAATGTCATTTTACGTAAACACTTCATCAATAAATTTTTATCAAATGTGAGTATATTCATATGTTCAACTGAAAAAAAATTGAAAGATTATAAATTGTTTTCTTAAACTTGAATAAATTCTTCCAAATATTCCGGTGGGGGTCTGATTTAAAGACATTCCAAATCTCCAAATCTGTATCTCACTTGAAATGAAATCACAGGTTCAGTTAGGTAAAACTTTGATATGAAAATATTCGTTCTCTGGACTTCAGAGTTCTGTGCATGCACTGAGTCAAGTTTAATTTGATTGTTATGGGTCCATGCAAGTTTTGTTTAGGGCAGTGATAGACCGTACAGTTAATCCGTTATAGGTTTTTGTAGGGGTTGAGCCCACAAGTATTAGTATTAGTAATAGGGCTTCTTTCGTGGGTCGGAGTTTCTGAGTAAGATAAGTTGGTCAATTTGCATTTCACATCCCAGCCTGTAAATGGGACCCTTGCGATCAGCAAATTTTCCGGCACTGCAGAACGCGTGTGCACGAGAGTATCTTGTCTAATTTCCGGATAACATTTTTCAAAGAACAAGGGACTTTCAGACTTTCATTTGTGAAAAATTGAAATGACTTTTTATCATTAATCATAATAACTATTTTTTATCATAAAAAAATCTTAAAATTTGTATAAAATTTAGTAAAATTAATATATTTTTTTGTATATTTTTTAATTTTTCAAAAAAAATTAAATATAAAATAGTGTATTATTTTTAAAATTATTAATAAAAAGTTAACCACGTGGAGGAATAAGGAATCATACAATTGGTAAAAATGACAAATATTCTTTTCCATGAATAATTCTAATTTACGTAAAGTTTTAAAAATATATAAACCCGGAAATTTCAAGATAAATATAACTAATTATTTTTAATAAATTGGTAGACATACACGTAGTTTAGATTTTGGGGGAAAAAAGCCATTTTTAGAAATGAAAGAATTAGCTTGGGAGTATAACTGATTTAGATTTAAGATGAACACATTTTAATATCATAAAATTTTAAAAATATTTAAAATTGAGATTAGACGGTGAGAAAACTCAACATAAAAATGACTTAAAATAAAAATAAATATTAAATAGTATCGTGGTTCAATTATAAATTGTATAATAATATGTTGTTTTTGGATTTGATAAGACCTTTTTACGATGACGTTTTTTTTTTTTGAGCTTCTCCATGAATGATGATGGGATGTATTTGTGAAGACATTTCAACGCTCAAATTAAAGATATTGAGGTATACAATAATCAATAAGTAGACTAAAATTAATAAATAATATAAATTAATTATTTATTTAGAAAAAAGGGGTAAATGAAACAATATTTAGAAAAATGGGGCAATGGAACACGCCTGGCTGGGGCGTGTTACAACACGCCCAAATGGGACGTGTTTGAGCAGCATTTGATACGAGGCAGGCATAGGAGGCGCGGTGTGAACGTAAACTTCGGAAGGCCATAACTTTTGACTGGGATGTCCGATTGAGGCGAAATCGGTAGCCATGCGTTCCCAAAAGAGGCCTCTAAGTGCCTCAAAATTGCGATTTAAGATTCAAACCTCCAAAAAATTTCTTCTTTTCTAATTTTTTATTTATTTAATTAGTGGATTGCATGCTATTTTTTATTTTTTTAGTTACTTTTCTTAATTTCGAGCGTTTTGACATATCGTACGCCTCCATCGGACATTTTTATCAAAAGTTATGACTGTCTGAGTGACATATGCACAATCAAATTTAAAACCTAACAATTGCTAAATACATCCCCATTTTTGATAAGCTTAATCTTAATATTTAAAGTAGAAAATGACACCGTTATTGATTCTGCTTCATCCGTCCGTACAGTCTAGTCTAGGCATGCACCAGAGCATATGACCAGTAGTCAATAACCAATGCATTTCGAACCTTGTTTAAGGCCTTTTGGTGATTCGTTTCCCACTTACATAAGATTTTTAAATGGCTAATTACGCTCTATTTTAAATGGCTAAGATTTTTAAATTTTAAGATTTTTAAATGGCTAATTACACTTCATTTTAAATTTTAGCCATTTAAAATAGAGTAATTAAGTAATAAAAACTTAGCCCAAATTAAGTAATTTTTTTTGGGAATATTTATTAACCAAAATTATACTGTAAATTTTTAAACGTTCTCAGTTCTAAAAAATTTAAAAATCACAATATTGTGGTTACAACACATTTGGAAAAAATCACAATATTCTGTAAAAAAAGTTCTAGCGACTGAATTAGAGACGGGATTTTTAAAAACCTAATATTGTGTAAAGAAGTGTTAGAGACCGAAATAGAGACGGAATTAGAGACGGATTTCTAAAAAAACTCCAATATTATGTAAAAAGTGTTAGAGACCGAAATAGAGACGGAATTAGACACGCCCCATTTGGGCGTGTTTGGGTATCCCATTTTCCTAAATATTGCTTCATTTCCCCCTTTTTGCTAAATAAATAATTAATTTATATTTTTTTGCCCAATAAGTAAGTTGATATCATAATGATTTATGATTTATGTGGACTGTGATAATTTTCTTTTATAGAAGTGAGATTAAATTATGAGATCTCAACTTCCTTTTAAGATAATATAAATAAGAAAATATATTATTTTATTTTATCTTTTTTCTAATACTAGATAATTTTTGGGTTTAAAGATTTATCTTTATTTTTTTTAGAAGATTAAATTTTCCTCTTTCTTTATTCAAATTTGTTGGATATTCTAATTTTGAATAGTCTACTTGACGGATCACCAAATATAAAGGTTTGCCAAATCCAAATAATACACAGTTATTTTAAAATTTATGTTAAAAAATTATATATTGATTGATATATTAAAAAATTATACTAAATTGTATATGGGAATTAAACTCTTTAAATAAGAGTTGATTTTAAAGGAGAATAATATTTTTATAATAAGTGCACTAAGTATTCTTGCTAGGGAAAAAAATACGTGCATATATTATTCCCTTTTTCTTGTTGTAATAAATATATATTCCATATTTCTTTAATCATTGTGCATGACTTTACTTTTCTTAATAACTATATTTTTTCTCTTCATTTTTTTATTTTTTTTACATTTAGTCTTTAATCAACATTTTAATTTATCAAAATCTTTAATTCTTTTTTCGTCTTTTAATTCATGTTATCAAGTAACAATATTAATAAATAATATAATAAGATATTAATAATTTAATATCTACTTTATTTTTTTAAGGCAAATCTACTTTAATTTTTAAATTTTCAAAAAATATATTTATTTTAATTCTTTTTTATTATATTTTTCATCATCGATTGTATTGAAAGTATTGAAGTAAATTATATTTTGCAAAATAAAAGCTAAAGTAAATATTTTATAAATAAAACAAATAAAATATTAAATGACTAATGTTATAATTTCAGAAAATAAAATAAAGATTTATTCCATAAAGGTATATAATTTAACATTGTAACTAAATATAAAATAATAACATCAATGGAAAATGGGCACTTATTTCAACGGGAATTCGAATACCCCAT
Source organism: Glycine latifolia (assembly GCA_013407115.1). NCBI lineage: Eukaryota > Viridiplantae > Streptophyta > Magnoliopsida > Fabales > Fabaceae > Glycine > Glycine latifolia. The sequence goes on along the minus strand of CM023950.1, from coordinate 37,081,533 downwards.
GAGGCCATGACCAATTGAATCTTTGACGCACGGGGAAAAAAATTAATTGTCATATGAGGATAAATTTTAAAAAATTTATCAAATGAGACTCTTACAAGAAAAAAAGTAATGTTATCAAGAATATGTATGATATGATTATAACATACGTGAAAGTCTATAATAGAATATTAAGATATTTTTCTATCACAATAGGTGTTCATTAAGGTTTAGCTCTTAATTCTTATCTCATTGTCTTAGTGATAGATGAACTAACGCAATATATTCAAGAGGAAGTGTCGTGATGTATACTTTTTACAGATGATATCATGTTTATTAATGAGACCAAAGATGATGTTAATAGGAAATTGAAACTGTGGAGAAACACTTTGGAGTCTAGATGATTCACAATAAGCAAGAGCAAGACGGAGTATATGAAGTGTGAGTTTTTGCGGGAAAGAGATGATGATCAAGACACGGTGCATCTACTTAGTCAAGAGGTACCCAATAAATATGTTTTTAGATATTTTGGATCAATGTTGCAAAAAGGTGATGAGATTGATGAGAATGTAAATCATAGAATTAGAGCAGGGTGGATAAAATGACGGAGTGCATCGAGATTTTGTGTGACCGCAACATTTTCGTTGAGCTAAAAGGAAAATTCTATAGAACAGCTGTAAGCCGACAATGTTATATAGAGCAAAATGCTGGTCAGCACAAAGGTAACATGAACATAAAATAGGGGTAGCATAAATGAGGATGTTAAGGTAGATGTGTGGATATACGAAGATGAATAAGATAAGAAATGAGGATATTCGACGAAAGGTATCAATGGTACCGATATGTAAAAAGATGAGGGAGCATAGATTGAGGTGGTTTGAGTATGTTATAAGATGACCATTGGATGTTCCCTTAAGAATAAGAGTTTTTTATCAAGAGCTCGACACAAAGAGAGGTAGATGTCGACCGAAACTTAATGAGAAAATGTAGTAAAACAAAACCTAATAGAGTGAGATATAGATTGACGGATGATATGTATTAGAACGGAGTGAAGAAAAACTATAAGCTTGGTGGAGAGTTAAACTCATTAGTACTCATATGTTCAAGTTGTTTCTCTTGTCTTAGTTCTTTTCCTCTTCTTTTCTCCCTTCTTTTATTTATTTTCTCTCTCTTTTGTTTTATCTTCGATTTATCATTGGGTTTATCTATCATCGACCCCAATTAACTTGAGTTAAAGGTGCTGTTAATATTGATGTTGATGTTGAGGATAAGTTGTAACATGTGGCAAGATTTTTATTTATTTTTTGCTTTTTTTATTGAATTGTAAGTATATTTATATTTACAACTTCTAACTTGTGTTGGTTTTTTTTTTTTACACAACTTTGAAGTAGTAAGTTTACTTACTACTTTTGACTTGACATTTTTGCTTTTTTTTAATGACTTTGAAGCCATAAGTTTATTTACTACTTTTGACCTATTCTTTTTTTGCACTCTAACTTCTAATTCTTATGATTTTTTTTTTTTAATTTTGTACTTCATTTTTCTTAATTTACTATTTCATCATTGATTTTATAAATTTTGTTTAAGTTTTTTTAAAATTAAAAAAAATAATTTAATTTAATTATTAAAAAATGTAAGTACTTTTAATTTTTATAATTTTATTTAATATTTTGTATTAAATAATTTTTTTAGTAATGTTAAGATTTATATTTTAAAATAATTATTCTTAAATAAATTTTTTTTATTAATATTAATTTATAATGTATCAAATTCAGATTTTTTTATTTATGTTTTTGTTAATTATTTTTTACAATTATCATTATCTTAATTAAGTATTTTCCACAGTAATATTAATTAATTTTTTAACAATTATTTTAGTATTAACAATAGATTTTATTTAAGTAATAAAAAAAAAAGCAAAAAGATTGTAAGTGTTTACTGCTTCAAAGTTGTAAAAAAAAAAAAAGACAACACAAGTCAGAAGTCGTAAATATATTTACGATTTAGTATAAAAAAGAAAAAAAAAGTCATAACATGACTTCTGAATTATAATTTATTCCTATTTGATAATTTTTTTAAAACTTACCCTTAAATGATAATTAAATTTTTTTCCCCAAGTGCGTCAAAAAGCCGTTTACATCGTCCATATCTCGGCACTTAATTAGACAATAAGTTCACTTTTTTTTTCTACTTTACTTTATTTTATTTTTCTTAATTTTTTTTAGCTTTTTTCTTCACTTAGACACCTCATTTTTTTAGTTTACATTTATGACTATTCTAAAAGTAATTTTAACAGAGCTGCTTAAATTAAGTATTTTTTTAAGATAAAGGAATTGTTTCTTATTTTTTTCTCCCTCGAAGCTAATATAGCTTGTTATGTGAGTTGCTTAAATTTAAACATGATTATTTATATAAGAAATGATTGCTTATAAAATAATATTACTTAGAAGTTATTATTTTAATAGTTAAATAAATATCTCTACTCTGAGTAAATCTTCTTCAACCATATAATATAATAGGAGAGTAGACCACTAGAATTCATGTGAAAGAGACTAATCTCTTATAATATGATAAGTTATCAAAGTTTAACCACTTGCTGAGAGAGGAGTTCTCATATTTAATGTTCAACAATATTTTAAACAAAATTTTCTCTAAAAGATAATATGAGAATGAGAGACAATCATACTGCATAAAATCATTTTAATATTCTATTTTTTTTCTCTAAGTATATATTTTTTCTTGAGCTTACGTATATATAATTTGGAATATTTCAAAACAAATTTTAAGCCAAATAATTTATAACTGGAAATAAATTATTTTTCAGTATTTATCAATTCAATTAAATAGTATATTTTAGACCAGTACTAACTTTTTTTATTGATTTTTCATATATTAATATTAGTACTAATGGCAAATATATTTTACTAGTTTGTCAAACAAATTATGAATAGCTTATTCAATTTAATTAAAATAGGTCTAGATAGGGTACATGGATGCCCAACACGTATGAGTACATATATTAAAGTTGTTCCCATAAGTAAGAGGAGGGTGTGGATATTTTTAATGCAGGTATGAAGATAACAATATCTAATTAAAGCAATGAAGAATTTAGGCTTTAAAATTTACGACCCGTATGATAATCAGAATATAACAGGACATGGGAGTAGGATAAAATACGCGCCATAAGAACAACATAATTTTTAAGGGTGAAAAGTCATAGAGGTAGTAGTAGCATTTATTTTGCAAATCTTTTTGGTTGGTTTAACATTTATTTTGTAAATCTGAATTGTGGATGAAAGAGGGGGTCCACTGAGGAAAATGGGGCCAGAAAACAGTGCCACAGGCTTTTTTTGAGTTAGAAAGATGTGAAGTGTGTTGGACCTCAACATTGGAAACAGCCGAAGCATGAGACAAACAAGCATTAACTACCTTGGACAGCCACAACCCATGCTCTTCAATCTTCATTTGGCTCTTTCACAATTGTGTAGCCCTCATTGGTATGATTTTGATTAACCATGTCCTTCTATTTTCTGTATCATTGTGCAATTTTTTTTAATTTTAATTAAAAATAGTGGCATTTTCCAATTGTATCGGGCCATATAAGATTAGAATTGGAAAAGTGGTGTCAATGGCAAATAACATACTAACTCAAACAATTTCAAAAGACACTGATTTGTATTAGATGATTAGTTATAGTACCATATCTCAATCAGAACAAGAAGATTCAAGCTTTTATGCCTTAAATATTGCGCTTAATTTTTGTGTGTAGACATTGTTTTAGTTTTGGACATATATTCCAAGGTGGGTGGCAACACTGGTGGAGTGCATAAAACAGTTCAGTTTGATGGGGTTTTGATCCATTGTTTGACCAAACATTTATCAACATGAGAACCAACTGGAGATTTATTTGGGAAAATAAGCTTTATATGAATAAATTTAATTTTAATCTCTTGATTATTTTAGTAGTATCAATGTTAGGAAATTTTTAAAGAACATTCTATCAATATAAACATATCTCACTTCATATTACCCTATAAAGTCTGTTGGTGTGATATAGGCACGTTTGCTTAATTTTTGAAAAAAAAAACTTTTTTAAATAAAATAAACTTTTTTTTTTTACCTTTTTTATATGTTTGTCTTAAAAATTTACTTCTTTTATAATTTTTTTTAATGTTAAACCATTTAACCCATAAAAATGAGTAATTAAACACATTATTAATTACATATGGACTTGTATATAATAAATAAATGAGTATTTTTTTGTACTAATTATAAAAAATGTAGACTTATTTCTAAATAGATTAATTGTTTATTTTTTATAATCCTAATTTATTATAAATCTATTAATGAGACAATTACTCATTTCTATGAAAATAGATGCATTTATTGACTTATTAACAATATATGCCACACTTATTGGTGAATTTTTTTTCGAATTATGAGAAATGTTATTAAATAAAATTATCATTTAATTATAAGAGTATTTTAGGAATACAAAATTAATTTTTTTATATTATTAATTAAAAATAACTATCTAAACTGCTTTCATTAATCTTGATAAATTAATTATATGTTTCTTATATAAAGTAGCCTAGTATTGTGATAGAAATTATTCATAATAATTAAAAATAAAAATAAAAGTTTTTAGAGAAGTAAATTCTAACGTAAAAAATTTATAAAACTAAAACTCTAAAAGTATATTTACCTAAATGATTAGTATAGAGCCATACAACAAGAACATAAATTTTGTTTGCGACCAAATAATGTCTCTTATAGACTATATTTCTATGAAATTCATTCAATGCTTTTCTACCTTTAACCATTAATATAAGAAAAACTTCTACTACTAGACTTCCGCCAGCTCTAGGTCTAGGTCCGTGATATAGATGTGGAAAATTATTATTACAATTATTTCCACATATTTCTTTCATACTGCATTTTTTTTTAAGAATACATTTGAATGTCTACTTTGTTTCACCTAAAAAAAATAAAACAATAAATTCAAAATTAATGTATAAATATTATTAGAAAATGTTTGATTTATGTTATACGTGTCTAGTTTTCCATTAAAGTTTTGATTCGTGGAAAATCTTGTTAAGAGTTTTTTTTTTTATTTTCAGATTTTATTAGAGAGTTAGTGTCACCTTATTGTAGATATAAAAAAACTATTGTACAAATAAAAATTAAAAAGACGTGAAAAACATCTAGTTCTATGGCCTCTTCTCACCCTTGATGATTGATACCATTAATATAAGAACAACTTCTAGCTCTAGGGCCTAGTATTGTGATATAGATTGGAAAATTATTATTGTAAAATATTTTTTCACGCGCCTCTTTTTCACATAATTTTGAATGTGCTTTTTATTACTTAAAAATAATATAAAAATAACGCAATGAAATTTATTAATGTATAAATACTTTTTGAAAAATGTTAATCAATGTCTTAAAACTAATAAATTCTGATTCTTTCTAAATAGGGTTTTGATTCCAACCTAATATATGGGAAACTCTTGTTGGGAGAGCTAGTCTCACCTTATCGTTGATTTTAATATGAATTTGATTTTCCTTAAACAAAATATTATGGAATAGACTTTGTGATTAAAAATAAAATTGTGATGAACTCAAAAAATCACAAAGTTATGAGTTATGAGAAATTGTGATGAACTCAATTTAATCGTCTAAACGAACTCAAAAAATTAAATGGGTTATCCCAATCCAACTCATTTTAGAAATTTTTTTTAGAGGAAAGAAAGTTATGAAATTTCATTTCTAATCAAAGAAGCAGCACAAGTAGGAAACAAAATCTTTATGTCCTATTTAAAGAGTGAGCAGCACGATTGACTTATTTCCTTACTGAGTTCACTATATAAGTTATGATATAAGAACTAATTTGACTTGTATTTATTTTCTAAATTTACAAAATTTTAAATTAAATTTTTTAATCTTGTATTATTTATAAAAAAAATTCATAATCTAGAATACATCATCTCTATTATCTAACAAAACAAGTTGTTGGTGTAAGTAATATTAAACTAAATTTTTATGTCTTAATTCAAGTCTTAGTCTTATGAATGAAAAAATATAATTAAAAAAAGAAACATCATTAATTGAGCTGTTAGATTCTCCAATATGAAATTGGTAATAGATAGTACCAATATCATAGGTACAGAATAAAAAACTACTTAGAGTCCAGAAGCCAAAAATAGTGCTTAAATAAAAAAGAAAGAAGCCAAAAATAGTGCAAGAAGTAGTATTTGGTGCAAGAAACAAAAGCCCACTAGCAATTGCTCTTGTAGTTTTTTTTTTTATTTTTAAGAAACCATTGCTCTTGTAGCTAGCTGCTAGCCCATTATTGAATATAGACTAAGCGTGCCTTTGTTTTGCTTAGAACCAATAGAAAGAATTGTGTTGCAAACAGGGAAAACATTCGAGTTATTTCCTATATTGTAAAGACCATATCTTGATTTTCTTCAACAAGTAATAAATACTCGAACTGATTTATCAGTCTGTAATGAATCATCAAATAAAGAATATTAATTTTATGTTTATCTCTTTATAGTTCTTGAATGGTAGCTTTGGCGGGTGTCTGATGGTGAGTGGTGACAAGAAAGTCGGACTAAGAGGAAATGGTGATGCATGGTAAAGGAATAGGGAATAGTAATAACTATGAGTTTTTGCAGTTGCTCCTATCAGAAGAAGAAGGAGGCAGGGGTAGCCGAAGAACATATCACGGTGAATTTGTTTGCAAAAAATCCAGGCCTTGGTTACTTTCACTTCAATTTTCTGTTACTCAAATCTAAGTTAGAGAGCTAATTAATTTTTTATAATTCTAAAAATAGTATAGCTGGTTTAACTTAAATTTGTGTGGAAAAGTTTATTTCTTAATCCTTATGACTTAGCCTGATGCCAATATAGTATATTCTCCTAAATATTATGATGGAAGGTATAGTTTTTTTTGTGCAAAATATTATTTTAAAACTTTTGTAATTTTTTTAAAATTTGTAGGTAACATATAATTTATTTAATAATAACATATATGGAATTATCATTTTAAAATTTTAATAATAATGTACTTAAAAAAAGGAGGAAAAAAATAATGTACTTAAAAACAACATTTGACGGTGGTCCCATGATCAGTTCCACTCGTTATACAGTACGAGCTTTTAGACCATTGTACGGACGAGCGTATCTGAGAGGTAAGTGGCCGTACAAAGAATTGACGTGATAAATATTGCGCGTGATAATTAATAAGCACACCAAAAATATTGCGTGTAATAACAGGTTTTAATTATTTCTTTTGTGACTAAAAGTTTTAATTATTTAACTTCATATAATCGAGTTTTAATAGTTTCTAATATAAATTGAACAGTGTATTATTACCTAGAAAATAAGAAAGAATTTTGTCCACCATACTAATCATACTTAGCACACTGCAAATCAATCTGATATATGATATGATGTCTTAATATTAGTGATCTAAAAATGAAAAAAATGAAAAAATATTTTGTCATAATTTTGTATTTATATTATTATTTTTACATAATTTAATATTTATATTATTAAATTTATCAAACATAGAATATGTATTTGATCTATCTAAAATTTTTTAGATTCGACTTTAATCCTTAATTTTTTTGTCATATTTTTGTTTCTCTAATTTAAAAATACTCTACTTTTTATACTTGAAGTGGTTATAGTTAACATTTAATAGTGATTATAAATCGTCCAAAATATACTTGAAATCAAAAGTGAAATATTTATAAATTAGGAGAAAATGGGTAGGAAAAATGTTTTTTTTAAGAACTAAAACAGAATTTAGAATATTTTAAAAGAAACAAAATCATATTTTATCTATTTATCAAATATTATGTTAACATATTAATGATAATAATGAAATTATTAATATTATTACATACAAATAATTGAAAAAAAATCATGCAGGGAAAATACTATTACAACATTAACTTAGGAGAAAATTACAAAGCATGTCGCATACAGTGTATCCATATAAATAGAAAAACTAATATAAAAAACATTTTTAACATAATAAATTAATATTAGTTCCATTTTTCTTGGAAAATCAATACAATATATAAAGTAGCAATTTTGTTTTTGTAGTATTTGAGTGAATATTTCATAGCGCTTGTTATATTAAAAACTGAAATAAAAAATACTTTCTAAGTAGTTAAAAAACAATTAATCTTGAATGTGGACATTCATGCAACTTTTAAATTTGTTATCAACTATACAAAGAACCAATTGTCTCTGAATGTCACTGCATTGGTTCAGTTCTGGTAATCTGTTGCGTGTTAAATGATGAACTTATATATTAGATTCTGGTTAACTAAGTATTTTTAGAGTATTAATTAAGAAATTAATAATAAAAAATATTTATTATGTAAATTATGAGAGAAGATAAAAAATATTATAAGTAATACAATTTTTTTCTTTCAATAAAATATCTTTACTTTAAATTTTTTAATCAATACTCTTAAAATACTAATTAGTATTTGTCATGTAGTTATATAGGTTGTGAGCAAAGGCCGAACTTTGTTATCACATGTATTACTAAAAACCTAAAATTAGAATGAGTTTTACCCAAAATATAACATACCATTTTTTTTTCTTACCTTTGTACTCTTTGATTGATTTAGTTTAATTTAAATATATAATAAAATTTAACAACTTTGTAAAAAATACAATATTCTTAAAAAATATTTAATCCTCTCTATATATTAATTAGAATAATTATCTTAGATGAGAATATTTTTAGGAGTTAATTTTCAATGAGAATATTTTAAATTTTTAATTTCAATATTTTTAAAATATTAATATTAATAGTTAAAGATAAGTTTTTATGGTAATCGCATAAAAAAAGATAAATAGTTTCATTATTATATGGTGAAAAATGGTTTTGTCACTTAAACGGTGAAATTAGAAGAAAAAATATTAAATATTAGAGTTTTTTTTATATATTATGATTTTTATAATTTTTTTTGGTAATATTTAGGTGTGAGGCTAGTAAGACTACTCTTACTCAAGAAATAAAAATTTCGTGCCTTAATGGAAGATTAAAAGAAAGTTTTAAAAAATAAGATCAACTTTGAAGTTGAGTAGGAATATTTCATAAAATATTCCAAGTACTCACCGCATTCCAAGTGCAAGCCATGGCCAAATGGAACTCTATCACGGCGGCGAGTTTCTCAAAGATGAACACATGGTTTCCCAATGCCATCTACAGTATGGGGTATTTGTTCTCAAGTATGACAAAATTCCACTTTTAACATAATATGATTTTTCCCAAGTACTCACTCCCCTGTCAAGACTTCCGTCATTGGATTGTAAGATTTATCATGGTGACTCATTTAAATAAATGTTATTTGATTTAATGAATAAAGAATATAAAGATAATTGAGTGCAAAAAGAAATTATTAAAAAGATAACTATTGATAATATGCAAAAATACAATAGACACAAATGTTATGCATGATAAGGGGACTCTGAAAGGAAGAGAATACAACAATAAACATCTATTATTTACGTGCAAATTATCACATCCAGAATGAAATAAGTGTTGATGTGTGCACTACAAGAAAAGTGATATATGCTTACAGACGTTTTTACCTACGGACATATATTATTGTAGGTAAAAATTAAAAAATACTTCTACCTACAATTATTTGACATAGGTAAAATTCAAAGATTTATACCTACTATTATTTACTATAGGTAAAACTCAAAATAATATTTGTCTATCAATGTTTAGTGTTGGTAAAATTTTAAAAATCTTATACTTACAAATTAATTTATGTAGGTCAAACCTATAAAACTTATACCTATGGTGCATTGGAATATATAAAGTTTAAAAAATTTCTATGTACATGTAAGTAAAATTTCATAAAACAAATATATATTAAACTATTTTTTTAAAAAAGTTTCTCCCAGATACTCAACACATATGGTTGGTTCCCTTTTCTGTGTCCTTGAGTGCGCGTCTATCCCAAAGAGAGTAAGCGAGAGAGTGAGTATTGAGTAAGGTTTCAAATTTCCAATCTGAAGAAATCGGAATCGGAAAAATGGGCGGCAACGACGGCAGCGATAATGGCCATGGACATAGACATGGACACGGCGATTTCAAGAACAAGGTTTGGAGTATGAGTGGTGGCCCTTACTGCCGTCGCAAGCACGAGAAGCGCAACACTGCCATTGCCATGGTCGGTGTCATTCTCATCTGATTCCCTATAGCTATGAAATCCGCTGAACTTGAGGTACCGCTCTCTCTCTCTCTCTCGCTCTCACTCACTCTCACCGATCTGTTTCATTTTCATTGATGTGATTTAGAAAAGAGGGTTTGATTTCACTGTTCATGGTTATATGTTGATGATTGATTGATTCATTGTATGTGTTTGTAAAGTGGAGGTTATATGAGGCTTATGTCATTCTTTTTCTGGCTAGCACTTTGACCCCTCCGTTTTCTGGCTATAAATGTAATTATGTTCTATGTTAGTTTTCTCTCTTCTATTCATCTTTGAAAACAAGGTGTTGCTGTTGTAAACTTGTATATCCTGCTGGCTATAGTGTTACTATTTGGAATAAAGCATCTATGTGTTTCTGGACATAATATATTATTTTTTCGTTTGCATAGTTTTATTGTTATTTATGTTAAGATAGTGTTGCTCGCACTTTTTGTATTTGCTCAAATGTGTCAAGTATCTGGCATGGTAATCTTTAATCTATTATATTATTATTTTGTCCATGTTTTAAGTGTAGGTACAAGTCATTTTTCTTGTAGTGGTGATTTTAGTTTTGTATTAAAAAATGAAGTAGGAGAGAATTTTCTACAAGGTTATAAACAATGAAAGATATACCAAATGAATGTGATAAACTATGATTTTATTCATGTTTTTGATGTGATTGATTTAAACATAATTTTGGAATAGACACATGGTGGTTGTTGGACTGAATTTCATAGGAGAGTAAGTGGAGGAAAGAAAATAAAGAGAAAAAAAGAACAAGATTGACAAAATATTGTTTTGTCTGATGGAGAAAAAAAATAAAAGAAATATCTACTTGTAAAAATCAAAATTCTTTTTCTTTTTCTTTTTAATTCAAATTTTAAGTTTTTTTCCCTATTGATTGGGATTTTCTAGGTTTGATTGTTTGAAGGAACAAAAATTGGGGGCACTTGCATTTTGAATAAGGCATGATGAATAGAAGAGTGATGAGGGTGGGTAAAGAAGGAAAAGAAAAGCGAGAAGAGACAAAATCTGGGTGAAGGTAAGTATGCATGAACAAGTTTGGAAGCAAGGATGCATGGACACAAAGACACAAAAACCAATGAAATGAGATGTCAATTGTATACCTTAAAAGAATATCATTTTTATTCCTTTGGTTGGTTCAAGATGACATTAAGAATAAAGAACAACTTTGAAAAAAAAAATCAAAGTTTTGAGAATTCAAGTGGATACTGTTTGCATATTTAGAATAACTATTAACAAGGTTTGCATGTTGATCATAAGAAAAATATGCATTCAAATCATGTACATTGTGTAATCTATTTTGGTTGCTCATAGTCATGTATCTTTTGTAACTCAACATGTAACACATCTTGTATTGCTTAAACAATTGTTTTTAATCAATGTTATTTGTTTATAAAAAATATAAAATGTTTCTCATGATTCAAAATGTGTATTTTATATTTACATGAAAGTATTTTTCTACAATAATTATTTATTCGTATTAGGCATGACAATTAACTTTGAATTACTAACAATATTTTTCTTCAATATAGCTTCAAGTGTCGTGTCTAATCTTCACTTTATTCTTCAATATTTTTTCTTTCAGTTTTCTTTTATATTTTTAATATTAAAACTAACTTAATTCTAAAGCTATTAAATATCAATCAAACGTATTAATAAAAATATGTTTTAATTCTTTCTTCCAAATAGTCTTATGGATGGGAAATGTCAGCACTAAGAGATAAGAGAAGATTAATCTTTAGTTATTCTCACCATAGTTTTATTTTTTAAAATTGATATAAGGTATTGACTATTCAAGTAAAGATTAAATTGTCGATTTGTTTTGTTTACGCTCTCACCTGATATAGAGGACATTGATCAACATTGTTCTTCCCGCTTCTCACTTTTTTACTTAATATGTTCCTTATATGTGTATCTGTAGTGTGTGCGTACTTGCACATTGTAACACCCCGTATGCATCCGGTTTGTTAACATTCCATTATATCCATTTACGCAGCAATTTTCCAAAATAAACAATTTGATTTGGAAGCAAAACAAAATATGACGTCATTATAACATCAGTTGTACATTATATATGGTGAAGTATCAAAATATACATCCTCAGTACACAAATGTACATATAATCCCCTCAGGGTACAAAACCACAAAACAATAGGCATAAAATAACAAAAGAAGGGAGCCAACATGCTCTCATCAACTATACCTAGGGTTTATATACAATCTATCCCTGCATGGGCCTTTTGCCTTGGGATCTCTCAGCTTCTCCCTGCGTCTCACCTGCAAACATAATCCCCACACACGGGGTGAGATAAAAATCTCAGTAAACTCAGGGTCCTTGGAGGTCTTTCCTCCCCCTGGTTCACTAACATGCATAATATATCAAAATCAACATTTCATAAGCTAGCCCTCATGGCTCTCAAACCATATCATCAGGCAGATACAGTATATACACACAAGTATCAAGGAATTCTCATCAGCATCACATGGCCATCACGGCTCACATAACATCTCATCACACAGAGACAACAAGTATATATATATATATATATATATATATATATATATATATATATATATACATATAACTTGAGGAATTCTCATCTCATCACATGGCCATTCTCTTTATAGCGTTAGAATCTTCTTTTAGCTTTCCAATTTTTGGTATCCTAACCAAATTGTTTTTTTAGCGTCCAATCCATATATCTTTTTTATGTTATGTAACAGTAATCCTTTAAATGTTTTGTTCTTTCTCTCTTAACTTTATTTGCATATGTATGTGCAGGTGAAGCATAAGATTGGAGTAGAAGAAATTGTGAATCATGTGGGAAGCCGCCACAGGGAATAAACGTCATTAACATTTCTTTGAAAAACGGTTTCCTTTGTGTTGTATATTTTCTTAGCATGTTTAGTAATAACTCCAGAAACATGATGTTCACAACGTGGATTCGAGTTCTTATGTTGTGTTTATTCCTCCATAAACATGTAACTAGTATAGTGTCCATGTGCATACGCACGGAAATGCATGTTAAAGTGTACTTTTTAAGAGGTAAATTTAGCATAATTAAGTGGAATTAATATTTACCATAATTATCTATTTCATCAGTAATTAAATAATATAGATTAGCTTACCTCTATATCTTTTATTTCGCTATATATAAAAGGTCCCCAAGCCAACTAGTACGTCGTTCGTAGTACTGCTTTTATTTGACCATCATCACGTGCACTTTTTAAGAGGCAAATTTTCAAGAGTCATTGTCCATATTGTGAACAATATTCATTTGTTGCCTAGCAAGATGAATCTTCAAACAATTATTTTTTAGGTAAAAAGGAATAGAGAATTGACATTTATCAAAATTTTATCACATAAAGTTTCAAATTCAAACGAGGTTTTTAAACATTCTGAAATATTAATACTTAAATAAACTTTCATGTTTATTAATTAAATGAAATAGGTCATTATTAGATTACACGTGTTTGTTAACAATTTAACACACACAATAGTTTTTAATTTACTCATTATTTATTTAAAAATTAGCCATTTTTATTTTTCAATTTTGACAATTTGGTTTGGTTTATGTATAATTTTAGTTATTACAGTTTTTAATTAATCAGGCCTCGCAAATTACACTACAAAAAAATGATGATTTTGTGGCCGTGTTTTTGTGACGGTCTCAATAAACCGCCAAAAATAATTATAATTTTTTATAAAAACACTAACTACTCCACCAATGACGCGTATCACTTTAACAATAATAATTTTACAAGTCATCAATTTAAAAATTTTAAATATATTTTTTTAATTCTATTTCAACATACTCTACTATATATATATTTTTTAAAAAAAAAATTGTAACTCAATAGACCCAAACTCCAGCTTCATAGCGCCAAAATGAAAGAATTTTCTCAATCTCAATCTCCTGTGAAGTCTCGCTAGGGTTCATCGACATTGCTTCTGCAACGAAAGAATTCTACAGTGCCCTCCGATAAGGTAACGGTGTCTCATGTCCAGTGAGCTTCACTTTCATTTCTCTTTTCCTTCACTTCATTTCACTCTGTAATCGTTCGTGCGTGTGTTTTTGCTTTGTTCAATCGACTTCAATTGACAGCGTTTGTGTATGCTTTTCCTTCGGTTTACTTGTTTATATTCAACAATTTTTTTTTGTTGGTAATTGATGATGCGAAGAACGATAGCAACGTTCTTCACGGGAGGAGCGTTTGTGTCACTTTTTTTGTTGTTTTTGTTTGGGTAATTGAAGAGCATTTGCTTCACATTGTTGTTTTACTTCGTACGATGTCTCAGGGTTTTTAAGGCACCCTAGTCATTATTATTACATTACTTGCTGTGTGAAGAACGGTAGGAACACATTTATCTGGTAATTGATGATGGAGATGTTCTTTTTCCTGGATTATGTATGGTTTTCAATTATGTGGGCATTCGAATTTTCATAACTGGTTAGGTTAACCTAATTGATATTTACATCTTGAAGTGTATATATAAGACCTTCTATTTGAGCCTTCATTTAAATAAATAATGTAGAATTAATTGAAAAATTCGGTGTGGTTTAGGTGAACTGATAACTGGGATAAATCTTATTTATTTTTCTTTTCCAGCCTAAGTATAACTGAATGGCATTATGATTTGGTTCCCAATTTGCGGCTCTTTTGAGGACTGTAGATGATGACTATCTAGTTCAGTGAATGCATAATACTACTTTTGATTGCCTACAATTAGGGGGATGGGTGTGTGTTCTTGGAACTTGGCTTGCAATTGCTTGAATTGGTTTGCTTTGGTGACACAAGGATTCACACCTTAGTTCAGTGGTTGGTTTGGTCCGTTTGGATGTAACTCACGTAAGGGAAAGCAACTCCATGTCAGTGTCTATATTCTTGATAGAAAGAAATGTTGTGATCATGGGATTAGTTCCTTGAGTACAATTTTTTTGGGGTGCAGTGAATGTTTTCTGTTAACCTCTAAACTCCAATTCCCTTGAGCATATTCTGAATGGGTTCTGTAATCAATTTTGTGTGAAAATTGAAGTTGATTACTTTAATGATTTCCCACAGTTCCAGTCCTTGGTTGTGTAATGCATTAATATATGAACCATTTAAGTAGAGATGAATAGATTGAGTTCAAGACTTTGTATTCTTCCTTGATGTGGCGTCAATAGCCCCTTCCAAATACTAGGCAAATGAGAGAAAATCGGACTAGGGGAAACTAATGCTGCTGCAATTTCCTGTGTGCCTTGTATGTGTACTGAAACAGTTACTCTTGTAGCTCTGACATTAGGTTCATAACCATGAGATTTTCTTGGTAATTAACTTTGGAGCTGTGATGTACTACTGATTTGGGTGTCCATTTTTCAGATGGCTCTTGCAAAGTGCATACATGCCCCTGATTCCTGATATTGCCAAGTGTCTAGAGCATCTACTGCCATTGAAAGAGTGGGAGGATGCGTTTCTTGCTGAGTTTTCTGCAGTGAGAAGGGTATGTTCTTTAAGAGATAATCTCTAAGATTAAGTTATTTTAAGACTCATATTTTTCATGTACTACCTCTATTATTTTGTTTGACGATTTAGCACTTTCTTTTTTCCATTTTATTGTCATTTTACAATATCAATGAAGCTTTAATTTTTTTCTATTATATCCTTTCCCATTTATTTTGGAATGAGAAAATAAAAAAGAAGTATAGATAGGAAAGAATATAATTAATATGAAAGTCAAGGGATATATTACAAAATTGCACAATTTTTATGAAATCCAACATACTAATTGTATTTCTTAATTCTTGTCTTGTGCCAAAACCTTTAAATTTGGCTTCTTTAGATAAATGAGTCAAGCATAAGCAGCCTTTTTTTTTACAAGCAAAGCCTAAACTTCTAAGGTCAACTCTACTCAGTTACACCCTTAAGCTACAGTCTAAAATTGAACCATGAGGTGTAAAAGTCAGTATACCAGTAGGTGAGATTAGCCACTGTTGTTTCCCAAATATTATAGACATTTTTTTAAAATCTTTAAAGTGATTTTTCTTAGATAGAAGAGGAAAGTATAGATAAATATTTCATTGCAGTTTTGTCATATTTTTGAATGAGGAGCACGATAGAATCTTTGAATTGTTCAATGAATAATCATATGCCCTATATTTGGTGCAGTATTATAGTATTTTTTTTTATACTTTAAAGCCTTCATTCATTTGTTTTTATCAGAAATCAGGCAATGCAGTTCTTGGTCTGCCATATGCTTTAGCAAGCCTCTCATTTAACTTGGACCTTCTAAAAGCTTCAGCCACACTAACTCTAGCTGAGTTGTGGCTCTCTCTTGGATCAAGCCATGCAACAAGGGCTATAAATCTTATTCATGGAGCTTTCCCAATGATTCTTGGTCATGGTGGTTTGGAACTCTGCTCACGTGCCTATATTGTTGAAGCAAAATGCTATCTGTGTGATTCAAACTTCAATGGTATGTCACTGTAAATAGTTGATGTTGGACTATGCTCTTCAAATTTGTTGTTTATCTATGTATATTTAAAAATATGCTGTTTTTGCAAGTATTTCAATACAATAGCCAAATTTCTGATGCTTTAAAAGATAATAATCAAATAGGGGGAAACTAGTTTCCCCACATTTTCGTCAATAGTTTTTTGAGGGTGTTGATCCTTTTTCTCTCCCCTTGTTGGGGCTTTAACTGAATCTTACTTGACTGATTTGAATTTCTTTTTCAGTCTTTGAAAATTATGAGATCGTGATAGATTCATTGAGACAAGCATCTGAAGAACTCCAACTTTTGGAGGTAAGCAAACTTTCTGCCTTTTAATCTTTTGTGTAATCCCTTGTGAGGAAGAAAAATGAGAGGTCATGTGAATGAATCTATGTCTCTTGACTAAACAGTGGAGGCTCTTATTTGTAATTAGAACCACAAATACAGTAGATAATTGTTATATAATTATACAACTCATAATATTCCTAATTTACAATACTTCTTTTACACAATATATTACATAATTACAAGCTTCCAAACAGTTTTCATTGGTCCTTTTTCATTTGTAAGGCTTTTTGCTGCATCTCTGCTTCCCGTCAAAGTTCACTTGGATACATGATTGCATGCATGTGATAGATACTAGAGTATTGTGTATGTGTAAAGCGTATAATGAAGTAGGGATGACTGTTACAATGAAAAACCAGTGCAAACCAAAAGCAGAGGCATAAATTATATTTGGGCATATAGATACTAGATAAATGTTTATCAAATTGATTTTATGGGGTCTTAATAATGCAAGATTTATGTTGTGATGGTGAAAGCTCACCAGTCAACTGGTAAAAAAATTTCATAGTAAAATTGACTCATTTAACCCATTATTTTAAACAACTCTCAACACCCAAATCCCTTTCTATTGCTTTTTATTTGAAATTTGATTTTCTTGCAATTTCATGAACTGGCAGCTGAAGCTTTCTATCTGATGACCATGGTATATGACAAACTGGTGCAATTAGAAGAAAGGGAAGAAGCTGCAGCTTCATTTCATAAACATATTTTAGCTCTCCGCAATCCTCAAGATGAGGATGATCCTCTTGTTAGTATGTTTTGATTTTTCTTTATAGTTTATACCTAATTTTATCTATATAAGCTTATTAAATTAAATTTATGTACAATAGTGACCCCTGATCTTCTGTAATTATCATTCAATAGCTGTAGTCATTTTGTACGGTGGCATAAACCTTGGAGATATTTTGTTCTCTCTTCCCTTTATAGAGGACAACTGTTCATGTAATGGACATACTAACGACAATTAAATTATTTATCATTTTAAAAGATTATATTTTTTCTTAAATTATTCCTGTGTCTTGAAATCTCCGCTACATGGAATGAGATAATATAAATTGTGAAAGTATAATATATTTAGTTAATAAAATTTATATTTCTTTCAGTATCTTATGATTTATTTTACAATTCTTACAGAAAATTTTAAATTAGACATTTATACCATTAGAGAAAAAACTGTGGGACTCATTTGTTTATTAAAAAAAAAAAATACTATTTTTGGCTGTAAAAATGAAAAAACTCACTTTGTGGCGGTTTTATAATTGCCAGAAAAAATCGTGAAAATAAGAAAATGAATTTTGTGGCGGCTTTTAACGGCCACAATTTTTTTGACGAATTTACCAGCGTTCAACTAAAAGCCGCCACAAATGTTTCTGACGTCGTTACTTCTGACAGTTGATCCTGATCGTCAGAAATAAATTTTGTGGCGATTTTTAGCCGCCAGAAATGGATTTTTAAACCGCCACAAATTTATCATTTTTTTGTAGTGTTAATTTGGTCCTTTCGAGTTTACTCTTATTTAAAATCTTTATTTTTCATTTACATATTTTATAGTTTATAAAAAAATTGAGATATAAAAAAATTTAAAAGTCTAAAAGTTAGATATTTAATCAATGAAATTTTTAAAAAATCTAAAGGGTACAACAATAAAAACAAAGACAACTTTTAATTATCAAGCATATTAACATATAGTTTTTAGTAATGAGAATTAACATATAGTTTTTTATGATTTTCTTTTCAGAACAAACTTTTAGGACATCATGAAATGAGGGGATAAAGAAGGGAAATCCATTTGTGCATTAAAAGAATTTACAATTGACAGTTATAAAATTATCTATATACCAAAAAAAAAAAGTGGAACTTAGATAGAAGTACATGTGCACGTGCATATACATGTGTTTGAAAAGTATGAATAATTGGAACTTCGCATATATATTGTATACCAATATATCATGCACACGGATTTGAATGTTTTAAATAAAAAGTATGAAGCTATTCTGAAAACCTAAAAAAATAAAAATTCAAGAACTTCATAATTTATTAAAAATATCTAAATGTTTTTGAATAATCTGTCTATTTTTTTAATAATTGTAGTTATCAGTTATCACTTCACTTTAAGCTTCTCCTTTTGAATACATACTTTCTTAGCCGAACTCTATGCACACGTGCCCATATGCCCATGCAAATCCTGGCAGTGTAAAATCTTGAAAAGGAGAGAAGGATGGTGAATGTGATTGCATGTGGGTACATAAAATCCTAGTCAACTGCACTATGCCCCAAAAGATTTTTACAGTCTCTCCACTGAGACAGTTATGCTAAAAGCTAATTTACTTTTTCAGTTGTATTAATAAAATATTAAATAATTTAGACTGTATTTAATATTATATAAATTATTTATACACTTTTATTGATTTCTATGATATATATATATATATATATATGTATATATTAATTAAAAATATTCTCTCAAAACAAAAGGAATCATTGAAATTATCTTACTTAGTTATAAAAATATATATTTTTACTTTATATTTCTTAAAAGATTATTTATTAAGTCATAATCACACAAAGAAAGCGAAACAAATATTAAATGTAATGGATAATGTGATTGAATAAAACAATAAAATTACAAGCTAGACATAAAAATCAAAATGTAAAAGATTGAGATGATAATTTTTTCTTTTTATTTTGCGAATGGATAAAAATTAAAGAATACAAGTAAACCTAAGTGTTTTAAGTGATATTCTCAAGTTAGAATTAAAACTATTACTTTATTAACCTGCACTATAAATGTGAATGATTTTAATTTAAAAAAGAAAATAGAAACATGTAAAATAATATAAAAGTTTAAGAAACAAAGACTAGGTCATTTGAACAAGCAGTTTGCATAAAAGGGTAATACAATTCTGTTTGCCTTGAACCATTAATTGTTTTCTAGTGTACAATTGCAAATTTGAAACCATGAAATTTAAACTCACCACACCTAATGTCCTAATGGACACACAAAAGGAAAAATATGTGCACTAGGATACATACCAAATACAGTGTAGTACTGTCTAATGTCTATGTTCAGAAGAGCATTTATACTTCTTTTTTGCATTCGACATACCAATCATGTTTTTGAATACTGGATAGAATCCATTCTAGGAGAATCACTTTCTATAATGAAACAACACCTTTTACTAACCCTTATATATTCTTGGGATAATAATAGTGGTCATAGACAGAGAAAGAGTTCAGAGATGCATTGCATAGTACTGGTGCTGATTGCTGAAGTAAAGGATAGGTGTCCATACAGTACAGTAGTACTCCTATACAGAGGAAATAGACGTGAGCCCTGTTTTGTTTTGTTAAGAGGGTACACAGTGCTTCGCTGTCTAGCATGTGAGGGGGGTGGCGCTCTCTCTCTCTCTCTCTCTCATATATCCACCCACTGTAACCCACGCAACTGCCACTTACTCATTGGCATAGAAAGGGAGAGTGAGGACAAAACTAGTCTAGCTTTGAGCCTGATTCTCTTTGGTCTTTTCCACCTCCTATCCCCTCTTGTTATTATTTTTATACAAATTTGTTTTTATTTTTTTAATACTAAGATGAGAAATATTCATCAATTTTGTTTTGTTAATAATTAATTTTGGTCAAAATTTAATTAATTATTTTTAATAATATCTCTTTTTTTAATTACAATTTTTTATTCATAAAACTCTAACTCAATAACTAAGAATTGAACACGTTATCATTCAAACCAACTAAGAACTATTGATGGTTATATACAACTTGGTTTGGTGTGTGGACATTGCACCCCAAAACCAAAACCACATTGCCATACCGTTAAAAGGGTGTGTTAGAGTTTCACAATTTGTCGCATTCTTTTAACCCTTTTACCACTCTTTCATCATAAATTGGAGTCTCCTATAGTTTCTTACACACTACAATATATAGGGAGAGAAAAAAGAAAGAAAGGAAGATGAATACATTTAGTTCAGAAATATGCAGCAGTGGGTGTGAGTCTGGTTGGACTCTATACCTGGAGCAATCTTTCCTTAACCAGAATGCTGGTGGAACTCAACACAAAGACAAAAGATTCAAAGATGAGGAGGAGGAGGATTTGTCCATGGTTTCTGATGCTTCTTCTGGACCTCCACATTTCCCAGATTATGATGAGGCAAATTACTTCAATGAAGAAGTCAATGGTTGCTTCTATTCAGCATCCAAGAAGGCAGTGAAGCAGGCCAGGAGTGGTACAAAGAAGAAGAAAATTAAAGAAAATCAACAACACCTTGAAGATCAGCAGCATCTGCCTTCTTTTCTTTATGACACTGCTAGCTCTTCTGTCTTTGACTTTTCCACTGTAAGTTTGAGGCTTGCATGCTATTTCATTATATTTACTACTATTTTACCAAAAATGATGAACTGCTTGCTTGCAATGCGTTTGTTACTCACGGTTCTTGACAAATTTTCAGAACAATGTTAATGTGGCCAACCAACAAACTTCCATAGAGAGTATGCTAGATTATTCTCAAGGTTTTTCTGCAACTTATTTTGAGGTAATTAATTTGCTTGATTCTCTTATTCTGATTTCACTATTTTACACTTCTTTAGAAGTTAGAACCATTTTGTATTCTTTGCAGGGAAGATCATCATTCCAAGGAGAACACTTTGGTTTCTTACAATCAGGAAATGAGCTTCAAGGCAACAAGTAAGTTTCTTCTTATGTGCACGGGAAGAAAACAGAATTCTAATTTTTGGTTGTGATTGTGATCATATTTATTTATTTATTTATTTGCATTCCTTGTTTGGCAGATGGTATGGAGGGAAAGGGATGGGGATAAGGTGAAGATATATCAGTTTTTCTGTGGATGGAGAACCATGGTGTTGAAGGAATTTAGTATTGAAAGGGACCCTGTACCTTTCTCTTCTTTTCTCTTGTTAATGTAGTGGGAAACAACTTGAAAAGACAAGTTAGATTTTATTTTTTTTTGCTGTAGAAATTTAATTTTGTTGTCAATGAATGATGATTACAAGGTAGATCAGTTAGGCAAGGCTGTGTGTATTGTGTAAGCATGCTCCCCTCTTGTTTTCCATGAAGCCTCAAGCTCAATATAAATGCAGTACTAACATTCAATCGCTTTAAAATTGAAATATAATTAACCTAGCCTTATTTTTCGTTGGCTGTATAAAATTAGCACTTCAATAAATACAACTTTTCCACGTTAAGAGCTCCCAAGTTGAGTTGAGTAAGAGGCTAAAAGCAGATCTTGTGTCTACATTCAATTTAAGGTGAAGAAAGAGTACACTAATCTTTAATTTAATTTAAAATTCAAAATCTTAATTCATTTAAATTCAATGGTTAACATATTTATCTTAATAATAAACTTTAAAGAAAATTTTTAATCATGAAAGGAGTTAGGAATAAACTTGAAAGATATGCACTTGATAATCCAATGGGATAATTTATTTGGTAAGTAGTAAAGAAAAACAAAATTAATTGCTGCCGACTTAACATATCGATGCTCGTTTCACGGATAATTCAGATAAAGGTTACGTGATCCTTTTATGAGTTAGGTAGGATCACTTTTCATTTACATTTGATTATATAGAATCTTTATATTATATTATTAGTTATAGTAGCCACGATTACAATAAATTAAGGGGAAAAAAGTTTTAATCGTTAAAAGGGACAAGGCCTTTAAGAGTGTTAGGGAGAGTCAAGACAAGACAAGGGTCCATTATTTTTCTGAGTTGAAGTGTTTTCAGAATTAAGGCTTATTAATCTGCTCCCAGAAACAACAAAAATAGTAAGAAGTAGGAGATGTAAGGTTGATTAAGTGATTGAGAAAAGATAAAAGAAGAATAAAGAAAGATATCACAGGTTCAAATTCCTATATATTTCTAACGAAATTATAATTTATGGATAAAAAAAATGATAAGCACTGTTATGAGGGATGGCCAACGAGGACCTTGTACAAAGATGAGGAGGAAATGTCAAAGTTGATGTTGGAATATTTGATATGTATCTCTTTAAATCTCTTTTTTAGGCACTGGAGATCCTGCCTGTGATCTTCCTGACCCAAAGGAACATGCCCCATTTTGTTTAGTTTGTCAACTTTATCTCTTTTGGAAGGATCCTTTTTTAAAATATGATTTGTAATGTTCGCTTTTGTGGGTTTGTTCCCTCCAACTCTGTCTGCTTGGAAGCTGTCATAGGACTTGATGTCATCCACAATCCCGCCTTTGATTTTTATATTCCTTTACTTATTCCTAGTCAGTTCCTATTAAAATAAAGGAAAGTATTCTGGCTTGAGTCCAGTAATGTTGAAAAAGCTAAAGAAAAGATGTCCATTGAGAATTTAGGATGACAAAAATTATAATCTCAGCCCACATGTTTTCTCATATATTATATTTATGCATCTAATCTTCTTTCATGCATGGTGTGAGACTGTGAGTATCACCTCATTGAAAATAATACTCAACCACTTTTTTTTATAGAGATTAATTATAGAAAAAGTTAATAAATATTTTATATTTATAATATAGTAATTCAATTTTTTTTTTCTTTCTGTACTTCTCTTCATTTCTTATCACATTTGATTAGTTTTCTTTTTCTCTTTATCTTCTTTTTTATTCATATGGTCCAATAATAAGATATGATCTTACTACTTTCCTATATAATTTGAAGTTAGGCAATCCGAGTCTTGGTAACTAAAAAGTACTAAAAAAATTGAAAAGGTTAACTTGCAGATAAATCAAACAAATGAACTTCTAGAGAGAGAAAATAATTTAAAATTGATGAGCCCAGTGTATTCCATCTAAATGGATAAGAATGTAAAAGGGTGTGGGAAAAGACATTTCTGTTTTTCCAACCACCGCACAATCCAAACCCTTTATCCTTGTAAGAGAGTAATTTTTTTTCAAATTATTAAATAAGAATAAAATTTACATTAATATCCAAAAATTAGTAAATTACAAAATAACCTACTATTTTTAAATTAAAAGTCATAAATTTTGTTACCATTTTTTTTTCATATAAAGTTTTTTACGACTCCAATTTTAAATTTTAAATTCTACATTACTTTAAAATTGTAAGGGAGTTTTTTTTAAGTTGTAAATTATTTATGACTTCAAAATTATAAATATTTTTATTTTAGTTATTTAATTAATGTATCTTTTTAGTTTTATTTAATATTTTATTTAATAATGAAAATACTTAAATTCAAATAAAAAATATTAAAATGTACTACACATATTTATTTAACAAAAATATTAATAATGAAATGATGTTCAACAATAAATTCTTTTAGATATATATCAAAATCTTTTATCTTATTGCACTTGATTTGTTGATGGTTGTTATCCTCTTGTTCTATAACCTCCTCCTTCTTTTATTTTAAAATGATGACATGTAAATGTTTATTATTGTTGAGGAACATTATCACCACCATGATCATTATTATTATCATCATCATTATTGGTATTACTGTTATTATCTTCCTCCTCATCCTCATGACTCATGTCATGCACTTGAGTAAGAAATTGTAGACGATAACATCCTCATAACTCATCATCATTAATATTATGTTTGTATTTAATTTGTATTTTTTATTTTATGTTAATGTATTATGTTATTTTTATTTTAATAACTAATTTTATTATTAAATTATTTTTTGTTGTTAATATTAAAAAAGTTTATAAAATAAAATTAATTAATACTACTATAGGAAATTATAAATTTACTTAATGATAACTATAAAAATTAATTAAAAAATTAAAATAAAATTAATATTATTTGATAAATTATAAATTTTATTTATTAATATTAATAACAAAATATTTAATATTTTTATTTAAATTTAAGTATTTTATATTATTTTTATAATATACAAAACAAATCAAAATCTTTAACATTAATAAAAAATATATTAAATATATTAAATAAAATAGTATAATAAAATATAAAAATATTAAATAAAATTAAAAATATTTAAAATATTAAATAAAATTAAAAAAATATTAATTAAATAATTAAAAAAAATATTTACATTTTTTTTAATAAAACCCTTATAACTTTAAAATCCTGTGGAAAAAAAATTAAAAATTAAAGTCGTTAAGTTTTTTATAACTTTAATGAACAAAAAATCATTATATAATTTATGACTTTTAATTCGGAAGTGCTAAATTATCTTACAATTTATCCTTTTCTAGATATTAATTTAAATTTTACTTCCATTTAATAATTTTTAAAAAAAATATCCCTTCCGTCGTTTCCCAGTAAGGAAGGTGCTTTGTTGCTTCCAACAAGTCTATTGTCTCATCTTATATTTATGTGACCATTGCCAATTTAGTATGCATGTTTCCATTTCTCGGGACAACTTCTGGACTCATGCGGGTTGCAAGCTCGGTGCCAAGCAGTGGAAAAATTATTGTATCCTTCAAAATTCAAAACACTTATCATCTACTAACTGACATATAATTGAAATTTTAATTATAAAAAAAAAGAATTATTACGTATCACGTACATAAAAAGTGACCGAAACCATAAAATTCAAATTTTCATCATGAAAATATTCAAGTTACAGAGAGTTGTGGTGCTTTTCATGTGAAAAATAATAATTAATTCTC
Organism: Glycine latifolia; assembly: GCA_013407115.1. Classification (NCBI taxonomy): domain Eukaryota; kingdom Viridiplantae; phylum Streptophyta; class Magnoliopsida; order Fabales; family Fabaceae; genus Glycine; species Glycine latifolia. The sequence goes on along the minus strand of CM023950.1, from coordinate 37,055,862 downwards.
TTTTGCAAATATGAAGCAAACACACCAGTAGTAGTCTCATACATACAATAATTTCTCCAAGGAAATGAATGTGTTACATACTATAACCTGATGATGGACAGTAAGTAACTCATTACGTCACTGCAAAATTCCACATGGTTGGAAGCAAAGTGTTTACTTTAGTCTTTAATTACTATTCTACTTTCTGATGCAGTAAAGGTAAAATGCAATTTCACTTGAGACGGTAAAATGTAATAATGGTTTTTATGCCCAAGGGAGAGCAACACTGAAGAAGTTCACCAGGCAGAATCATTCTTCCTTCGCCATTAGTCAAAAGACTCAAAACCACACTTCAAATCCCAAAGGAATTTTGTTTTCTTTTAAGTGTAGACTCTTATTTTGGAAACTCGTACTTAATTTCAACTGTTCAATCTTGGACTTCACATGTGGGATACTGGACTCTCTGATACAACTTGTGGACAAGATTAAGAAAACCAACTTGTACCACTGGATAACTACGTGACTACTGATCATGAAATTGGATCCTTCATAATGTTAATACAAACAAAACCTTGATGGGAGATACATATTTATACAGGTACAAACTGCTAGAGATTTGACTCAAAATATTTAATTTGAGGGCCATTGATAAAGGAAATTCAATCTTAAAACTGGCTTCATAAAGTTAGTTTTATTCCCGAAATACAATATGGGTTCTTCCAATTAAACTGATACAAAGTCATGGGCAGGGTATGCAAACCACTAGTTACATAATTGGCTGGTTGGTGACTATGCAAGTTACACTGTCAATTACCACAATGCTACTATAGAAGTTCCCACAGTATTTATCTTTTAGATGACCTTAGGTTTGGGAGCTAAAATTTAAGAATGATCATGAAATTTGGTTTTAAATGGCCAATTGTGAGCGAAGAATGCATGTGGTGATTGGTGAACCTAAAACTAATGTTTGACCACACTACCAAATCATTCGGTAGCTTAGTCACAAAAATCCTTGGTATTTTTTTAAGGGTTGACTTTGAAACCTTAGCTTGCCAATAGTATTTTATTTTCATGTCATTTGAACAGGTCATGGCAATGCAGTGAAATGCTTATCTTATTGTGCAACCAACCATTATCCTCTCCTATTCAGTATCTATCAAATTTCGGTGACCCAACTTGCAAGAAAGAAACTGCCACCATATGCAAATACCCCAAGAGAGAGAAATACTCTAAAAGAGAAAGAAAGAAGAAACCACATACGGCTGGAGTTGTTGGAGCAAATGGAGAATGTGATGCCAGCCAATGTCAAAAAGAGAAATATAGTTATTGTGGTACAATATACTATTGAAGAATGTGATGCCAACCAATAACAATGTCAAATTAAATTCATTAACTCAATCACTTGAAATAGTTGTACTCGGAGGATTTCAAGGACACAGGAATCACAATCTACAAGGTACCTATGTACATCTCTAATGTACAATTCTATAGGTAAAGCTACAGTGTACAGAAGCAAATTCAATGTCATCTGAGCACCACCGACTGAAAAGTAAAACAATTAAGAAAACCTTTCACTTGTTTTTTTGAAGCCAATCAAGGATACCCTTTTCTGTATCTGAAAGCTTCCCATCCTTTGCCTTCAATGTCCCTTCCATCAATTCAAAGTAATCCTTGTAGTTACGCTTGTAATAACTGTCCAGCCTCTGCACAACGATGTGATAAAAAATTAAATACATCACAAAACATAAACTCACATCTTATGCAGACACTAAAGACAAATGTTGAATGTAGTTGACTATATATTAACTGACTCATATAATGTTGAATAATATTCCTCAGCTGGCAAAGTATCAATTAATTAATTTACTCATATACTTCCACATAAAATTAAAAAAACGTTAATTGCAAAGGTGGGGAATTCAGCTAGTGATTTGCTTACCTCTTTGTCATTTTTCTCCTTGTTTTCCTCTGATTTCTTCTGATATTCTGATAAAAATTTCATTACAATATTTTTCCTTAATGTTAGCAAAGACCAATACAAGTAATTGTTATAACACAAGACAAAAGAAAGCTGAAGAGAGAATGTGTATACTTTTAAGAAGCTGAGTCCTAGAGTCGGGTTCAGGTACTTGCGTAGTGGCGATTACACTAGATAAGACAAGTCCTCTTCTTCCCATTTCCACATTGGTGCTTAAGGTTGGTGTAGTTTTTTTGGTTGCTACTTTTCCTTGTGTTCTGGGAACAGCTTGCAAATTAGATGAAGCATACTTGTTTACTGTAACGGTTAGTGCCATCAATATGCTTTGCCCTATTGAACTACTCATCGGATATTTTTCATCTGTCTCTTGTTTAGCAACAACCCAGAGTTATCCCGAAAGGATAACGAGATGAGGCAGAACAAGACATGTGGACTATATTAACTGCGTAGGACTAAATTATGCAAAGAATGAAAACCAAAGGCAATTCTTACTCCACTAAAAAAGTTCTCATTTTATTTTTTAGCTGAGTTAGCTCTGAATAATTTGGAAAAAAATGGTTTCTGATAGGTCATTAGTATAGATTGGTTCATGTATCACCCTCTCGTGGGATAATGTATAAAACGTTTTTCAATACAGGAAAGAAGAAATAAATTTGGATTTAATTTTGGTATAATAATGTCACTTCCATTAATTATAAATTATCTTGAATATAATTTTTTGAAATAATTATTATAAATGCCAATATTTTCTAATTATTTGATAATTTGTGATTGAATAATAGCATGAAAATTTGTAAACTTTATTAGTATATTGATTAGGATTTAATTGTTGATTGTATGTATAAAAAAAATTATTAACCAATTTGAAGGGTGATTCCTGGAGTAATTACTTATTTATTTTGTAAATGGGGATTTATTCCTAATTTGGATTAGTGTTGTAGTTAAAACAAACAATTATGAATTTGCAACAAACTCTAACCAATTAAGCTAATAGATCAACTATGTTAAAAAATAATTAATGTTACTATATATAACACTAAATTTTTTAATGTATATTTAAAACACATAAATTTATATAATAAATTTTATAATAATTAATTTTGATCTAATAATGTATTTTTTTATATATATAAATTTTTATTAAATCTATGATTTTTATTTAAAATTTATATATATATATAATATATTATTAGATCAAAATTAATTTTTACAAAATTTATCATATAAACTTATATATGTATTAAATATATATTAAAAATTTTAATATTTTATATAGTGATATTAATTATTTTTTAACATAATTTACCTATTATTTCAATTGGTTAGAACGTCATGTTGATAACAAGAATATGATAACAAGAATATACAGGTTTGAAACCTGTATGAATTATTATTTTGTAAAACATATTTTTAACAAAATATTGATAATATCAATTGTCAATCAGTATAGAATTTTTTTTTCTCTTATTCATGAGTGTAAAGAAACTCTCCAACGATCATGCTAGCCCAGCCCAATACATGCTTTAGCTAAAAGCCCAAAATCTTGGTATCAAACAAGATTATTACAAAACGTTAACAGATTACGTATATATTTGGAAGTGTATTGCTAGAATTGATACAGGGTCAAATGTAATTTTGTAGAATTGATAAAATTGTTTTTTTTTTTAATTCTTATAGATAAAATTTAGTTTGAAGTAATGCCATTTTTTGTTTATATAATGGGTATTAGTTTATTTTAAAAATGTTATTTGAATACTTTGAATCAAAATTAATTTTAAATATGTAATTATTAAAATAAATTTTTATTTGTTTTGGGGTCAGAAACTACGAATATTTTTCAATTAACTCATTTAAGTAAAAAATTAATCCTATTTGCTTTGCTGCCCAAGAGATTTTCATGTCTTATGTATTTTTTTTTATATCACACCTTCGATATATACATTAACTGGAATAAAAGTAAATAGACTTATAGTAATTTATTCAGTTCATTCTAATTATTAAATAAAAAATATACAGTATTTTATCTTTTGAAATAGAACTCATCTCTTTAAAAGTTATTAAAATTGTGGAAAAAAATTATTGGAATATATTAGAAACAAATTGTTACTGACTGTAGTTATCTTGTAGTGAAAAAAATTGTAGCACCTAACAGAAAATTAACTACCAAATCAAATTACATTTGTATTTGGAACACAGTTAGGCGGGCAACTAGTCCACCAAGCCTTTGTGCTTATACCGAAAAACGGTAACCAAATACCAGAATATGCAAGCAGCAATGCCTCCAAGCTAGTTCCGAGCAACTGAGGCATTCCTGTATCAAATAGCTTAATATGAATATTCATGGCAAATACACCAGTCACACAAATAAAGGAAATCAAAAGCACACTTGCTGTGCCCAACTTCACTCCCATTTGCAGGAGACGCTTGGGCAATGTTTATGTAATCCTGTGTGTCATCCAAGTACTCTCAGCTTCAACAGGACAACCAAACACCAAACAAGTATTAGCAACAAGACTACAAGTAGTCATACCCAAGTTGCATACAAAGAACCCATGCTGGTTATGCCAGGCGAAACATTGAAGGAATCTACATTTTAAAATCCACGTTTTATCAATTATAGAAAATATAGTGCAGGGTCAAATTACATATTTACCAGATGGATCTTGGAATTATTCTCTTGCTAAGGTTGGATTTATCAATTGATAGGCACAGTGAATCCTCTCAATTAGAGAAGGCAAAGATCTACACAACCTTTAATTCTTTATAGCTTACATCTGTTACAATAAATTATATCTAACAGGGAAGTAAAGTCAACATCAACATCTTTAACCCAAACTAATTGAGATCGATGATAAATGAATCCAATGATAGATATGAGGAGGTTGTAAAAAAAAAAGGAAAGAAGGGGGGAGATGAAGAGAAAAAAACTGAAACATAAAGATAACAACGGGTCTAACCCTTCACTAAGCTTATAGTTTTCTCCATTCTGTCTTAAGAAACATCGTTCGCCAATCTATAACTCACTCTATTAAGTCTTGTTTAACTACCTTTCCCTAGGTAAGTTTCAATCTACTTCTCTTTGCGTCGAACTCTTGGTAACAAACTTTAGTTCTTATGAGAGCACTCAAGGATCGTCTCATTACGTGCCCAAACCACCTCAATCTATGTTTTCTCATCTTTTCACTCACCGGTACTATTACTACCTTTCATCGAATATCTTCATTTCTTATCTTATCCATTTTCATATAATCACACATTCACCTTAATATCCTCATTTCTGTTACCCCTATTTTATGCTCATGTTGCTTTTATGTTGGCCAACATTCAGCTCCATATGATATTGCTGATCTTACAGTTGTTCTATAGAAATTTTCTTTTAATTTAAGGAGAAATTTGCGATCACACAACAAACTAGATGTACTTCGTCGTTTCATTCACCCTGCTTTAATTTTATGATTTACATCCTCATTAATCTCTCCACCTTTTTGCAAAATTACACTTTTGAGTCTAAAGGATTCACGATAAGTCAGAGCAAGACTAAGTATATGAAGTGTGATTTTTTGGTGATAAGAGATGGTGATCAAGACCTCGTACATTTTCTTGGTCAAGAGGTACCCAAGAAAGATGTTTTTAGATATTTGAGATCAATTTTGCAAAAAGGTGAAGAGATTGATGAAGATATAAATCATAGAATTAGAGCAGGGTGAATGAAATGACGGAGTGCATCTATGTTTTTGTGTGACCGCAAAATTCTCCTTAAGCTAAAAGGAAAATTCTATAGAACAACTGTAAGACCTGCAATGTTATATGGAGCTAAATGTTGTCCAGTACATACGTAACATGAGCATAAAATAGGGTAGTAGAAATGAGGATGTTAAGGTCGATGTGTGGTTGTACGAAGATGAATAAGATAAGAAATGAAGATATTAGACGATAGATAGCAATAGTATTGATGAGTGAAAAGATGGGGGAGCATAGATTTAGGTGGTTTGAATAAGTAATGAGACAGCCCCTGAATGCTCCCGTAAGAACAAAAGTTTGTTACCAAAAGCTCGACACAAAAAGAGATAGAGGTAAAGATAGACTGAAACTTACATGAAAAAATATAATTAAACAAGACTTATGAAGTGAAATATAGATTGGCGGAATGTGTGTCTTAAGACGGAATGAAGAAAAACGATAAGCTTGATGGAGAGTTAGACCTGTTACTACCTCTATGTTCCAGACGGTCCTTTTTAGTTCTTTTCCTCTTCATTTTTTCCCTTCTTTCACTCTTCTTTTCTTTTCTTTAGTCTTATTTCCTTCTTTTTTTCATCTTCCTCGTATCTATCATTAGATTCATCTACCACCGACCCCAATTAACTTGGATTAAAGGTGATGTTGATGTTGATCCCAAGTATCTAACAGAGAAGTAAAGTAAAATAAAATATATATTATGTTTCTAAAACATATGCATGTCTAACCTACCTACACTGAGGAATCAACATGCTGGAATTAGCTGCGAGTCAGACCATAACATGACAGTTGCCAACAGTGCTATCGTGGCAGTTTCAACCCGAAGACGATGAGGTCCAAGACTAACACCTGTAGCACCAGCTTCCATCATCATACTCACTTCTTTCTCAGTGAAATCTGGAGAACTCCATGGCAACATAAACTAGTGTTAGTTAGACTTTAAGCAGAAAATAGATATATTTATTCCCTCTAAAGAAACATAACAATTATTTGGCAATCACATGAGGTTAACACGTTTTCATTTTACCCTGATAAAGAGAGGGAGAATTAACCTCAGCCAATCTCAACTTATTTATCTTATCAATTGAAATGCCCATTCATGTCCGGACATTTGCTGAAACGAAATGGTGAAATTGAACTTCAATAAACATATACTAACCGCCTTCTGGTCCAATTATGATTAAGCCACTAGTTTCCTTTTCCAACGATGACAACGCACTAAGAACAGGAGTTGCCTTTGCTGTTGCAACAAGAGATAGCTTTGATTGTGCAATCTAAGGGACACAAAATAGACCAAAGTTAGTTAAATATCATCGGCATAATAAGTTTATTAACGTCATTATGTAGCCATGTATATCAATTAAATTGCTCTCAACACTGGGAACGGGATCAAATCCCTTGTTTAGCTCTGAAGAATTTCCAGGAAAGTAAGCATATACAAGTAAACAACAGTATAGTCATCAAGAATTACAAACATATCACTGATTAATAAGATGGGGGTTATCGCAATGTCCTGGTTAAAATTTTTCTCAAATAACTGAAATGCATGCCCAAATTTCTGGCTAGGTAGTAAGAAATGGAGAGCTCACATGGTGCAAAAGGTCATCAATCTCTATAGGATGTTTCAGGACCATTCCATGTAGTCGTTGACCTGCAAAAAAAGCCAACAATGCAAGGCTCACTGACCAAAAGCAAAATAGGTCGCCAATTTAGACCCAACTTTAAATTTTACTTCAGCCTGAATAGCCCAAAGAAAATTCTGATGGGAGTAAAATGAATGTTTAACCTCAAATGCAAGTAAAAATATAGTTACATTGTTTGGATGCTGCTAAAATGACACGTTCCAATCTGTCCACCCGATTTTCTGAGATTGATGGAGAACGTTCAGTCAATAGAGGAGTAACACTATTGGCTCCAAGTTCCTATCGCATATAAACATGAATAAAAGAAAAACAACCATAGCAAATAGAAGCTGTAAGTCTAACCAGATAAAATCTCAATATATTATTGAAACGTACTGTGCATTTCTCTAAAAGCCAGTCAGCACGGCCACCCTTCAGAGTTCCTAGACAGGTATGGTTCTCAATGAGTGAAAAATTGGATGGAAAAAATCAAGTGTTGAAAATAGCAACAGTTAATAAGTAGTTATAGTTTGACAGAAAACTACAAGAACTTACCAAAACCAGCAAATACATGCAATTGTGTATTTTGTGGAGGTATTGATATCAAATCATTCAATGCAACAAAATCAAGTCCAGTGCGATCAATGTTCTGTATACATCCTTCTACCAGACTTCCTTTCCCATTGAAGAGCTGTACCCTTGAACAGCATGATTAGGATAATCAACAAAATCTTCAAAAACTATAAAAGACTATTTAATTTGGCAAAAGAAATATCAAAACTCAAGGGCAAGATAAATTGCCACAAAACACGAGCAACAATCAACAAGAATTACCTATCATTGGTGGTCAACCTCAAAACTTTTGTCATATGCCAGAATTCATCACCTTGCACACGTATAACACTACCCTGCATCATCCAAGGTAAAAAATAATAAACTAACAAAAACTACCTAAACCAAACCAAACCAAATAAAAGGCATGCATGGTAACCGCAATAATTTTTTAGGAGTGAAAAAATTAAATAAATGTCAGCAAGCCGTTAAAACGAACTTACAAGACACGAATTAAAACTTTCCTAAAACCCTAGCTCCATGAAGCTAAGTGCTGTCTATAAATTACCAACACAACAAGGATAATGACAAACGAGGCGTTGTTAACTGAAAATTGATTCCAAATTGAAACTACATCCATTAGTGCGAATGAATTTCATATGGAATTGCAGAGTGATATGATTTGTAGTATTACGAAAGAGTTGTGAAAGAAGCAGAGAGAAAGAGGAGAGTGCCTTGGAAGGAGGAAGAATTTCAGAGTAGAAGCGGGGAAGGCCACCACGCGACTGGTCTCCGTAATCGGAGGACGAGGAGGAGGAAGAGAATGCCATAGCACGCACCGTCAGGTTTCGGGGCCATGACCGATTCACGAAGCGAGGGATTACGGCTCCTAATCCTAGGGTTTGCAACATTTCTCTTCGCACTCAATTCAATTTCGATTTTGTTATCGTTCTTGTCTTCGTCAGAAACGGTTGCGTTGCATTTGCAGGGAGAGAAATAAAGGTCTTTTGTTTATGGCGGGAAAAACCCACCATGGCCCATAGGTTAGGCCCGTGTAAAAATCTAGTCCATGATTCCTGTCAAAACCTTTTTGGGCTTATACGTTTAAATTTCAAAAGAGTATGTAAATTCTCTAAGAAGAAAATAGAATGTAGTTTGTATTGTTTAAAAGCAACAATGTAATTTCAAATTTATCTAAATTATAAATAATATGGCATGATTTAACAAAAAAAAAAAATCAACTTATTATATCTTGGCAAATATTAAAAATATTATAAACCTCAGTAAGAAAAATATATATATTATAAACCATAAGTATCAGTATTAAAGGTTTAATACTTAACAAATTAATTTATTCATAAGTAATTGTCTACGGGGCGGGGTTTAATGTAAATAACTAACTTCAAATTTTTTTTGGGGTTGAAATCAAGTATTCTCTTATCGACAATAAAAGATTAATTCCTCAGTGTATTTAAATCCATTTAATCTCCTAAAAGATGATATTTCACATCTATGAATGTGAACCCAAATTACATACTTAAAGCACATGGCTATTTTTATTTAATTTTGGTACATAAGGAAAGAAAACAGCAGAAAACAAATTAACTAGAGCTAGCTGAGTGAAGCTGAACGAGGTCCATGATTTCCATTGGGGGATCAACAAAATCTCCTAGCACCAAGACCAGCGAGCCTAAGCGATCTCACATTCCACTAATCTGTAGTCCTTATCCCATATCGCATATAGCCCATTGCGTAAGGCTAGGCACTCCGCAAGACACGCATTGCCTTTTCCACAGAACTTGGAGAATCCATATAGCAATTCTCCACGATTCCCTCGCAGCACACCACCACCACCCATTGCATCAGATGCCAGCCAAGCTCCATCCACATTTAACTTCACCGCGGTCCTATTTGGAAGAAGCCACCTATGAACAAGTTGAGGAGGCCTTCTAGAGCAATAAATCTCCAAGTCTGTGGTCATTCGTCCAATCATAGAACATACATGATGCAGACTCCAAACCTCATCTTAAAAGACAACATATTATTCCTCCACTGTGGCAATCACAAGAGAAGAGGGAGTTGTGTTCACAATATGCATGACCCAGTGAGAAACACTTTGGGTTGTGAGAAGTCTAGGAGCCTGTAGCCCAACTCGTAGCCATATCTCTTTAGAGTATTTATCACAATATGTTAGTTTACTATATACTATCTACATCATCAGGCTCTTTGTTTGTGCAAATTCTATAACTACGAAGTGATACCGAGTTTGTTTGGCCAAATTATGTTTGTGCAAGTGCCTATCATTCTGATTTCCTGTTAGCCATTGTTGGGTTAGTTTTTTGTTTTTGTGTTGAACGTTGACATCTTATAGTGTTTTGCCCTCTAATTTTGCTAACTAAAGTTGGTTTCGATCTTAACTCAAGTATTACTATTCCGCTTTGCCCGTTTACCATCACGCTGGCTATATTAATTCATTTTTCTAAACTTTGACTCCTAAACATTAAAATTATGACGATAATTAGCGCAAGTAATCATAGGTTTCCAAGTCAAACCTAGTAGTAATTGCAACCAATTTTTTTTTCTAAATCGAGCAGCAAATACCGTACGGCAAAGAGTCACCTAGGAGTCATGGAAATATAAATCCACAGAGAAACTTCTATGGTTAGGTTGTGGATCTAGATTTCTAAGTCGACTAATCCACTCGAAATAAAAATTTCTTTAATTTAATCGTAGTGATTCAGAATCAGCGGAAAGACACGACACCATCGATAACATGTCAAAATCTTGTTTGTAGGCTAACTTACTTACCTTGTTGGTCAACGCACTAACTAGCTCATAATGAAATCCACGGTAAATATGTTAAAAAATAAAACCCAAAATTTTAGTACTTGTTATAATTATATATTTTTCACCAAACAATTAATCACATAATATATATATATATATATATATAAAATTTAATAATCATGAACTAATAATGTAAAGTAACTTTATCAACTAATAAAAACTAAGTTTAACATTTTGTGGTTCCAATAAATTAAAATCGTCATGCACATATAAACCTAGCTAGGTTGAAACTTCACATAGAAAAACCTTGAAATTTAACTTGGAAACATGAACGGACAAAATGACAGATAACATAAACATTTTGCCTCTTGGATTTGAATAATCATGTTCATGTGTTGTACGGGGGCCTGCAGCCGCAATGTCCACTGCTAGTTGTTGGTCGAAACATGAGACTGTTTGTTATGATTAAAGTCATTTGTGTCCATTCTGCACTCCCAAAAAGAAGTCATTCATGTTAGACATTCTCAAACTCAGTGGCTAGCTAAGTAGTATAATTAAAATATTTGACTGATTCTGATGCATTAGGAAGTTTTGTTAGCCGTAATACATCTGGCTTAACACCATCAGAGAGTGCAGTTGTATTTTTATAATTTTGGTTGACGGTTGAGGAATGTTAAATGTGAGGCGTGAAATAATTGTTTTTTTCTTTCTTTTTTAGGTGGCCGGGGAGGGGGATACCATTACCACTTTGTAGCATACGTTTTTTGTTAAGACGAGACTTAATTAACCTTAGTTTAAGTGAGATTATTGGATTGGAAATGGATTCCTTATATTCATGCATTCGTGTAGTCATGAATATAGACTGATAATTAGGATATATATGGATGGTTCTCATTTTACATGTATATTTTAAATTGGATTTACAAAATAAAATATTAGTAGACTAATCTTCATTTTACAAAATATAACGTACTGTCTGAATGCGTAATACCTGACAACAGGAATCTAGAAGGAGTATGTCACTTGATGATCGACCTAAAGCTATAAAGCATATAAATATATATTGTGATCATGATGACTGATTATGAATATAGTTGACTAGCTTGTATAACATTTTTGCAAAGTACTACTACCAAGGAGAAAAAGGTGGAGCTTTTATATTGGAGAGTTAAGGTTTGAATTTAGAGTATTTCATCATAAGGAAAAGTCGCGGAAACTTCTCTTTTAATTTTTATTAAAAGAAAAGAAGTTGAAAATAACAAAAAAAAATGTTTTCGACTGGATGTTAAAATAATTAACGGAAGCTTAATAGAAAATAATTAATATTCTGAAAATCTTGTTTCTACATAAAGTTATTTGATATTAGATTGACATATTTGTACGAATAATTTCTTGTTTAGATGAAGTTTCCAACACCCAAACCCACGAAATAATTTTTTATTGGTAGGTTTTGAACCAAAAAAGAAAGTATGTCATCCTATTCATATTGGTAACGTTCAAGCAAAACCAAGAGGAAAATTCGTGGAATTGACAAAGCCATGATCATCATGATAATTTTGTTTGGTGTCTTAAATCACAATTCATTGCTTTTCTCAGTTTATTCTAATTATTTTGTTTCGATTATACTCCAAAAAAAATTATAATTTATCACAAGAAACAAATAAATAATTATTGATTATGGTTCTTAAATAACACAATCTTGGCAGCTAGCTAAGACATAATTCTGAATATTTATAGTAAAAATAACTGAAAAACCATTGATAACATAAGGGATACCACATAGCTCAAATTAATGCAAATCAGCATGAAGACGTGTTCGAGCTTGCAAGAAAGACGGTATTGTATATGTAATAGCACATGTAATTACATTTGAAATCAATTTAGATGCTCTGGCTTGGTTTAAAGGGTTTGTCTAAACCCTTAAACCATAATCCAAATTTTTTAAATATTTTTGCAGTGCTAACAAAACAAGTGAACCAACTAAACAAAACTCTCGGTTTAATTTTATTTAATCGAATTGGTTAAGTATATTTACAACTCTCAACATACGGGGTGAATTTATAAGAGTGTGATTCTTTATCCATGTTCCAAAAACAGGGTAATTTAGATGCAAAATAGCAAAAACAATGAGCGTGGGAGAGAGAGATGACTGTGACTGAGACAGTTTTTGGACAAAGACACGTTTACATTTAGGATAAAATTAATAATAGTTTGATATTTTGAGTCCATCCTGCATGAGGAACTTCCCAAAATCTTATTAGAATAATCACGACGTAGTCATCTAGGAAAATTTGTTGAACTAATGCAAGAATATTTAGGTGGCAATGGCATCATATCTTTTGTCCCAAACAAGTTTTATTATCTTTGAATAGTAATAAAGAAAAATATAAATATCTATTTCTAATCTTGAACATCGATTATAAATTAAGAAACGCCAAAGATATAATCGTGAATGATATATAATATGAAGCCTTTTTCTCTTTTGTCCATCCCTCCCGCACATGTTATTATTCACTTTGGAAACCAAATCGACTTTCGGTCCATTGTGTTGGTTATTTGCCAAACAAGTTGAAGACTTTACAGCTGATGCTTATCTTCATCATGCAAGGTTCCATTGTATTTTTATATGACCAATCAAATGGTGAACACTGAACATGCTACTGTGCCCACCACCACCACCACCCAAAAAAAATGCATACTTTTGATGTCTAAACTCGATCTCAAAATTATGGATAAATACAATTAAGGGCAATATCCAAATTTATATCTACCAAATCGGTGTACATATACATTGGTTTGCGATATTAAACAAAAAGGGATACATCTTTCAATACAGATTATAGAAAACTCCTATCCGAAACAGCAAGAAATGAAACATAAGTGACTTGACTACTATCTCTTAGAATTTCAAAAGTGGCATATATATGAAAACTATTGCTTATACATAAATTACAAAGGCAAACTTGTGAGGCATAGCCTGAATTTGATATTAGAACTAGCTATATATGAATTTCATGGTTTGTGCTTCTGTGTGTAGATATAATCCGTGTGAGCCACAAGTGTTCTTCTCATCAAGCATTCATCTTCACCAATACCATCACAAGCTTCCTCCACGTCCAACTTCTCCTCTTCCAAAACCTTCAAGCACATAAGAGATCAAGATTATTCATAATTGAACAATACAAAAGACATGCATATGATGTAATTGCCGTGGTTATGCAGATCATATGATATGATGATATAATTAAGCGAATTAACTCACCCCATGTTGAGTTTTGATTGAAGTGATAGAGGAAGATGCAGGGCCAACTCTTCCTGCATATGTGAAGGTTAAGAAGAGGAATAAGACGGCTAGGCAAAGGGTGGCACCAGTGACCTTAGATGACATTTTCATTCTAAGAAAAACTGCCAACTGACAATTACTATATGTATCATATATGTGACTCTAGGATCAATTTATTTATATAGAAGGTTGGTGTAGGGGCAGGAATGGAACTTTACTCTTTGGATTCTCAATACTATAGAGTCCCCTGTTTCACATACATCTAGTTATCCCCAAACTTTTCAAAAGAGAATATGAAAGTTGTATAAAATTCCCACTAAATTTTAATGTATGTAAGAAAGCTGTTACAAATCACTACCTTATTGTGGTGGGGATCGGACTTTTTTTTATATGTAGTATGCATTTACTTATTATTTTGTTTATTATGTTATTTAACAACAGAATCTTTTTTTTTTACTTTGAATCGTGAACAATACTTATGCTACTTGATCCGTCTAAGATGAATGTGTCTGGGGGTGTATTGTTGACATCGTGAGAAAAAGGGTGGATACATGCATGTTAAAGACACTTTAGTATTAGTAATATTTTCACTTTAAAGACACTTAATACGTATTTTTTTTATTATAATCGATAACAAGATAATTAAATCAGATAAACAAGATCTTGGTAAAGAAATCAGATAAACGATATTTTGTACTTAAAAATATTCATTTTTTTTGTCAAAACTTCAAAAATATTTTAAAAAATAGAATATAAATAATCATAGACAACTATTGATAGTAGACCGGCTTTACAGTATTTAAAATGACAGATGCTCTTTCGTACAAAAACGAAGTTACAAATTCTTGTGTGGTAGTTTTATTCAAAACTGTAAATCTATATTTAACTATGAAATATGATAGTACTATCATGTGATTGGTTTTAACATCAGAAATTGAGAAAAGTCTTTTAGACTATTGTAGTATAGATTTTTCTCTAAAATTTAATACTAGATAACGGGAAATCTATTTTACACTCATTTTAAGAACAAAATCGATTTTAAATAGTTAAAAAAAATAGCACACGAGGATCGAATTTTCTCTGATTAAAAATACAAATAGCTTTTAGATAACGGGGAATCTATTTTACACTCTGTTTAATAGCTTTTAATGTTCTAGAAAAACACGACTTCAAATGTGAACACAAGTATTTGGTGGCTCTTGGAATTTAAGTTGTTTAGAATTTTGTCAAATGATATTTTAATATGGAGAAAATTATTAAATTGGTCCTCTATATATTAGGGTGTCACTATTACTCTTTTAACTATTTTTCTTGCCAAAATAATATTTATTAAAATTTAAAAATATTAAGATATTTACTTTATAAATATAGTAATATAAAAGGAAATTTTGATAATTTGTTGTGCTTTTAATTAACGGATAACCTTTATATTTAAAAAATAAATGAGAAGGTTTATTCTTTGACATTCATACACTACTAGAAAGAATGTTTTCAACATCGCTACTTTAACATTGATTTTTGATAAAAAAATCGATGTTAACAAAAGGGTGGTGACATTTTTATAAATAAATTGATTTTGTTAACATTGATTTTTGAAAAAAACCAATATTAACATCGATTTTTTAAAAACCAATGTTAACGTGACGATGTTAACATTAATTTTTTCAAAAATCGACGTTGTGTTTTTCCTTTTATTAAATTTGTCTCCCCATCTTCTCTGACCCACTCACTCTCACCTCACTGTTGCTCTCACTCTCGCGCTCTCCCTTAGCTTTGCGGAGGTGTGCCTCTATGATGACGTTGTGCTCCACTATGTCAGCTACAAGGATGTCGCACCGCAGACACTAAACGTAGATATGTTGCGGTGGTTCCTGTGGGGATTCGAGGTGGTTCACGTAGATTTGTCACGGTGGTCGAGATTCACAAGTGCTTCACAAAGAGAGTTTGCTCAAGAAGCATCGCGAAGGCCTTCAAGCTCAGTTTCCCACTCCTCTTCAGAACTCCACCATCAACAAAATGGTACATTCTTGCTTCCTCTTCTTCTCATTTCTTGTTTCATTCTTTGTTTTCATTGTTTTGGGTTGTCTTCTCTTATTTCTAAAATGATTTTAAATACTTCATTTCCTCTAAGTTGAAATTACATAGTGTGTAGTTTTTGCACTCTAATTGTTCGTAGAAATGTTTGTTTGATTTTAAATACTTCATTTCCTCTCATTGTTTTGTGTTATACAATTCACATAAAACTGTTCTTGTGTGTTGGGGTTTTTGGTGGATTGGTGATTAACTTATTATTGTGAATGAGTCATGAACTTGATGGGTTTTATTGGAATTACCGGAATAGTGATGGTCCACTAGTGCACAATAGTGTTTGGGTTGTGTGGGTTCTTTTTGAATAAGTTGACACTATTATTGAAGATCAATATAGTAAAAAATAAATTGTGATGCCACCGATTCTAATGTCACATCTAAGAAATTATTGTTGGAATTTTCTAGGTTTAATTATTCTTTAATTGACTAATGGATTTAATTTTATGCAAATATGGTTGAATAAATAACTTGATGTTTTTCTTAGAATCCCATATAATTATGTTTCTATGGTCATGAGTTAAGAGAATGACTGAGTATATATTCATATCATATGTATGTTTATTTGGTTCAAGCCAGTAGTTAAATATAATAGATTATAGAGTAGAACTAAATAACCTACTTTGATCATAATAATGTATTATCGTATATATTATGCCTTTGCAGAGCTAAGTTCAAGTTTGGGAAAAATGAAGTCTCAAATTTTTACAAACAGCTTTGTAAGTTGGAAGTTATTATGTTTGTTGTACACATGTGCAAATAACTTTAAAGTGCACTTATAGTACCTTTGTAGTATCATACTATTATATTCATTTGAGCTTTGTTGCCAATTTTCATTATTAATTGAATTTTCTGATTCCCACCTAATTGTTTGTGTTATGTTATGATTTCAAGGCTTCTAAATTGAAATTATAGGATGTTAAAGAAGCATTATTGGATATAAAATTTGCAATGCGTGAGGGAGACAACAATGCTAAAGCTTTTTTCCGCCAAGGGCAAGTTGGTATTGGAATTGAAGAGCTTGCAGTCAAATGTTTGGAGCTTTTGTTACACTTTATTGTGTATGTGTACATGTTATTATGGTATTTAATGCTTTCTGCTTTTAACTTTGGTAGCTATGTTATTTCCATTTTACCAGGCATACATGGCACTCCATAACATTGATGTTGTAGTTGAAAGCTTTAAGAAGTCATTGACCTTGGAGCCAAATGATGGTTAGTTATGAACATACAATTTTGGATCATGCCTTTTATGAGGAAAACATAATAAAAGGGAAATATCTTTGTTTCGCATATGTATACACATATAGAGCCGAGTGTTTTAAATGAGAAAAATTTTAAAATGAAAAATAAGAAAAAATGATTCTTTTTAAAAACTTTCTCATTTGAAACATCTCCATATAGAGAGAGACACACACACACACACTTTAACCAATTAATCAGACTAAACTTTTAAACAAATATTTCAAAGAATATGATAAATTCATTATAGTTTTTATAGTATTCTAAATCCTATTATATGCAACTAATTCTTACAATTAGTTTAGAAGTATACTAAATTTATTTATTCTTATTATTTATTATACTAAATTTAAAAATATAACTTTTTACATTGTTTATTACAATAAACAATGTAGAAAGTAACTATACAACATTAATTACAAGAAAAATCAATGTAGAAAAAACTGACGTTATTGTGTGCACCACAAAATCAATTTTTAGGAAAATTAATGTTGTCAAATGTACAACATTAATTTTTCTATTTTACATATTTTTTGCTTATTTCTTATAATACAACATTGATTTTTAAAATTGATGTTGTATAGTGTATGTTAATATCAATTTTTTAAAACCAATATTAACATTAATGTTTTTAATATTGATGGTTTCAACATCGATTAAAAATTGATGTTAAAAATAAAAAATAATCGATATTAAAAATCTATTTTATAATAGGAATACCAAACACAAGAAGATCCACGTACTGAAAGATGAAAGATAAGGCATCTAATGTGATATGTGAAATAGTCCCAGTAATCGAGAATTTGAGATGATGGACTTTTTATATGCGTGTTATGCATAGCTTCATGTGTTTTACTTTACTTAATCCTTTTTTCCTTCCAATTATTAATGGCTATGTCATCAACTTGATAATCCTATTCGTGGCAAAACAATCATGAAGTCCATCCACAATCCACATGCGTAACATCTCTGTAATGCAAAATTGATTACAGCGATTTTTAAAGTTTCTCATGAAATAATATTTGGCATGTCTAATGGGGAACATCAATAGCTACAAGCAATGAGAGGGCAACCAGTGGCACCATTGCTGCCGGTGGAACTGAATGACGTAAAAGTGGCAAAAGAAAAGTTCAAGAATGGAAAGCATGACATTTGGAAATGGAAGATGCTTTTCTTTTTATTATTTAGCTTTTGCATTTCTAGAGACAATCTAGCTCTGAATCTATCTTTTTTTCTTCACGAGTTTCTTCTTAACAGGATTGTCCTTTTTTTGTATTTATGAATGCAGTTGGGGTGTGTTGCTTGTGAAATAGATGTATCCTTTTTATCTTTTAACTCTTATTATAAACCTGAAATTTATGGACTTTAAATAGATAAACTCTATCCCTTAGCTGTCTGATGCCATGAGGTATAAATTTGAATAATTCTTTATTAGAATTGAGAATGAACTCGTTCTAACTTAACTTTGATAATTATTATTATTAAATAGAAATATAAAAAATTAATAAAATCAGAGATAACATGTCCAAAATAATATTCTTCACAATTATTTATTGTTATTGTTTCACTGCTCTCACTTATTCGAACAACAATAACAAAAATTATAACAATAATGTTATACAATATTAATTATATTAAATAAGAGGGTTTGACAGTAAATACTCTTCTCAATTATGATGTGAGGTTAGTCAATTTAAATCTTCCATAATATCACATAATTAAAATTAGTGTCTTAAAGAATTAAAATATTCTTTTAAATAATTAATAACTATATCTATTTAATAAAAATTACAGTATTTTAATAATTTTAAAATATTTTTTACGTTTGAGTTTGATAGCAAATACATTTAAAAATTACTGTATATTAACATTATATAAAAAATAAATTAAATTAACACTCGAATTTGATACTACTTTGTTCACATAATAGGTCGGTGTAGGATGTAAACATTACCCGCTTTAAATGAACCTATCACAGGGAGAACTATGATTGGACATTTGACAGTTTTTCATAGATTAAGCAATTAAGGTGGTATACAATCTAGTGGCGTCTAAGGCTAAAACTCAGAAAATTCTACAATAGCCCAATATTTATCATCTAGTGATAGCAACATGCTCGTAAAATCTCTCCATTTCTCTAGTCATATAAATGCTAGAAGGGGAGGGGAACCAGATTACTCATTGTATTAAGAGATAGATACAGAAATTGTGCTGCCTAAGTCTTCTTCTGCATTATAATGAGTTGATTTGCTTGTCAACTCATAGAGGCAAGTTAAAGCATATATGCCACTTTTGACTTGGTATATGTGACCTGTTAGTGATTAATATTGCTGAGTACTTAACCTCGAATATGCCAAGAGAATAAGATCAGATTGAACCACGTTGTCATCGCTTCCGGTCTATTCTTTTATTTGGGTGAAGCACCTCGCAGCTTGCGTCTACGGCACCAAATTGTTAAGGGCTCGTTTAGTTTACATAGGGAAAAAAAATAAATGGATTCGAATGACAAATTTATTTGAGAATGAATTGAAGATAAGACCTTGGTCGTTAACATTACACTCATTTTATTTGGAATAAGTTTTTACCACAAAATTTATTGAAAAAAGGGCAAATATGAAAAAATATATATAAATAGGAGAACGGAAGGGTGGGAAGAAAGGAATCATAAAAGGCGCATAAAGGAATAGAGGCAGCAATTATTTGGCCTCACCAAGCCAAAAAATATTTAGAACCTTCATTATTCATTACCATTCTTTTCTGTTTGAAATTATGACTTCATTTTTCTTACTTCGCTTGGTCATTAAAAAAAGGTGGGCTAGATGATATACGTGGAAGAATTATTGGGTTGACCAAGAAAAAGGCACTTTGAACCATAATCTGATACTAGACTTAAAGATATCGCACTATCATCATATTTTAGTACCATAGTAGTTACTATACATGTACTGTGAATTCTCATTTTATTAAATTGGTCCATGTACATGAAATCGTTATTGATTTAGTCCCCACTGTCACCCTTAACTTCCATATGCATTCTTAATTTTTTTATAAGCCAAAGAATACTGTTAATAGCATTCCAATCTTAGCACAAGATGTGCAAGAAATGGAAGCAAGAAAATGTATTATTAGATTGGTCCCTATATGTGTAGGGTTTTAATTAGGTGCCTACAAGTAAGGAACCAATTAAGAATGCGCTACATGTATAGAAACCAAGTTAAGTATTCATAGGTGGGGTTAACAATTATAGGGACTAAACCAATAACGTTTACACGTATAAGGACCAATTTAACAAGTTTTCAAGTATAAGGACCAAATTGAGAATTCACGACACATATGGGGACTAAATTATATGTTTAACCAATAAATTTTATCTCAAAAAGTTACTTCAGTAATGATTGTGGTAGATAAAAACAAATTGAAAGAGATGTGTCTAGTGTCAACTCCTCTAACTCTAGAAAAAACAATGCAAGTCAAATAAGTGATGCATGTTTACCTGACTTGAGAATGATTTCTCGATTATGAGTTATGACCATTTCGTGATCACTTCTGAATTTCCCTAAGCACGTTGTGTTCCAATCTCAGGCCTGAATCCAGATCAACTGTAAATGATAATAGTTTAAAAGCAGAATCAGCTGCAAACCATTAGCACAAAACCTCGTACTAATCTTTAGGCCTTGTTATCCAATTTCTGTGATTGTAGCTCCATATAATTAGGAATGAGTTTTGGACACCACCTACTGTGGTATGTTTTATGAACAGTGTTGTCAATGGCGGATGGTGGAAGGCCAAAATTTCACCTTAATGATTTATAAACACGCCATTGTGCCTTATGGCGGCGCCATGACGGGCTTCCCTTCACAAATTGCCATTGCCTATGTCAGTTGACAAAAAATCCGCGATGCCATTCCACCATGGCCGCTATTTAACAACAGTGTTTATGAATCACATTCAGCCTAGGAAAGAGAATAATGATTGTAGAAATCAATTTAACAATATAGCTGGCTACAAGAACCCTGTAACATAGCCGCATTGGAAGTAACCAAATATGATTCAGTCCATTCTGCACTCAAAGCATTGGTCCAAGATTCAGCTTTAAACTATAATGATGTTACAAATGGACCAAAATGAAATCCGGTAAGCAGCACCAAGATTCAGCTAACATAACCATTGAGGCTAATTTACCGATGACCATGATAAAACATTGCATCCATTTTAGTTATAATAGCGATACTAGAGAAGATATAGCATAATACTGATAGGATTCTCCTCACAAGCACAAGTCATATTTTAATCTTGTATCTATCTATTTCCCGATTGGCATTAAATACACATCACGTATTTAATGTCTATCAATAAAGATGTGATTCAGGATTTGAACATGATCTTGTGAAAACTTGACATGAGAAAATTCATCATCAATCAAAGCAAAAGTTGAAACAAACTAGGCAACTCATGTGAGAACTTATCCTTTCATTCTAGTAACAGATTCTTCAGTGCAAAACCTTAGAATACAAGGAAGTTCTTTTAAAAGTTTTATATTTTAATATTTTCTTTTGAAAACTAGTACATATTGAGCTAAACAAAAGGTAATTATAGGAGTTCAAAATAGAATAACATGGCTACCATCTATCCACATGGTCATCACCAAATTCCCCATCTTCAAGATCTCCTTCTCTGCGGTGGTCTCTCTTGTGTCTTTTGTGCCGTCCTTCATCTGATTCATGACCAGATGCATGCTGCTCCATTTATCCCAAAAAAAAAAATACAACCAAAAACCAGAAAATAATCAGTGAACAATAAATGATAGCAATCATGAACATTTGTAAGATGGGCAAGTCATAAATCTACATACACGTCTTGACTTTTTGCGGTCACTACCATGACCATGAGATTTCTTAGTCTTCTCTTTATCCATTTCATGCTCAGGACTTTGACGTTTCTTTCGTTGTTTTCTATTATCATTTTCAGACC
Source organism: Glycine latifolia (assembly GCA_013407115.1). Taxonomy (NCBI): domain Eukaryota; kingdom Viridiplantae; phylum Streptophyta; class Magnoliopsida; order Fabales; family Fabaceae; genus Glycine; species Glycine latifolia. The sequence goes on along the minus strand of CM023950.1, from coordinate 37,033,629 downwards.
TTTTGTTTTCTTTGGAGGATTGGATTTCAGTTAACTCCATACTGTCACTGTCTGCTTTATCCTTCTTATGTGCCTCATCTTTCCCTCTTTCACGCCCTCCCTCTTTTTCCTTCCTTTGCTTCCCTTTCCTTCTTTCTCTTTCCTCCCTATCTTTTTCCTTCTTTGCCTGCAAAAATATCATTATTAGCTACCCAGTGATTCCCTTTCTTTTCACACTATATGAAAAAAGTCATCCCATCTAAGATATTGTTATCCAGGTTTCGAAACTAGTCCATGCCTGACTATACAAAAGATTCACAGTCAATAAATGAATACTACTGCAAAAGGTTTGAAATTTTTGTTTATCTTCAAATGATTGTGATATGTACTTTGTATTTACTTGGAAAATTCACTCATACTCTTTCATAATGATTGAAAAATATAGTAACAAGCATTCATTAATAGGACTTCATCTTCACTGTAAAAGAAAAGGATAAACAGAAAAATGAGCACAACAACATGCTTTCATCTGTGATGATACTTCGTTCAGCAAGATGTCCAGATAAAATAGAACGAATGCATAAATTGGCACACTGTAGCATAAAACAGCTGGAGTGACAATTATGACAACTGATATTCCTGGTCATTGAAACTAGGCAGAAATCAATGAACTTCATATAAAGATAGTTTGTTATTCATATGTAAGAGAAAATTAATGACAAACATAAATCTCGAATGCAGATGCAATGAGCAGAATTTATACCCTTTCCTCTTTTCGTTTCTGCTCACTCTCTTTTGCCTCTTCTTTTAGTTGTGCAATGTACTCCTCAAATACTTCCTTGCAAAAGCTCTCATCTCCAATGGACCTAACAAAACATAACCAATAAAAGTAAAAATAGGAACTTGAATATTTTATGTTAGGAAATAGTTTCAAGATATGTAAATTAATTCTAAGCAGCAAATCCCAAAGAGCAGTGCACAGTGGACAACTCCAAATATGTTATAGCAGATCAAAGTGCCTGTTATACCTAAGATACCAGAAACAATATTAACTAATTTATAAATCACATAATAATGATCAAATCTCAAAAAGTACATCTGACTTAAGACATTTATCAATAATACTTAGAATTAATAATCTTAATAGTTGACCATAGAGTTTCAATACTCCAAATTTTTAAAAAGAAATCATTCATATAAGTAAAGCATAGCCAAATAAGCAAATTATAAGTAGGATAACAAAGTCGATAACAAAAGAAAAGGACGGTAGCTCCTTTTCATTCTGGATCAGATTTTAACTGCAAAAAAAGAAGTACCTGATCTAGTCACAGGTCAGATATGCAAAAGAAAGAAGGCTTGAAACTGGCATACAAAATAAAGAAATTGGGGGGGGGCGCTTTGCTAGTAAAAGGGCAGACTTAACAGAATAGGGTGGTTTTGGCGTAAAAAACTACAGTTTGCTGGGTTTACACATAACAGAGGGGACATGCCAGCCAAACAACAGTATTTCGCCCCTAGGTGCAGTGCCAGACACTATATGGCTGAAACCTATTGGAGTATTGTAAAGGACATGCAGTAACTGGGAGTTACCTAGTTAGTTAAGAGTCAGTTTCTAAGACAGTTAGAGTTTGTTGAGTTAGTTACCTGTCCTAACTCTTTAGTCTATAAATGCAGTGTTGTAATCCTTGATTTAGTGGGTTAATAAAACTGTTTCTTCTCTCATTTTATCTCTTCTATTATCTTTTCTATTACAACCCCAGTCAACACAGCCGTAAGAGAAAGATAGAATGTTATGGCAAGCCTGAGGGATCAGAGGTGGAGATACAACTCTACAACACTATGATGCCACAATTTTTCACAATTAATTATTCTGCGTTTATTATTGTAAATTTGGCTATCAAGTATCAACAAAAGTAGTAAAGTGTTAAAACTACACTATGCAAGGATTTGGATCCTTTAAAGGTTAATTAAAAAATTAGCAGTTGAGATTTAACAAATTTGTTATACACGTGCATGTATTTTTTATCACAACATCAACTGTAGATGGTTATAACTATACATTTTACCCTCTAAAGTGTTTCCCTCACTTTACATGAGCCAAATCCACTATCTACAGCCAATTTATAGGGCATATTGTTTTATACACCAGCTTCTATTTGCCAAATATTAAAGAACACAAGTTCTGAAAGGAGAGAAAGTAGGATGACCTAAACTCAGCCGGCTTAAGAACCATAAACAACTAATGGTTAAGTTCCATTATTTACAAACTATTAAAAGGACACTAAGTCTACATTCGGTACACTACGGCACATTCATGATTTCATTCCATGATTTATTCCATGTAATAGCACAATTAATGCATTTAAAGAATCAGCATCACTATTCATAATTAATTGTCTTTTCCTATTCTCTAATATTTATTGATTATTTTCCCTATTTTTATACCTAGGAGCATAAACAATTAGTACGCTCCTTTGTGTTTAATAACACTACAAGTAACCTTTCACATATTGCTTTACCTAAATCTGATGGTGACTTGGGTATTATGGGGTGCCTATGTCCCCCATTGAGTAGTATGAGATGCTTCGATGGAGTATTTAAGTGGTTAGTTCTCCCCCTTTAATGGCTAGCTTTTAAGGGAGGGTTCCCAAAGTGCTTAGGTGCGATAGATTGGTATCAGAGTTGGTTGTCAGCATCTTGGAAAGGGCTCTCGATGGAGGCTTCCAATCAACAAGGAAGATGAGTGAAATGAAACGAGTGAAGATGTGAGCTCTCCGAGGGACTTAGGTATTATAGGGTGCCTAAGTCCCACATCGAGTAGTATGGGAAGCTTGGTGGAGTATTTAAGTGATTGGTTCTCCCCCCTTAACAACTAGCTTTTAAGGAAGGGTTCCTGTTCCTTAATTGCTCATCAATATCTTCATAATTTTAGCATGGTATTTATACAACTCCAAAAGTTAGCTCAATAGAATTGTTCAAGCCTTATAAAGATTGCTTTGCCATATTCCTAGTCAATATGGAAAACCTTAACATACCTCTCACCTAAGACTGATTGAGAATGTAGTTTACAAAAATGGACATATAGATAGGATCATATGCAATATAAGAAATGGATTGCGCATAACTCGACAAAAATATCTAACTCAAAAAGGAATGGAGCATCCAAGCCTTATAAAGAATATTCTAGTGATATTCCTAATCAATATGGGACATTTTAACAGTGGTAAAGCCACGGTATCCACATAAAAAATAGTTTCTCCCTTTCAATATTTTGAATTTATGGAACTTGATTACCACCAAAACCATATTTTGTGTTTCAGTTTGCGCTCGATCTTTTCTATATAGAGTTTTAGTTTCTAGCTCTGGTTGCATTGTGCCTCATTGGCTTCGTTCTAGCATATATTTCCACATATAACGTGTTAGCTCCATTCTTGCTTGTCTTTATGAAAATGGCTTCATTTTGGCTTATCTTTCCTCATATTGGCGTTGGCATATTGCTGATCAATATGGGAAATCTTAACACACCTCTCACCTAAGACTAAAAATTGAGAAATGTAGTTTACAAAAATGGACATATAGATAGGATCAGATGCCATATAAGAAATGGATTGGGCTTAACTCGACCAAAATACCCAGCTTAAAAAGGAATGGATCGTCCAAGCCTTACAAGGAATATTCTAGTGATATTCCTAGCGATATGGGACATTTTAATAGTGGTAAAGTCACGTATCCACATCAAAAATAGTTTCTCCCTCTCAATATTTTGAATTCATGGAACTTGATTGCCACCAAAACCATATTTTGTGTTTTGGTTTGCGTTCAATCTTCTCTATATAGAGTTTTTAGTTTCTAGATCTTGTTCCATTGTGCCTCGTTGGCTTCATTCTAGCATACATTTCCATGTATAACATGTTGGCTCCATTCTTGCTTGTCTTTATGAAAACGTCTTCATTTGGGCTTATCTTTCCTCATATTGGCGTTGGCATATTGCTAGTCAATATGGGAACTCTTAACACACCCTCACCTAAGACTAAAAATTGAGTAATGAAGTTTACAAAAATGGACATATAGATGCCTTTGGATTGAGCTTAACTAGACCAAAATATCCAGCTTAAAAAGGAATGGATCGTCCAAGCCTTATCAGGAATATTCTAGCGATCTTCCTAGTCGATATGGGACATTTTAATAGTGGTAAAGCCACAGTATCCACAAATCAAAAATAATTTCTCCCTCTCTATTTTGAATTCATGGAACTTGATTTCCACCAAAACCATATTTTGTATCAGAGTTTGAGCTCGATCTTCTCTATATAGTTTTTAGTTTCTAGCTCTTGTTCCAATGTGCCTCGTTGCCTTCATTCTAGCATACATTTCCACGTATAACGTGTTGGCTCCATTCTTGCTTGTCTTTATGAAAATGGCTTCATTTTGGCTTATCTTTCCTGGTATTGGCATTAGCATATTGCTAGTCAATATGGGAAATCTTAACACACCTCTCACCTAAGACTAAACATTGAGAAATGTAGTTTACAAAACTGGACATATAGATAGGATCAGAAGCCATATAAGAAATGGATTGGGCTTAACTCGACTAAAATATCCAACTTAAAAAGGAATAGATCGCCCAAGCCTTATAAGGAATATTCTAGTGATATTCCTAATCGATATGGAGCGTTTTAACAGTGGTAAAACCACAACACCCACATCATAAATAATTTCTCCCTTTCAATATTTTGAATTTGTGGAACTTGATTACCACCAAAACCATATTTTGTGTTTTAGTTTGTGCTTAAACTTCTCCATATAGAGTTTTTAGTTTCTAGCTCTTGTTCATTGTGCCTCGTTGGCTTCGTTCTAGCAAACATTTCCATGTAAAACATGTTGGCTCCATGCTTGCTTGTCTTCATGAAAATGGCTTCATTTTGGCTTATCGTTCCTCATATTGACGTTGGCATATTGCTAGTCAATATGGGAAATCTTAACACATCTCTCACCTAGTAGTTTGCAAAAATGGACATATGGAAGAAGCCTAACAGGAAGACTAGATAGGATCAGATGCCATATAAGAAATGGATTGGGCTTAACTCAACCAAAAAATCTAACTTAAAAAGGAGCAGATTTTCCAAGCCTTATAAGCAATATTCTGGTTAATAGTGTTAAAGCCATGTTATCTACCTCGAAAATATTTTCTCCCTTGATTACTTAATTTTGTGTTTTAGTCAATCATCTGTGTATGGAGTTTAGTTTTTAGCCCTTGGTCCACTATGCCTTGTTGGCTTCATTCTAGCATGCATTTCCATGTATAATGTGTTATCATGTTGGCTCCATTCTTGCTTGTCTTTATGAAAATGGTTTCATTTTGGCTTGTCTTTCCTTGTATTAGCTTTACTCTAGCATGTCTTGCCACAAGTTTGGACTTGTTTCTTCATCCTACCTTCTTACGGTTCGACCATGTCTCACATTACTTGGTACTTAAGTGCCTATTTCTCACTTTCCTCTTGTCATCATTTAGTTACCTTTGTCGTGTGCTTGTTATGCCTCACCAATTTCAACCTTGGCATATGTCCCTACCATTGACCACCACAATTACCTCCCATCCCAATGTCATTTGACGACATAGAACTATCGTGTTTGCAAGTCAAAATTTCCAAAGTTTCGATCACCTCATTTGACCATGTTTTCATACTGTAGTATCCAAACTCTAGTTACTCCCTTTGCACCCATTTGAGTTTAACAAGGACATTCAAGAGATTAATGCAATCAAATTTTTTCCGAAATCAACATCCATAACTATAATTAATTGTTTTTTCTATTCCTTATATGATTGATTGCAATTTCCAATTTCATGTATGTAAATATCCGCAACAGTAACATTATAAATAAGGATAGCCTTTTGTTTTTTCTAACACATTGCAAATAACATTCAAATATTCCTATGCTACTTAAATCCTTACAATTCCATGGAATAGAAATTACCAACTTTGTTGGCAGACGAAACTGCATGGAACGATCATTCCAGGCCTTGCTCAATAGAACTACAAATCAACATTCCTTTCCAAAAAGTGGAAATGGTGATTTCATGCTCCACTAAATGAGATATAATTTATTTTTCCTAATATTTCTCATTTATTTTATAGAATTAAAATTATCCTTCCTAATTAAATAAATCCTATATTCTAATCTTGTTTTTAACAATTCAATCTACTCTTCATTTCCTGCAATAAATTTTAAATACTCAAGTTAAATTTACATCAAATAATACTGAAGTAAATATGTAACATAATACAAAAGGTATAATAATACGGTGAGCATTGTTTAGATTTCTAGTAAAGGATATTAAGTTATTTACATCAATTTTGATGTCATTCAGTTATTCTACATAGATACCATGTACAAAACAATAGTATCACCTGACCACTGTCAAGTGAACTAAGCATGACCATCCATTCATTCCTATTTCGTGGAATAATCATTCCGTACACCAAATATGATGTAATTATATGAAACTTAAGTTTCTAGAGCAGAATGATAAAGCCTTATTGCACTGCAACTACCCATCCAACAATTTATCCAGTTCAAGGGACTAACCTAATTTTAAAAACTTCAGGGAAAAAAAACATATATTTATGTTTAAATTTATCATTGATCCAGACCTGAACTCTTGGCTATCTTCAACATGTGGTCTACAGTCCTCCCACTTTGAAGACACATTAATGTCCTGCAGTTAAATAGACAAAAAAGCATAAACAAAAAATATTCCTTATTTCCCAACCATTACAATATAACAGAACTTAGTAGTTGATGTCCACAATACTGCACCTTGGTAGAATGTAGCATATGAAAAAAATCATCTGCAAGACGTTTACGCTTCTTAGCTTCCTTCTCCTCCTTCTCCTTTGCCCGTTCTAGTAGGTCGTCAAACACTAGCTGCAGGATAGAGCGGCATCAGACCAAACATTTTTTTTTTATCAGCAAAAGTAATTATATATATATGAGAATAAAAGAGTACCATTGGTACTGAAATATATACAACCTAATACATGAGAACAACATGAATTAGGATGCCAAAGAGCTGGCTGGGCATTAGGCTCACACCCAAAATATCAAATTACAAATGTGTATGTTATCCCCTCCCCTGAGAATTATTAGAATCAAACTCTAAGAAGCTTAACTGTTTTTAGACATATGATAGCTTATATGGTCATTTATGAATGAAACAAATATTGAAGACAGACACTCTGGTAAACAATTCATAAAAGTCCCTTGGATGTGGCAGAGACATAACATAGCACTTTAAACTGTCTCCATTTATCATAATAACCAGTTTTCCAACTTTTTTCCATTAATTCCTGTATTGAGTGAGAATACTTTCAGGAGTGATCCATGTTTGTTACATTGCCAAGTGTTAAGATGGCTATTGAAGGCATTACAGGAAATTACCTCACCTTAAAAGACACTGCACCAGTGTATCAGGGAGGTAAATAGGGGTTTGCAAGCCATGTAGTAACAGCAATCACTACTATGGATAAGATGATGTCTTACGCTATAGCAGCCACAATAGTCACACCATGAAAACATGATGTAAACCGAAAATGCTAGTGATAGCAGTGCTATAGCACACAATTCACAACCTTACTTTCAAGAATCCAAAATTCATTTTCCGTGTAAGGAGCTAGTCTCCCATTTCTCTGATAGTAAAACTCAGTTCCTATGCACAGTTATCTATCCATGTAAGATTGAATGATCAAGATTAGCTCCTCTCTCACTCAATATACTCCCTACAAGTGTGCATATAATAGAATGTCTTAATAGAAGCATGCAAAGAAAAAACCATAAACTAAACTACTAAAGCATAAATTAGCAAAAGTAGTGGCAAATGAAAAGTTTGAGGCACCATTCATAGTAATAAACAAACTTGTAATTAGTATCGGGACATGTAAAAAAATTTAATACTGGAATGCATAAAACAGAAGATATCAATATATATTTCACCAATTTACCTACCTTTAAGTTGAAATCAGATATTGGTGGAGTGCTAATGTCTTTTGATAAAGCTGATTTGAAGTCTTCAAAAGCCCAGGTTGACGATAATATGATCTGAGAAGCATAATAACATCCTATCCATCAGAAAAGATTTCTTAAGAAGAAACCACAAAAGACTGATACATCATACCTTTGTCAATTTCACTGCATCTTTTATTCGACTTTTTTCTTCATGATACTGTAATATACAAATACAAAAGAAGATTGGCATTTTATGAGAACAACTTTTTATCAATGCTAATTTTTTTCAGGATGCATGGAAGTAGAAGTCCCCCAACTCATTTTAGTCAAGGAACAACCTTATTCCAATAAATATGTCTAGTGAAGCCTAATTCAAACCCAATTTGAATTTTTACAGCTGTGGGACAGGAATACTAAAGGAATCACATAGGTAGTGCACATGATGATCTGAATCTTCCTTATGTGACTACACCTTACATTTATACCAAAAGTCCAAATAAATGCACCTGTAAATCATTATGGATGTACATGCTTCTAACTAAAGATGTTCAGCCTCATGATTTAATGGGAGAGAAATTAAAAGAATCAACAAATAATAATTCTTTTTTTATGTTTTAACAATAAATTGATATCTAAATGCATGACATCCTAAAAGGAAAAAAAAAAAAAATTTGCCCAAGAAATTAGTAGATAAAGTTCAAAACCAACCATAAAGGCAATATAGCATACTCACTTGTTTCTCTAGCTCTTCAGCAACATCTTCAAACAAGTCTTTTGGAGTTGAACCTGAGGTGTTTGATGCCACTGCTACATAAGCGTGCAAATCTTTCACCTACAAGACCACTCAAAAGAACATCATTGTCATTGTAATAATAAAAAAGTTTATCCTAGGCAACAAATCAAAAAATAGAAACAAGGTAACAACATTCTGTATGTTAGCAGAAAGTTTAAATTTTTCATTTTAAAACATATAGAAAAAGAAAAAATGGATAACCCATAAAATAGACAGGTAACCTTTGTATAATAATCACGCCAGTGAGTTTTCGCTGTAAGAATGCCTGAAGTGATATGTTCTTCCATCAATTTGCGGAACTCCTCACGGTTTTTACGTTCTGTCTTTCTCAATTCTTCCTATTATGTTTGAGAACAGGTATGATGACATTATGCAATAAAATAGAGGAAGCAGGGGGTATAGTTCTATAGAGCCCTATAGAGGATGAACATAATAGCACCTTTTGTATCTTCTTCTGCTCTTCCTCTTCCTTTTCTAAATCACGTAAATAGTCCTGAAAGGAAAATATAAATTAGATTGACAGAAAAAAATAAAATCAATATTAAAGATGTCAAAGTAGATTGACAGACAATTTCAATTGGGAAGAAGCTGAATAAAGATATTTACTTGGAATATTTCCAAGCGATCAATTTTTTCAAGACGAGAACATCTTTCATCAGCCTCTAAGCGATCTTGAACTTTTCGCCACTGTGTACTAGCCTGTCGAGAAAGTGATGGATGAGCGAAGAGCATAGAGAATCGTTAGAAATTTCAAGACCAAAAACAACTATTTACCTTTATAAAGTCACAAGATTCCAAAAACTTCTTGTATTCCATTATATTTCGCTTTCGTTCCTCCTGTACCTTTGCTCGTTCCTGATACAAAATATACAGGTAGATATTTATTAAAAGCATTTCAAAAGATTTGTAAGTTTTAATGCATTGACCACAGCCCAAAAAACTTCACTCACGGATTCATATCCAGTAACAAAGAAAACTTTGATCTTTTCTAAACTCTCTCAATTCCATTATTATCTAACTCATAACAGATTTCACTTTCTCATAATTAATTTATCTACAGCTTGACTTAATGCAACTTATCCTTGAAAAAATAGGTTTGGACTTTGGACTCCCAATAACCAAATTTTGATCATCCTGAAAACAACTGAAATAAATCTTACTAACAAGCGAGTGGAAAACAGAAAAAAGTCATTTGTCCAAGTATAGATGCTAGAGACTAATGCATGCAACTGTGCAAAAGTGTAATCTAAAGTTTTTATCCAGGGGCAAGGTCAACATACTTAACACTAACAAATATGGGCATATAAAGGAAACATTCAAACAATGACAAATGCACACAGGTTCTATAAATGGTTGAAGTATGATATGAGGTAGTAGAATCCACCTTGTTTAGAAGTTCCTCCAAGAAGCTTTCAAACATATCCCTGCGGTCTCTGTCACGTTCAACAGCCTTGAAACGTTCATCATTTTCAAATATAGACACGGCTTTGCTGAGTGATGTCCAAAAGAATCAATAGCAAAGAATAATTGTCATTATCATAAAGTACAACAACTGGATCTATTATGTCACAAAAAAAAATCCATTGAAATATCATGAAATAAACAAATTAAAAAAAAAACCTCCATCTAGTGGATGAAGTCAAGTCCGTGGATTCCTGGAACATAATTTAAGATATTAGCCAAAAAAGAATACAAAGGAAGCATTATATAACACAGCTATAAAGAAACATGGAAGCACATAAACATACTTCTAACATTTTTTTAAAATCCTCCCGGGCTTTTTTCTGTTTCATACGCTTTTCTTCGGCTTCTTGTTTTTTCTTCTGATTTAAGTACTGAAAAGAAAAAAGAGTAATGGTGTTATCATTTTATCAACATGTAATGTATTCATCCACCAAGAACCAGTATCCCCCCAACAGTACAGATTAGGGATAGTAGTAAGAAACTAAGAATAGAATCTCCCCATCCTGTGCAACTAAAAGAGATGTAGAGAAAAATCTTGTCGGGATGTATAACATGAAGGAGATTGTCCCCAGTAACCTATTATCTATTAATCATGCATAAATATATCATTATTACATATAGTAATTTCATATAAATTTTCCTTTCTAAAAAAACATCTAAACATATGAGAAAGGTTAGATTGATCAGAAGAAATAATGGGGATTGTGGGCATAAAAGGAAAGCCATTCTAAATCAAAATACTCAGACTCAAGCCTAAATAAAAGACGGGAACAAGGGAAGTAGATGACATCCCCAGCAAACATCAAAATAGTTTATCCAGTACAGGAAATTTAACACCCATCTGAACTGCCTGTTTAATTTCCTTGTGGAAGAGGATTTTAAGCATTTTTATTTACAAATGTGCATAACAAGTCATATATTATGAAAAACATTTTTAAAAAAATAGTTTCATAGGTTGTATTTCTATAGTATACATCCAAATCCAATGTACTACTGTGACCACTTGACAGATATTTGAGACTATAATGACAATTGTTGCTCTTAGACATGACTATGGTTGTCAATCTACGATATTAGCATGGAGTGGCTAACCCCAAAAGTGCTTTAGCAAGATAAAAAATCATAGATACAATATAAATATCTTATAGAACACATAAACGTTCCAAAATAAAAAGATGTTCATAATTAATAATTAAAAGTAACAAATTACAATAAACACAAAATCACCGCCGAAAAGGACCATAATGGAATTAAATGGAGAGAGATGGAGGGAGAGAAAGAGGCCATGAGAGTGTAATTGTGTAAAGAACACAACACGAACAAGTATCGAACATAGGGCTTAAAGAATGAACCATAACATAAAAACAAAAATCTAAGAGACTTGTGTATGAGTAGTGGCCACTGAACTGAGGGCATTGAGCAGAGACTCGGGAAGAGTAGCTAATGAGCAATAGGCGTGACAAAAGAGTAGAACAAACAAATATTAAGAGAAGGTTTAAAGTCATGGACTGGTTCAAAACAAACGTAGGTTTTAAATGTTTGTGTGCATATATTAAGAGAAGGTTTTCAAACCCTATATAGTTTCTTTCTGGTGCAAAAAATGGAGGGAAATGATGCAAATGTAAGAAAAAAGTTCTAATAACTCAAAAATGGGAGGAAAGATGGATTTTTACCTGTTTCAGTATAGTGGCAACAACCACCACACAACTTGACAAACACAATTATCTTCACACAATTTTTCTTTCTCTATTATCTATACACTTGATAAACAAATATGAAAACAGAATGGATCCATTCAAACACTTTACAAATAGATCGAACAATTGAGACTCGCTCCTTAACGGATAAAATATGCAAGCTAATGCAACATGAACATAAGAGGAAAAAATAAATAAGGGAATAAAGGACAAACAAAAATGCAATAAGAGTCCTCTCCAGGGTTATATAAGAATTACCTCATTGAAAGCTTGCTTCCTTTCGCCGAGTGTTTTTAAGGCACCATACCTCTTATCATTAATTATTAAACGCATGGACTGAAGCATAGAAATGCTCATGTCAGCCAAAACATATAAATGAGAGAAGCATTTAAATAATTGAACATTGTATATATAGGTAAGTGACATTAAAATGTGTCAATGAAATTACCCTACCCGATCCCAAGTCCAGTCAGATCCAACATTTACAGACTCCAAGAGTGCTTTGAATGCATCTTTAGCCTCCTAATAAGGAAATATGATGAATGATTAATGCCCAGGAACATAACACATAAAATATTGATATTTCATTCTCATACCATCTTATTTGCATAAACTGGGGGTTCTGGCTCAACTGCCTTTGTTTCTGCAGCCGCATCATTACTTTTCTCTCCTATCGAATCATTTTTACCATCCTACAATATTTAAGACAAATAAGCCTGTAAGAACCAGAAACAAAACTGATGTAAGACATATCAAAACAACAAGAGAAGTGTACTTCTTTATCTTCTGCAGGAACTCCATCTGCAGAACCTAGAGTAGCTTGAGCTGAATCATTGTCAACATCATTCCTACAATATTTACCACAATCAATGAAAATGACATGCCGCTGGACAAATGAAATAAAAACTGAACAAGAAACTAGTAGAACAGGCAATACATTAGTGTTGTAGCAGTGTTAATATCAGTAACAACAGCTTTATCACTTCCCACGCTAGTATCTGATGGTGTGACAGTTTTTAAAGGTGCCTCCAGTTCGTTCACTTTTGTTCCAGTTATAGCGTTTGCAGTAGACGGAGATGGTCCAGAAGGCATCTCAGATTGTAGATTACTTATAGATGTAGTAACAACTGGAGCAACTGAAACAGGACTTGACGGTTCTCCTTGACTGGGTAAAGATGAATTATCAGCATTGGGTGTTGTTGCTTCAGTCGCAGAAGGTGTCAGAGAGGGTTGAGGATGAGAATTCAGCAATGCTTCAGGACGAGCTCCACTGACAATTGCTTTTTCAACTAGCTCACGGGCCAACTAGAAGATAATAATTTGAAGAAAACAAAGGAGTTCAAAAATAAAAGGCAGAAAATAAATGGAAGAATATTTGAAACAGAATCGTTTTCAATGGTGGAAACCTTCAGCTCCTCAGGAACTGACCACTTCGATTCATTTGTGACCTTGTTGTAGTAATACCTGAATATTCATTAAAAAAAAAACAGAAATGAACATCAAAAATAGAAGGGAGAAAAATAAATTAATGAAACCAGGACCCACTTTCTTCCATCAGGACTAGTATACTCCTTCCAGTTTGTTGTTGCATCTACCCTCTAACAAAATGAAAAGAATGCAATTAGGCAATGTGAAAAAAAAGAAAGAAAGAAAGAAAGACTATATCTCATAATAGAAAATAGAAATTAGAAATTCAAATCTCATAAAGAAAGAATGTGAAGAAAAAAAAGAACATCTACTAATCCAGGAAATAAATGGGCAATGTAAACGATAAATTACTAACTAGCCAACTTACATCAAGCACTATGGCAAGTAACCTATTCAATTTTCCTTATATTTTTCTAATTTCTAAGCAGCAAAATGTCAAGTGATATTTAATGGAATTTGTAGTTCCTATTACTCCATCCCATATGCTTCTGTGTAATGGCCTACAGCAAATAAAAACCAATTGAATATTTCCAACAACTGGTAATCTGAAGATACAGAAATTTCAGAAGTCATATATAGCTTATAGATATAACCCGTAAGCATGAATCCTGTGTGACAAATGTCTCTATATGGGAGAAACTTTTAAATATTTAGTAGTAATGCTGATTTTGGTCAACTTCCACATTGTTTATTTTCAATTCTCTTATTTTCACAATATTAACAGAAAATCCAGTGAACAAATCATTTCAATGGCAACTTTGTCAAGTCTATCTTGCTAATCACAATCCTCCCAACAGAGCACATTGACAGGAGTATTACAGGAGTAATAGGTAGTGCACATGATTATCTGAATCTTCATTATGCAACTACACCTTACATTTACCAAAGTCCATTAAATAAATACACCTGTAAATCTCTTTTATAAATATCATTTACAGTAATATTTCTAAGGTCCTAAAATCAGACACCTTTCTTTTCAACTTTCCTACTTGCACAATATTAACAGAAAAATCCAAGTGAATCAAACCATTTCACTAGCAATGCTGTCAAAGTCCATCTTGCTAATCACAATCCTCCCAACAGAGCATATTGTGTATAGACAGGAGTACTAAAGGAGTCACATAGGTAGTGCACAAGATGATCTGAATCTTCATTATGTAACTACACCTTACATTCATACCAAAAGTTCATAAATAAATGCACCTGTAATTTCTTTTACAAATACTATTTACAGTAATCTTTCTAAGATCTTAAAATCAGACATCAGTAAACAGCACATACAATAAAAAGAAGGCAACCTAACTGATTGCTGTTATGGTCGAAAACCCAAGCTCTAAAGTGGGAGCCATAATAATAATAAAATAATAAAAGAAAAAAAAAACACCCATATTCTAACATTACAGTTGGTCCACACAAAGGAAGATTGGAAGCATTATTCTGGAATTTGGACAAAAAAATTGCCTCAAAGACATTCACTTCAAGTATTGTAAAAATCACAATATTTGAAACTAATAATAGAATACAAGTACAAAAAATCATGCAAAGATTTAGGAGCATGTGCTGCACAATTTATCAAGTGGCATGACTAGCTATATGCTCATTGATAAATCATGAGAATTCAAGACAAAGGAATTAATGATCAAGACAATAACACAATGATAGAATGTACTAACATTCAAGTAATATAGTGGGTAGAGCAACCAGCAAAGACCCACAGCATATCCTACCTCTCAATAGAGTAGCACAGCATGTACCTGTAAGCACCTTAAAGCTATGGGAGTCACACATGTAGATTTGAACAAGGTAAAATTGAAAGATATGAAGTCCTAAAGACATTAAAAAAAAAAACTTTAAAGTGTCTGGAGTGATACTGACAAAAGTCAACCATCATATGCTCAAAATATTTACAAAAAAGGAATTGTGTCTTTTATATTTGGAATTGTAAATTGTGACTTTTGATTTTATGACTTACAGTTGTATTGACCTTTTTATGCATTTTCAGTATAAGTTTACTTAAAATTAGTAGAGATTTTAAGGTTATTTGCCTTATTTATCTTTTTTAAAATATAATTTTATATTTTAGGTAGAACCTTTTGATCTGTGATATGATCCCATGATCAATACCCCCTCCTGATCTTAGGTAGAAAGGGATAGAATAAGCTGCCTATCGTTACCATTCTCCTTATTTAATGTAACAATATAATCTATATGTTGTCAACCAATGCATATGAAGTAAAATGGAAGACAATCATCTACCACTGAAATCACATTAAAAGAAGAAATATGTGCACACACAAGAAGGGGAAAGAAACAGCATTTTCTTTTCAGAAGAAACGTAAACAAACAAACATAACCTCTCAAAACATAAGCAATCATTAGTAAGTAGTCGACAAATCATTTTTAAATGTCCCAACCACAAAGAAACAATCCTCAACAAATCAAAATTGTTTTTAAGAATGGATGCTGAAAATAAACTTAGGACAACATCAACTGTCTTTTGTTATTCTTTCTGATTTCTAGAACAGAACCTTTTTTTCTAGATTAAAAAATTGGAACATAAATTCTTCTAGAGCATTACCCAAGGAAAACAAACAAAGCTGATATCAGACAGTCCAACCGGCAATTATCACAACACTGACCTTACAATAAGACGTAAAAGTCAAGATTGATGGTTCCCTGCCTGAGAGAAAATCTGTTCAGTAATGAGTGAGCTAATGGAGCAGATTATTTTCACCAGACTTGGACAAATAGAAAGCACATAACAATTAGACTTGAATATCTTGACTGGGCTAATATTGTAATAAACCAAGAGAGATATACACATAGCAACTTTTGGCAGAACCAAATAAATAAAAGATTCAGTTGTATGACTAACAAGTCATTTAACAATATAACAATAAAATCAATCGCATGACTCACCTCAATAGGCGTCATCAATTCAAAAGGCTTCTCCCAGCTTGATACTTTAGTCTTCTTATTGTAATAAAACCTGCAAAATAAATTGAAAAATTATACACTGACATTCGTAGACAATTATGACTAGAAGTCTAGAAATGCTTTTTGTGCCAAGCAAATATGCATGACTCTTAGAGAATATAAATTTTACCCAAATCATCATATGAACGACCAGAACATATAACAATTGATGGCAACATCAAGCAAGGGGATAAGTGTATACAACGCACATGTATATATGGTAATATCCCCTTTATGGATGGTTCATTGAATTAACATTTTATTTATCATAACTAAAATTAAGGAGAGAGAAGAGGAATTTTGATCCCCTTTATTCCCCTTCCTACCACTCCAAAATTTTGAAACAAACAAGATTATAAACATCCCTCCCGTCCCCTATCCTTCATTTCCCTCCAACCGAGCACTATGTAAACAATATTCCAAGCACAATTATGTGCCCAAAAGGAATAGCAATATTTACATCATTGATTAAACACTCACCTAATACCACTTTACCAACCCCTTATTTAATTTTAACTGTGATATCATGTTGCGTAATATGCTTTTTGTATTCAAGGTACTCGAGATTCACTATGACCCTGCTCTGGTCTGACTTTGACTGAGGTATGGCTCTCGATGACTGAGATCCAAGATGTACGGACAGTGGTCATCCTTTCCGGTTAGGCTAAGACGCTGCAGAGGTAGGTTGGGTACTTGTAAAGGCACTCTAACGTTCAAGTCAGGAGAAATTTTGGCATAGCAACTAATAGCAATAATAAAGGGTTAGTGGGACACATGCCATTTCCTGATTGGATGTCCATCCACAAGCCTTGCAGCAGTTATGACAGCAATCAAGGGATTTCACATTCCAATCATTCCAATTTAATTTTTTTGCCAATGTGTCAATTCCAAGGTGTAAATAGACATTTTTACGGGCAAAACCAACGTTTCCACCTTGGAACCAAGAGTAAAAATGGAACCTCAGCCAAAAGCTTAAATAGTCATGATTACAACACAAAACCCCATAATTGTTGTCATAACTGCTGCAAGGCTCAAGGAGTGACATCCAATCAAGAAACGAAACGACATGTATCCCATAACTATGCATTTTTTGCTTAATGTTACTTTGCCAAAGTCTTTGTTGACTCAAGTATTGGAGTGCCTTTGCATGTATCCAACACATCTTTGTCGCACCAAAAAGGAATTGTTCGTACAACTCATATCTCAATCAACTAGAGCCATACCTCAGTCAAAATAAAACCAGACTATGGTTAGAGTCAATCTTGAGTAACTCGGATACAACAATACTTAATACCAGTATACATTATTTTTTTTATTCACTTAGCAAACAAAACCGACAAGCCTTTTTCTACTTGATAGGGTCAGCTTCATGGATCCAACGACACACCATAATATTCATAAACTAGGTAATGAATATGCAATATCAATGGCATTGTAACCTAGGATTACAAGCAAACATTTGAATCACTTACGTTCTTCCGGTAGCAGATGTATGCTCAATCCAATCGGTCGGGCCATTCTTAGTGAGCTGTGGCTGGGCAATGGTAGCCTGAAAGAAATTAAGACTGCATAAAATTCTGCTAATATATAAGCAGCAAAACACTGAATCCATGTTAAGTAAAAAAATAAAAATAAAAAACTAGGATTCATACCGAAGGCATAACAGTAGTAACCGAAGGTTGCCCACCATTGCTCTGAAGAGTTGCACCTGTAGTAATGCTCTGGGATGAAGAACCCGTGAGAGCATGAATTTGAGGAACAGGTTGGAATTGGCCGGTAGAATTAAAATTAGTCTGCACTTGACCATAAGTGGATGGTGCAAACTGCATAAATGAAGTCCTTAAATCAGCATTCACATATTATAGTTTTATCTTATCCACTACAAATACAACATACAAGCCAAGACTTTACCGTATATGACGCAGAGAGTGGCATTGCCGGACCACCTAAACCTGGTGTGTACCCATTGGGAGCTTGAGAATCAGGCTGATGCATCATTGACTCGGATGGGATGTGCATGTTTGGACGAGCAACCGGCATTGGAATTGCCTGTGATG
Source organism: Glycine latifolia (assembly GCA_013407115.1). Taxonomy (NCBI): domain Eukaryota; kingdom Viridiplantae; phylum Streptophyta; class Magnoliopsida; order Fabales; family Fabaceae; genus Glycine; species Glycine latifolia. The sequence continues at coordinate 37,015,232 of CM023950.1, read as the reverse complement.
GGGGTGGTAACTGTGGACTAGGTCTCGGGCGTAACTGTTGAATCGGTTGAGAAAATTGTGGCTGTTGATTTTGGGGAGGCATTCCAACACCAATCAGGGGAACACCACCAGGACCAACAGGTTGATGTTGGTAATGTTGAGAAGGCATGGAAATGAACTGCTGAGACTGCTGTGTAGGAACAACAGGGCGAAACTGCAGAAACAAATAGGTTCCTCCCAGATAAATGATAATTTGACATAAAGCCAACACAATCAATCAATCACAGTTGGGGAAAACAAATGCATTACTTGAACAGGCATAGGTGGAACAAAATTGCGCGGAGGATCCAGTGAACCAGCAATAGGAGGCCGAAGAGGCTTTCATAACAAAAAAAAAGAAAAACGTATTAAAACAAAAGAGGCAAAGAAATACCAAAATTTTCTAGTTCTATATACTTTACCTGTAAGCCTGGATATTGCGGATTATTTGCCATCTCGGCACAGAGGTCTCCACACACTAATGCAATCAAAAAGAGTATAGAGTTATCAGTATCGTATAAACCCCAAAGAAACATGGTGAAACTAAATTTCACTAATTTCGGGTGCCCATGAATTGGAATTAAGAAAAAGAAAAAAAGAACATGGAATCCTAAACCCAAAACAATGTGCCTAAAAATTGACCCGAATGAGAAATTCTAGAGGCAAGAAAGTTTCAAGATTGAATCTTTTTTGACCCCGGGTAAAGAAAATTAGGTTGCAAGAAAAAACGAGGGTGGCATAAGATTTAGAGAATAATTGAGGAAAACATGGGAGTGAACAGAAACATACAAACCAATGGAAATGAGGTTGATGCCTGCGAATGAGTGCTGAATGAAACGGTCGGAGAGATTTTACAGTGAGAGGGATGAGAAGGAGACAGGACTAAGCTGTTACCTTGGTAATGCTAACTTGCTAAGTCTTTATATCTTCCGAAACCAAAACCTCTCTCTCTCTTTTATAGTTTTATTTTGGGGAGGCCCGATTAATTACCCAACAAATAAATAAAAGTGTGAAATGGGCCATGGCCCATGGTCTGATAATAAAGATTATGCTTAATTATATTTTTTATTTTATATTTTAAAGTTAAATAAATTATGTCTTTCTTATTTTATTTTATTTATTCAAAAATTTCAACTTTTTAATTTCTATTTCAAATATTTGCAAATGATATGATAAAAAAAATATTTGCAAATGAAAACAATTAAATTGTCTTATGTTTGAAACTAGTTAATCAAAACATTAAATTTCACTTAGAGCTCAAAGTTTTCCTTCTTTAAATACTAACTCCGTGTAACTCAAAAAAAAACAATACTAACTCCGTGTATGTCAAAAAACAAAAAAATACTAACTCCGTCTCTTATAAAATCTTACAAATTTTATTCATTTCCATCAAGTTTATTGTTTCTAAACTTTTAAAATTATTTTATATTAAGCTGTTATAAATCCTCAAATAAAAATGACAAAGAGATCAAAAATAAAAATTTTGAAAGTATAAAAAAATTACTTCAAAAATTAGAAAACTTGATTTACTTAAAAAATTAACTTTTGTTGGATGTTCATTTTATAGACCAATGTATTTTGAGTGCTTGACCATTATCTCCTTTATTTCAAATCAAAATAAACAATTATCTAGGAAATAATACATTGAAGTTTAATTTTTTTGGAAAAACATTATTGTAAATACTTTTTTGGATTTAATTGCATATTTTATTACCTACTTTTTATTATTTTATAATCTTTATTATTCAAATATTTTTTTTCTATAAATTTTATCATTAAAGTTTTCAATTTTTTGTCTTTCCCTACTTAATGTTTTTCACATATTTTATCATTATATTTGTAACAAAACGATATCATTAAAAAAATGGTAATGAAATAATGTTGTTTTGTTTTTTCTTTAACCTTTTTTTAATCACACGTAAGCATAGATAAAGTGTGCAAAAATTTGAAACTTAAGTGATAAAAATTGCAAAATAATAAAAGTTTTATACTAAAATATACAATTAAGCCTTCTTTTATTTATCACTATTCCTTATATATGATTTAAACTTAGTCACATTAATGATTATTAATTAAACTCATACATCAACACGAATATAAATGATGTCTATTATTCTCCTTAACCTTAGCCACACAAGTGTATCTTTGGCGGACTAGCACCAATATGAACCTTGTATTGTGTTAGCGTGAGTTATTCACAAACTATTAACTCTCAACACAATACTCCATAATATTTAAGTGTTTATTAGTTTATAGGGATCTTGTGACATTAGGATTTATCTTTTTTATTCTTCTTATACATTTGTATCAAAGATCTATGTAGATGATGAAGAATGATATTGAAATTTTTTTAAAAAATGAGGTTTTCTTAGTTTCTCAACTTTTGGTATTTTGTTATGCTTATGAATCAATGAATTGTTGAATCTTTATCTCAACCTATTAGCATTTTTAAGAATCAACGAGTTATCCTCCGTATTCTTATGAATCAATGAGTTGTTGAAACACTCGATCTATTCCCATCACATATGAGGCATTAGTAGGGCACAAGGTGAGTGTTGTAACATCCTCAAAAAATATATTTTTAGATTATATTTATAATTAAATTATGGAGATATAATAATAGTTGGTTACAAAAATATGAAAACTTATTTGAACATATATAAATATTCTAAAAGAATTCACGTGAAACAATCATGGAATAAGCATACCTAAGTAAATAAATAGAAAGACAAATTGGTAAACCAAAGTCAAAACAAAGTCAATAAAGTGATTAGCAACTTGGAAGCCTAGGGACTTAAGAGTGAAGAAAAATCTTGAGCCCAGTTCCACGTACCCTTAAGCCATAAATAAATGAATATTTGTCATGATTAACTTAGGATAAATATCTTCAAGGATAGTTACTCTGTAACCAAACTAAATCTAACTGAGTTGAAATTGAATAAATTCAGTTATTATCCAACTAAATAAACTAATATAAATAGCTTAGGCATTCAAAATTTCTGCACGAAAGTCTCAACCTCAACATATATCATAATACTACTTACTCCTGCATCAACTTTTCTATTTTTTACTACTTTTGCTACTATCTCACCAATCAGCCATTTTCTGCTTTAAGACCTCATTTCCCAGAGTATTCTACAAGGAAGATAGCCCTTACTCCATCCTTTCTCAAGACTCGAACTCATTTGAGGTATGTTAGGCTTCAATCTCTAATTAAATATTTGTTTAAGATTAACTTATATGCTTAGTTGGTCAGACTTATAGTTTTTATTTAAGCTAAAAATCTCTGTTTTGAAGGCTATTTTATGATGAGAATACGGTGATTTTAACCCCAGGATAAGTGAGAATTTATAATCTGAACTTTTAGCGTTATGGAAAATTATACTTTATGATTTTTAGAAGTAATTTGATAATCTATAGGAATTGTTAATATTAACTTTTGGAAGTAGAGGTTGAATGGTATGGAGACAAATGGTTCAAATACATGAAGATTGAATTTGAGGATGAAATAGTAAGATGGTAAGTGATGATTTATTTATGTACGAAAATAGCGAAACTCGAACAAACCGGTCACAATTATTCAAGTTACATGCTTCCCAACTTCCACACACCCCGCCCATCCCGGTTATAATTACTTTTGATACCTCATCCAGAATATATACAACCCGATCAACCCGGACATAACTATCCATGTTATATTCAGAAGTTAAACTCGTCCTGGCCATCCCGAATTTCCCTATCCATGTATTCACCCAAGTTCAACTCACTCCAAACACACTACCCATATTGCAACCAACCCAAAAACAATTTCGTATGATACACTCATCTGTTAAACACACCTTGTTCATTCTGGATATAATCACCTATGGTTTGCCCATCCCAGTTAACTTACCTCGGACATCCCGGATACATTGTGTGTTATAGCCATCTAGGTTAACCTTATCCCGATCATACCAGATATAATCATACATGTTATCACCATCCAGGTTCCACTTATCCCGACCATCCCGGATATAAATATCCTATCTATCCAAGAACTTATCCCGACCATCCTGGATCCCTCTATCCATGTTATAAGTATCTAAGTTAAACCTCATCCCGCCCATCCCAGATATAAATATCCATGTTGTAACCATCCCGGTTCAACTCATATTGGCCATCCCGGATATAAACATCCATGGTACAACCAATCAGGTTCAACTCATTCCGACCATCCTGAATATAATTACCCCAGTACCACTCAGGTTAAACTCATCCCAGATATCCCGGTTACAAGCTACACAACCCTTGCTATACCTATCCCGGTTATACGTTACACTCAACCCGGTTACCTGGTTAGTGTCCTTCCTTATAGATACCATATATCTTTAAGGAAGAGGAGATGTATTATGACTTATTAGTTAGATTACTAACATGAATTTTAGTAGCTTGAGAATATTAAATTAACCTGCCCAAATTGGTAGGATTTTACTTGAATAAGGTATGGCGGTTTAACCATCCTTCTGGTACGTATGATGAGATGATGGAAATATTTTCCATAAGATTATATGTGAATAATGGATTTTGATGTGTAAATATGATTGATTTATGTTTCCCAGTACGAGATTTGTGGAACAGGATCTATGATACTACATCTAGTACAAGATGTAGAGAGATCGGGTGCAAATACATGGAAAAACATGCATGATTAGCGTAAGACGGCTGCAACATTCCTACATACATTACGAGATGTAGAGCCCATGTGCACCTGTGACAAATTTATTGCATGCATTCATATAGTTGCATAATTATTTTATGATGATTTACTAACGTACTAACGTGTTTTGATGATTTAGATTTTGCTTACTTATAAATTTTATTTCTCACTAGTTTTGTTTCATTTATTTTATAGATGACCTCTGTGATCCTCTTCCTTGACGCATTAGAGTAGGAATGGTATCTTGATGAAGCCGTAAATTGTTATGTTCTTATAATGCATCCTGTAATAAGTGTGTATGTATATTTTGACGTACATTTTCCGGTGTCTGTATTAAATAATATGTTCAACCCAAATGATCCTTTTATGCAAGGCTATCATGATCCTCCTCTGGAGCCCACATATATTGGCGAGACTGAGGTAGAAGAAAGTCTAGATGAAAATGTCTAAAATGAAGAAGGAAGTATTAATATAGACCTATGTAAAATAGATAAGGATCATAACTACTTTAATTAACATTTTTACTTTATATTGAGCCTGATCACGTCAGTATTTTTGTGAAAGTGAATAGGAATTCATGGTTACTCAAAGAACAAGAGAAAGAGCAACAACATCAACTGATAGCAATAGTGATGAAATAAACATTCTTCATGAAATGCTAGTAGCTATGCAAGAGCAAGCAGCTGCTGCAAATCAACAAGCGACCGCAACAAGTCAACAAGCTGCAGCTACTCAAATGATGACGCAACTGAACCATAATAATAATAATAATAACAATAATTCTAGTCAAGATAATAATAGGAGGTAGGTAACTCATATAGAATATCATAAATTTGTTGAGTTTAGGAAGTCTAATCTACCAATTTTTAAAGGAACCTTTAATCCAGACATGGCTGAAGAATGAGAGAAATAGAAAAGATATTTGTTGTGCTAAATTGTTCCGACCAACATAAAGTAACCTATGCTACATATATGTTACAATCTGATGCTGAGTCCCAAGCAAATTTTGGTGGATTAGACTTAAAAAAAGGAGACTTAAAAATATTTTTTATCTCATTTTTTTATTGTAATTTTTTGTTTTAATCATTGTAAAATGTGTTTATTTTATTTTTTTTGTCTTTAAAATATTTTAGATAACATTTTTTAATAAAAAAGTATATCTAAAACGCTTTAAAGATAAAAAATAAAATTTGGTAAAGACCAAAATATAAGTTACATGAACAAAAATAAAAGATATTAAATACATAAACATAAAATGTGTTTAAGCTATAAAAAAATCTCAATTAAAAAATGTACAAATAATAAATTTGATTTAAATCGTGTTTGTCAAGTTTTTTGAGACTGACACAAGCAAAGCAAGCTGAATATTAAAGACCCATCAACTAATTGAAAAAGCGGGACACAGAAAAAAGTTCCTCACTTTCTCCATCAAGAATCGAGACAGATAGAGCGACATAGGATCAGACAGACACGATGAAGCTCAGACTCCGATCTTTGGAATCCAAAGAAACCCTCAAAATTGAAGTCCCCGATTCCTGTTCTCTGCAGCAACTCAAAGACACCGTTTCTCACACCATCTCTTCTTCTTATTCTTCTCTGCACCTTTCCCTCAACAGAAAGGACGAAATCCACGCCCCTTCGCCGGACGAGCCACTCCACTCTCTTGGCGTCGCCGTCGGCGACCTCATCTTCTACTCTCTCAACCCCACCGCCTTCTCCCTTGAAACCCTCCCCCACAAGCCAGAAAACGCTCCCCGCGACGGACCCATCCAAGACTCGCCGAAAACCATCGCCGGCGACGCCCCCTCCGTTCCTGCCGCCGAAAAGCCTCCGACTTTGGACTCTGCGGAACCGGAACCCACGGAAATGATTGATGGGTCTGACGAGACGGTGGTGGTGAGTAGCAATTCCGAGCCTTTCTTCGTGAGAAGGGTTCTGAAAGAAGCGCTTGGGAACAACGTTACTGATTTCAAGTTGTTAGTGTTTGCGGTTCACGGTGTTGTTCTTGAATCTGGGTTTGTTAGAGTCGACAAGGATTCAGGTATGGCGGTTAGTTGTTCTCACCTTCTTGATGATTCTCCTTCGGCTTTTTCTTCGGTGATATCGTTGAGGTATACGCTGCCTGAAATTCTGGCTAATGGTGCTTCTCACAGTATGAATTTGAAGTTTCAGACATTGGGGCCTTTTGTGAATGTTTGTGGTTCGTTGTCTGATGATGTTAGGTCGAGGTTACATTTTGTTTGTTTGGATAAACGTAAATATGTTAGGCCTTTAGAGTTGATGCTGGCTAATTCTGAAGCCAAGGGCAGTGTAAATGATGGGGAAGATATTGTCTTTGGAAATGAAGTTTTTGAAATGTGGAAGATGGTGAAAGATAGGCTTGCATTGCCATTGTTAATTGATCTTTGTGAGAAGGCTGGGATGGATCTTCCGCCTTGTTTCATGAGGCTACCGATGGAGCTTAAGCTCTTGATTTTGGAGCGTCTTCCCGGTGTTGATTTGGCCAAAGTGGCTTGCACCTGTTCGGAGCTGCAATACTTGTCCACCAGCAACGAGTTGTGGAAGAAAAAGTACGAGGAGGAGTTCGGAAAAGAGGGAGATAGAAAAGGGTGGCTGTTCAAGGATTTGTTTTCTTTGTCCTGGGAAACAAAGAAGAGGTGTCAAGCGGTTCCTTTTCGACAACAGGGGATTTCAAGAAACATTATTTTCTCACCCAACCATTTTGGATTGCCTCCAATTTGGGGTGGAGAATATGGTGTGCAGCCAGTATTTGGTGTGCCATTCCCTAGATACCAACGAAGGCGGAATATCATTCCCCCATGTACTCTGACTCTGGGAGATTTCAATATATAATCTGCTGAGTTTAATTCTACTCATCAGTAATGTGTAGTGCCTGGTATGGTTCACCTATTTTCTAGTTTTCTCCTTACATGTGGAAAATACATTGCTAGAGTGAATGCATCATAAATGACTGGTTATGAATAAATAATGTTTGCAAGTATTGATTTGTAGGCCTTTTTTTTGGGTTAGAATTCAGAATTCTTTGGCAGTTTTATTTGCTTAGTCTTTTGGGTATACGTTTTGAATATGATGATAGGATCTGAATATGTTGTTAGGACACATGATTCAGAATTCTTCAATCTCTGTGTGTTGTCTTTGGTTCATGTCTTCCTGTTTATGCCTAGGGAAGACCAAATTCTGTTTCAGTATATAGATAAATCTGTTTCGTATCATTTTCTCCAAAAGTGTATGAACCTCATGTTTTTGCTATGTACGTATTACCATAGTAGTGTAGTATATGACTTAATTGATATGAAGGGATTTGGATCTTGTGAATTGTGATGTTACTTACTAATATAACCAATTGTCCGTATAACAATAGTATGCTATGACTTATAGAAAGATATATAAGCAAATTTTATGGACCATTAGAGAAAGATCTTGTTTATGCATGATTCCTCCCAATGGAAAACATTGGTGTGGACACATATTTGATGTGTTCTACAGTTCTAGTGATAGTTATTTACAATAATGATACATTCGTGTCTTTCTATAAAAATAGTTGAAAAACATTGTTTTGAACCTAAAAGTACCATGTTTTGATGAATGGTGAAACCAAATTTATTAAAATTGGGTAATATTTAGTCATAGTTCGTAGGATGCATGCTGGACGTGTAATGTATGTATAATTTAACTTGATAGACACAATGGATAGATAGTAGCATGATGGACCATTAATTGCATGGACTACGTGATCACATTGTATCTTGATTCTTGCAGTAATGGGAGTATCATGGACCAAAATAGAGTACTATGGATTGTGTGAAGGTGGTTGGGGGGAGGTTACTTTGCATTACACTATTAGTATGTTACTTTATTTTGTGTTAGGCTTGTCCCTGTATTTTTTGTTTAGGGTTTCTTTCAAGACCTTGCAGACATAGGCTGAAATTAGTCAGATGTAGTAGTTGTTTCTCACAATAACATTTCAGTTTTTGTCACTATTTTGAACTACGTAATTGTATATTTTAACTAAAAGACGTAATGTTAGTGATTAACGAGCCATTTGTTTCTATTATTGTCCGCTTATCTTTTAAGATTACTTAATAAAAGAGTAAACCATGAATTTTGTCTCTGAAACAGAATCAAGCAAAATAGTGAAAAGGTTTCCAAAACTACATTTTGTTGGTCATGTTAGTCCAGAAGTAATGAACGCTTTTTTATGAAGTAGTTGCATACCATTAATGTCATGGGTAATGGGTTCTTCATTATTGCTTATCTTATCTTATCTTCGTACTATATCTTAGGCATCAGCATGACTTATTTTATTCAGTACTTTTGCTGAATCAAGTGTCAAAATTAGACCCATACATAATTTGCATGTATGGGGATGCTGAAAACATGGGGATGTTGTATTTGTCATGGACCCTGGACTTAGATGAGATCCATTTGCATGTATGCAGGCAATGAAGATGCTGAAACAAGGGGATGTTGTATTTGCCATGGACCCTGGACTTAGATGAGATCCAGCCTCCGTCAAGGCAGTGAAATAAACCGTTTTTGTAAATAGTTTTTTTTATCTGTTAAACTGCTTATGGATGTTATGACCATCGATCTCTTAAAATAAAGGAAAGAACAAAGAATAGGAATATGACTAAAGGCATGACTTTTATGTGGAATGATTGGAATCTTCTTGGAGGAATTGTGTTTTTAAGTTGTGCCATAATTTCATAGCTGTAATAACTTGTATACTAAGTTTCTGATATTGTAAAGGTGACTGAGCCAAATTAGTAAAATTTCTCCATAATCCCCCTTATAGATCGTGAAATCATTCAGGTTGATGCGAAATGGTGAAGAAATAGAGGGAAGAGAGATCAAGTAGGTGAGGAAATTAAAAGGATAGGAATAAGATGTTGTGTTAAATGGAAATGAGGGCAAGGGGAAATATAAAGGTATGGGATCCACACTTTTTTATTTCCCCGTTGAGATGCATGGAAATGTAGTAGGGAAAGGGGCTTGTTTATTTGTCGTTGTTTAATTTAAACTTGTGAGGAGAAATCACGCAATTAAAAAATATGATTGATTTTTTAAAATGATAATTGATTGTAGTCTTTTGTAATCGATTATCAATATGGGAAGAAGATTGACAATTGATTTATTTTTCGTAAATCAAACACTCTTTTCAATTTATTTTTTACATTTGTTTACTCATTTCTCTCTTTCTTAATTACATCTACTTTATTTTTTATTTATTTATTCTTCTTACTAAAGAAAACTTCGTTTACGTGCCAGACAAATAATTAAGATGAGTGCCTCTGGACTAAGTAAGGACATCTTTAATAGAAATTCTTGTGCTTAAGAATTTTTGTTTATCATATTTATTATTTATTTTGTTTAAAAGTTTTTCATGTTTAAGGTTGAGTTATAGGAAAAAATTCTCAATAACGTCACTTTTGTCAATTTTTTTTAATGCATTTGAAAGAAAAAGAGTTTTTCTTTTTCTTTTTTGTGCAAGTAAAATTTAAAAACTCAAATTGGATTTTATCACTATAGGAAAAATGATAATTTTTTTAATATCTTATGTGATATTGTGAGACCTAAAAAAATGGTCCAAAAATTCAAAATGAATTTTTTTCACCAAAGATGTTTTAAGCAATACATTAGAATTTAAGGATTAAGAAAAACTATCACTGGCATCATTCTTAAAAAGTTCACACCAGTTATGACTTCCAGGATAGGTTTATAAGAGAGGTTTCCTCATGCAACAAGCTACACTAGGAAAGATAACATTAATATGTATAACTATTAATAGCAACAAAAAAGACTCATGTTTTTGTTAAATTAATTTAAATGCAAACATGAAAACATGTATAGTATCACAATTCACAATTTTCACACCAGTCATGATTTCCAGGATAGGTTTATAAGAGAGGTTTCCTCATGCAACAAGCTGCACTAGGAAATGTAACATTAATATGTATAACAATTAATAGCAAAAAAAAAAGACTCATGTTTTTGTTAAATTAAATTAGATGCAAACATGAAAACAACATGTGTAGTATCACAATTCACAATTTTAACCTCCAACAAATATCATACAATAATTTATACTAATAGTTTATTATAAGAAGATCTAGCTCAATTGATTAAATAATATGTGAATATTATAAATCTTTGATACTGTGTTGAATTTCTACATATAAAAAATACTAGTAATTTATTTCAAAAAAGTTCAAACAATTCATCAAACAAGTGGTAGACAAATGAGAATGTTCATTAACTCTTCAATGTATAATCAATCCATCTAATACATGTTTGGAATTTTGTTTGTAGACCCTAAACCTAAGTTCGTAAAAGGAATCTCTTTGATACTTGTGAACTCAACCTAGTTTGAGAGGCTTTCCATTGCTTTTTCAAACATGCTTCTAATACTTGATCTAAATAAAGATTGAAAGCAAAAATAAATCAATGTCATATTACTTTTGTCTAGGAATGACAAAGTGTGTTTGGTCCAACGGATCCACCCATTTAGTCCACTAAAATAAGTGGAGCGGACTAACATTGGTAGTCCACTTTGCAAAGTGGGCCAACCTAACCCATCATTTTTTTTGTGGGTTAACGTTAGTCTGACTCATTTTCGATAGACTGATCTACTTTATCATCCGGTACGGTGAGATCTTATGGTAAAATGAGTTTGACCTGACCAGTCCATTTAACCCACTTAAAAAAAAAGAAATAGGTTAACACTGATTACTTTGTAAAGTGGACCAGTCTGAACCACCCAATTTTTGTGTGGACTAAGTCAGTCTGACCCGTTTTTAGTGAACTGGTCCATTTTGTCATCCCTATTTTTATTTACAATTTTCTTAAAATAATTTTTAAGACAAATTCACTAGATGAGAATTTAACTTACGAGTAACTTCTTATTTTTTATCTTTCATTTTATTGAGATTTAATGGTTATAATGAATATTAAGTGTTCGTTTGTGTTATGGATTCACAATTTTTTTTTATTTTTTTATCTTTTTATTACTCTCTTTATATATTTTCTGGGCCCATCACCTATTATTATAAAAATCAATAAATATAGGCATTGACCATCTATTTTTTTTTTGACGAAGGGACAATCTACTAATTAAATGATAATGTGTTTGAAAAATTAAACTAAACTTACCGTTGTTCTCTTTTGCCATGTTAATTTTGAAAATCCGAATAGTACTCCACAAAACAAACGGCAGAGTTTTGGACTGGCCTCGGGCGGCAAAAAATATTTAAAAATTCAAAAAATGAAAAAGATGTAGAAACTAACCGTGGTTAGGAAGTTGGGTTAAGTTGGATACAGACAGCTCACGCACCCTGAACCAACCCTGGTTACAAATAACGACAGCACAGCGACCCCATATATCTCCCTATAAAATAAATCTCATATCCCACGAACGCTCCTCACTTCAAGATTTCAAAAAGGCGTCTTCATAAACGCCTTTATTATCCGTTTCCTTCTCCCTACTCATTCTCCTTCCTTTCCTCCTTCCCGTTTGCGTTTTCATCTGTGAAAATGAGAGAGTGCATCTCGATCCACATTGGTCAGGCCGGTATCCAGGTCGGAAATGCTTGCTGGGAGCTCTACTGTCTTGAGCACGGCATCGGGGTAAGTCTTCAATCTCAAGGTATTTTGATTCAGATCTGTGTTACCAAGGCTTGTTTCGTGCACTTTCTTTCTTCATATTTGTTTCTATTTCTCAGATCTAAAGAATTTTGAACGTTATTTTCAAAATTTCAGACGTTTATGATTTTTCTCTTAGATCAATGCGCCTTTGATCTCCTACATGTTGGTATTGTGCTTGAATTCACGTATTTTTCCGTTTGTCCTGCCAGATCTGTTTCGTTTTTGCATTTTCTAAATCGTTTATGCATGATGTTGTTCGGATCTGTATGAGTAGCTAGCTAATAATTTTCATTAGATCGTTCTGATTTAATCGTTTCATTTTGAGGTTAAATTTTATGTTTGTGCTTTTGGAGTGTACATGTCATTTTTTATTTTTGCACAATTAAAAGTAGTTTCTCGTAAATCAGTTTACGATCAATTACGTATGAAATCATTTCTCCTTTTATGTTGGCTCTATTTTCGAGGGAACGTGAATTTTTAATGCGATTTTAAAATATTTATCTATGGAAAGTGGATGCTTATAATTTGTTTCTATTTCTATGCAGCCCGATGGGCAAATGCCAAGTGACAAGACAGTTGGCGGAGGTGATGATGCTTTCAACACTTTCTTCAGTGAGACTGGTGCTGGAAAGCACGTGCCACGTGCCGTCTTTGTAGATCTTGAACCCACTGTTATTGATGAAGTGAGGACCGGAACTTACCGCCAGCTTTTCCACCCAGAGCAGCTCATCAGCGGCAAAGAAGATGCCGCCAACAACTTTGCCCGTGGTCATTATACCAGTAAGTCACACCATTTATCATACTTTATTTCCTAATGTTGTTAGTAATATAATTTCATATACCTAATGATATATTGTACTTGTTTGGTACCTTATCAGTTGGGAAAGAGATCGTTGATCTGTGCTTGGACCGCATCAGAAAGCTTGCTGACAACTGCACTGGACTCCAAGGGTTCTTGGTATTCAATGCTGTTGGTGGAGGAACTGGTTCTGGACTTGGTTCCCTTCTGTTGGAGCGTCTCTCCGTTGATTATGGCAAGAAATCAAAGCTTGGTTTCACTGTCTACCCCTCCCCTCAGGTCTCCACCTCTGTTGTTGAGCCATACAACAGTGTCCTCTCCACCCACTCTCTCTTGGAGCACACCGATGTTGCTGTCCTTTTGGACAATGAAGCCATCTATGACATTTGTAGGCGCTCCCTTGACATTGAGCGTCCTACCTACACCAACCTTAACCGTCTTGTTTCTCAGGTAATGATATGCATTTTATATGTGATTTCTTGTAATCATTAGTGATTAACATTGATTAATTGGTGTTCTGTGTATTAACTAATCGGTGTTTCTTTGTTTTGGGGTTCAGGTGATTTCTTCTTTGACTGCTTCCCTGAGGTTTGATGGTGCCCTGAATGTGGATGTGACTGAATTCCAGACCAACTTGGTCCCATATCCCAGAATCCATTTCATGCTTTCCTCCTATGCTCCAGTTATCTCTGCTGAGAAGGCCTACCATGAACAGCTCTCAGTGGCTGAAATTACCAACAGTGCTTTCGAGCCATCGTCCATGATGGCCAAGTGTGACCCTCGCCACGGAAAGTACATGGCATGTTGCCTGATGTACCGTGGTGACGTTGTGCCCAAAGATGTGAATGCTGCTGTTGCCACCATCAAGACCAAGAGGACCATTCAGTTTGTGGATTGGTGCCCTACTGGTTTCAAGTGTGGTATTAACTACCAGCCCCCTACTGTTGTTCCTGGAGGTGATCTTGCCAAGGTGCAGAGGGCTATTTGCATGATTTCAAACTCCACCAGTGTGGCTGAGGTGTTTGGTCGCATTGACCACAAGTTTGATCTCATGTATGCCAAGCGTGCCTTCGTCCATTGGTACGTGGGTGAGGGTATGGAAGAAGGTGAATTTTCAGAAGCCCGTGAGGATCTTGCAGCCCTCGAGAAGGATTATGAAGAAGTGGGTGCTGAGTCTGGTGAGGGCCAGGAAGAGGACGACGACTACTAGAATCTATTTCAGATTCTTGTTCTTGTGGTCTTTTTCTGTTGTGTTGTTGTGTTTGATGTTCAGATGTACCAATACCGTTGTGGTTTTAATTTGGATGCATTGCTTTTATGCTTCGCTGATTCTGTTACAGACCCAAACGGAATGTCAATATATATTTTGACCATTGTCTGAAATACTATTTTGTTTTAGCTGTGTTAATTATTGACTTTTTTTCTTTTCGATTAAGTGGTACTTTTACGGAACTTGGGCCAAAAATTTAATTTTAGAGGAATTTTGTGAACCCCTTCCTTTAGAAGATGAGAAAAAAATCGAAAGAAACAAGAGATTTTAAAATTTCTTAAAAACGTTTTAGCTTTTGTTGAAGAAATCCTAAATCCTAAGATTTATTGTTTTTTTAAGAGCGGAGTAGCTTCTAATTTTTTTTATTTATCAGTGTAGTTATTTATTTGAATATTGCACACAAATCATCCATTGATATCTATTTTAGGTTTAATTATGATTTTAGTCATTTGAGTGTTTTTTTAGTTCTTAAAATTTAGAAATATTTTTTTAGTTTTTAACCTAATACATTAATAATTAATGAAAATTTTAGCATTTTATGATAATTTTGAAATATAAATTTAAGTGATTAAAAATAAAAAATATTTAGCTGTTTAAATTTACATTTTAAATAATGCTAAAAAGTCATCACAAAATATAAAAAATATCATAATATATTAATTTAATTTATTATGTTAAAAATTAAAGAAAATAATTTATTAAAATTTATGAACTAAAAAATATTTTTTAATTTTAGAGACTAAAAACAATATTCTCCAAGTTGATAGAGAAAAACAATAATTAAAGTTACCTTTTAACTCGGGATAAATTACATCATGTTGATTATTGACCCTCAATCAAGGATATCCTAGGTTTATAAAAAAAAATGCTTCCATTACTCTTTCATTAAACTACTCAATATGTAAAAAAAATTACACGTAAAATTCAATTTGGAAAGAAATAAAAAACAAATACAAAGTGTGTATATATATATATATTATGAAATTACTTCTAATTTTTTTTAATATATATAAAGAGAGAATGGTATTTAAAATTTTAATATTAAATTATTTTTGTTGACAGTCTATAACAACTTATAAAGATATATATATATATATATATATATATATATATATATATATATATATAAATAAATAAAGAGGTACCAAACACACAAGTAGGCCCAAAGATGACATACGATCCAATGGTAAAAAAAGTTACCCCAGTGAAAAACAAATAAGACGAAAGGTGAAAAGAATAAGAATATAAGTATATTTAATAGAGGAGAGAAGAAAAATCAAATATTGTTTGATACATTAATTATTTTTATTTCTTATCCATTTCAGTCAAATCAAACACTTTCATTTCTTTTTAT
Source organism: Glycine latifolia (assembly GCA_013407115.1). Classification (NCBI taxonomy): domain Eukaryota; kingdom Viridiplantae; phylum Streptophyta; class Magnoliopsida; order Fabales; family Fabaceae; genus Glycine; species Glycine latifolia. The sequence goes on along the minus strand of CM023950.1, from coordinate 36,999,433 downwards.
GTTTTTCACCTCTTCCTGATTATTTTTACATTTACAATTTTCATTCACTCCATTTATTTTTACCTATTCTTTATTACCAAACTGAAGTTAGTGGACGTTACTTAAAAAAAGAAGAAAAAAGAACGTTACAAAAAGAAAACTGACGTTAGTGGCCAAAACCCTTCTCTTGCGAAGATAGGCAAGGAAGTAAGGAAGCGTAGGTAATTCCACTCACACTAGGTTTAGCGAAGCGAGGAAAGCCCCAATTTGCTTCATTATTAGGTAATAACTCGCTCTTTATCAATTCTTCTTTAACCTAACACTCTACTCTTCTTTCTATTCAATTTCTCCATTCTTCTCCCTTTGCTTTCCCAGGAAATTTCGTAAATGCACGAGTTTATTCGTGCCGCTTCCATCGTTTTGGCACTTAAAATTGGAAAAGAATGTTCATTTTTAAACTTTGAACCGTTTTAGCTTGTGTAGGTAACTAGTATAGGTTTTCTGTTTTGTTTGCTCATTTGAATTTGATTCTCAATTTGGTTTTATGTTCTATTGCTCTTTCTTTTCTGCAAATTAGTCTCTTTGGCCTTTTCAGTTTCCAATGTTTCAGTTTTGTTTTGAATAAATAGAGATGACCAGAAAATTCTTGCTTCTAGTGGAGTATCTGAAATTTAAACTATATGGGAAGCTGATTTTTATTTATTTTTATTTTGGTTTGGTTTGTTTCAGCAAAAAGAAAAAGTGCAATGAGTGCAGTTTACATTTCTCAATCATGTTACAAACCTAGGCAATTTTTCAATTTGGAGAGAGAAAGCACTTTGGTGGGAAGATGTCCTGTTATTCAGATTAGATGCCGGAGGGTTGTGAGTGCGTGTCGTAATGTGGATGTTGATGCACCTAATACTGGGAATACAACAACGGAGAAGAAGAAAATTAAGGATGTGATCGAGATGGAAGGGAAGTATTTGGTTGGGACATATGCAAGAACACCAGTGGTACTTGAGAGGGGGGAAGGTTGTAAGTTATATGATGTTGAAGGGAGTGAATATTTAGATCTGAGTGCTGGGATTGCTGTCAATGCACTAGGCCATGGCGATGCAGACTGGTTGAAAGCTGTTGTTGAGCAAGCCGGTACCCTTACTCATACAAGCAATATATTCCACACAATACCTCAGGTTTGAGCATGTTATTATTTTTGTTTGTCGTATATATTACATATCAATGTCTTCATTTGTCTTAGATATGGGAATATGGGCATACAATGAGTTGTCTATTTGGATCTAAGTTGTTTTTATGTCATCTTTAATTTGTGTAGATATCATGAAAAAAGTTTGGATTAAGACACTAGTTTTCTTGGAAACAATTAAGCCAGGCAACAAATATACTAGTATTTATTTCACAACTGTTTTTAAAAAAAAAAAAAATTATATAAATAATTCCAGCTTACATTTTAAAGCCTTTTTCTACCTTTTTTTATCTTATGAGGGTATGCATAATTTTGTAAATGCTTGCAAGAGAATTTGTTTGTCAATGTGAATGTCAGGGTTGGAGCATTGGAGGTGGGATTGGTGATTTAATTTTTTATGATTGCTCAATGTGGTGTGTATCAACTATTATTTTGGCTTTAAAAGATATTCTGAAAGTAATACTTTAGCTGACTTTATAATAACAAAGAGTTGGATTGAAAATTGCATGCACTTAAGTTGTTTTGAAAAAAGGTATAGGAGTTAGAAATTTTTACCAATGATTGGCAAGACAACTTTAGATTTGATGATGGAACATGGTTCTCTTAATGCTGATTTATCATAGCTTCTGGAAAAATTAATTTCCAGGATTGAGTACTTGTTTTATATTGTACTACCATTCACTGAATGAAGAGAAACTCAGTTATTGTTATCAAGCTTTAGTAAACTTAAGAGTATAGTGCTTATGAAATTTTGAGTTTCTATAAACTAGAATTTGTCTAGAACTCTGGGAGGGAAAGGAAATCTAAACCACTTTATAATAATGAAAATAAGGTCCAAAATAAAACATAGTGTACATTACATTGTCAACACTTAAGCTTTCTATGAGTTTTTTTTTTTTTTTAATTTACAATTTGAAGGACTTTATTAGTAATCCTTAGTTATTAGTTTTCATGAGGTATTAAATGATTTATTTACATCCCTTTCCAATTTCAGACTCAACTGTTCATAGAATCTAGTGTATTGTATTTTTACCAATATCAATTTTCTTCCTTCCCCTGAATGTATGGCTTTATATGAATCCTCCCTCCTTTAGTTGATAGATTTTAAGATTTCAGTAACATACTTCATTGTGCTTTGGAGATTGCCATTGTTCATTTGGTATTGTAATGTCACTATTTCATTGTACCCACATTATGAAAAGGAAAGAAAACAACTTGTTCAATTTCTGCTTTATCCAATAAGTATATGGTTGTAATGTTATTGTGTATGTCTATGTCATAGCTTTATTTTATTTTTTTATCTATTTATTTGTAATTGTTTATAGTTGCTCCATTATGTTTTAATTTGGTGTATTTCTTGTAACAGCTTGTAAGGTGTCTGCACAGTGTTGCACTCTACCTTTATCTGTTTCTATAATTATTTTGGCATTGATGCAGGTAGAACTTGCAAAGCGTCTTGTGACTTCTTCTTTTGCTGATCGTGTATTCTTTGCAAATTCTGGAACTGAGGCAAATGAAGCAGCTATCAAATTTGCAAGAAAGTATCAGAGGCACACAACTTCTAACGGGAAAGTTCCAGCAACAGAGTTCATAGCTTTTAGTAATGGTTTCCATGGGAGAACCCTGGGTGCACTTGCTTTGACTAGTAAAGTGCAATACAGAATGCCTTTTGAACCTGTTATGCCTGGAGTGACCTTTATAGAGTATGGAAATGCTCAGGCTGCAGTTGAATTAATTAAGCTGGGCAAGATTGCTGCAGTTTTTGTTGAGCCCATTCAAGGAGAAGGTGGAATTTACAGTGCTACAAAAGAATTTCTACAGTCTCTACGTAATGCTTGTGATGAAGCTGGGGCACTTCTTGTGTTTGATGAGGTATCAAATATCTAATATTGATATGTAACAGTCAAAGACACAAAATTGGTTATATGTATGTATGTATATATATATATGTGTGTGTATATATATATATATATTCTTTTCAGTTGCTTTAAGATGCTTCCGAAAAGATTGCCTGATATATTACCCTTGATGGCATTGTCACTTGAAATGGTTGGTTGGTTTAGTTTATCTATACCCTGTTAATGATTGATAGTGAGAAGAATGAGATTGCCTAGTACCATGACCTTCTAGTAAATCCACAAAAATTTCTTAATTCAGAGTGACAAAGTATGGCTGTCATATTTTGAAGTATATTTATAACATATATTTAATTATTCTATTTGGTTGTTAATATTTTTCTATTTAACCATGATATGCTTTTTGCGATTTTGTAGGTTCAATGTGGTTTAGGTAGATCAGGGTTTCTCTGGGCCCACGAGGCATATGGTGTCTTCCCGGATATGATGACCCTTGCGAAGCCTCTTGCTGGAGGCCTACCTATTGGAGCACTCTTAGTGACTGAGAGAGTTGCTTCTGCTATAAATTATGGTGATCATGGAAGCACTTTTGCAGGAAGCCCTCTAGTTTGTAGTGCTGCTCTTGCTGTTTTAGATAAAATATCAAAACCTGATTTCCTGTTATCTGTATCTAAGAAAGGCCTCTACTTCAAAGAACTACTTAAGCAAAAGTTAGGAGGAAACCCGCATGTGAAAGAAATTCGTGGTGTTGGGCTAATCATAGGAATAGATTTAGATGTACCTGCATCACCCCTGGTAGATGCATGCCGGAGTTCTGGCCTCCTAGTGTTAACTGCTGGAAAAGGAAATGTTGTCAGGCTTGTCCCGCCATTGATCATAACAGAGAAGGAGCTAGAGCAAGCGGCTGGCATTTTGTGCCAAACTTTACCAGCTCTTGATAACTAGAGTGTAGGAGAAAGATTATTGGCCTTAATTTGCTAGCAGAATAGAACTTATTTGGTGGTGTATTGTTGAATAGCTGATTCACACATGGTGTTGCCTAACTTACCAGAATCCGTGGATAAAAAAAGGCTTCTAATAATATAGCAGCTAAGGAATCATCAATATCAACACCTCTAAGTCACATGAATTCCCAGTAGGGTTATATATTATATTGAACTTGTGCCTTACCCTCTAGCTAGGCATATAACTATAGTATGACTTCAAATATCTTGGGAGGTTCTATGTGAATGGATAAGACCAGCTCAAAATGCCAAGGACAGAACAAAAATATCAAAATGAAAACTCTAGCTGAAAGAGACCGAATGATTAATATGAAAACTTAAGTTAACTGTTTAAAATTGCCTCTTTTACATTAGGTCATTTTTTGTGTTTTACCATACACTAAGTGCTTGTTTGAAACAACGTTGAATACATACAATACGTGCATTATGAGAGAATATCATGTCAAAATATATAAAATACGGTGAAGCCATCCCTTAGTTGCTTGACTTTGACGTCCGTCCGGAAAGAATGTATGTGAAACCAAACATATAGTAACTATGAGATAGATCACTCTAGTTCGAAGTTCGAACCATGAAAGCATTTGAATATATGTGACTATAAAAATCGATCATCTTTTATAATTTGATAAATAAATAGATAGATTAAAGACCTTATTTTTTATATTAAAATAAAAGTTTGACTTTTATGCACTGTTAATATAAAAATTTATACAGTCAATTAATCCAAAATCATCTTAAATACAAATTTTAAAATAGTTATTATAAAAATCTATGTAAATCTATGATTAAATTTTACATTATTAGTATTTAAACTAAATTCTTAAAACATTTTAAAAGTTAAATCGTTGTGGTTGTTACCTTTTACCATCATTATAGTGGAATGTGCCTTATTTCATGCATAAGTTTTCTATATTTGTGATGTCCCTTATATTTTAACAAATCAAATTACCCCAAGTCTTAAATTTAAATAAAACATTTAACAAATAGAATACCAAATTTTAAATAAATAAAACATTGAACTAATTTTAATATTTAAATAAAAATTAGGACTTAATAAATATATTAATAAAATATTAATTTCATTTTGGAGTTAATTGTAATAGTATTAAGTGCTTGTTTGGTTGTGGGAAAGAAATTACTATTCATGAGTAAATTTTCAAAAAATAGTGTAGATTTGAAATCTCTTTTTCTCAACTTTAATTTAAGTTTTCTTTTATTCTTTTCTCTTTCTCTTGCACACAATCAAATTCACCCAAGATTCATAAATAACAAAACACAAAAGGACAAGGTTGATGTGTTACGAAATCAATGGATCACTTAGAAGCAAATGAAGTAGAATAAAATTTCTTATCAATTTGATGAGAAAGAAGTGTCTTACAACATCCACAATGGAGCAACTCATTTTTTGTTCTTCCAATGAGTCCTATATGTACACATCACCCATCTTCATTTTTTCTCTCAATACAAATAACTCTAAGCACTTAATCTCTATAATGATCCCACCAAAAAACTTACATCATTAAAAATAATATTTTAATTAAAAATGCTAAAGCATTTGGTGCCTCAAGAACTGGTGTGCTGATAAATAAAATAAAAAGCAACGTTGCTTCCGAAGCATAATTGCTTCCCAGGCCACCGATATGGATGTTCTTATCAATTGGTTCAAATGTCACGTGTGACTAAATCATATTTATAATTCACGTGACTTGCAAATTGATGCTGAAGAAGTGATATCGCCCATTGTTCATCAAATTAAGAGCATATGGATGAAGATGACAAAGTCGATTATTTGAAATAAAAAAATCGAGATAGAGTGTGTAAATGATAAATATGTATCAAGAATAAATTTACGTAATTTGTTTGATGAGTTATATTTAATTAGTTTAGTTTATTTTTTTATTATTGAGTTATTTATCATGCTATTACTTTAATATTCTTAATTTTTTTAATGGCTACTATAATGATTATTAGATTATGTTTGTTTTTTTTTAATTGCAATTTTGGTTTCTCTTTAAATGATTCATACCTTTCATTACAATAATTCACATGCTTTCGTTAATGATTAAACCTTTCATACCTTTTTTAAATTATCTCACAAAATTAAACTTTTTACTTAATTATTTTTATAACAGAATTTGTTATTATATATTTTAAAAGTTCATATTATAAACGTACTTATTTTTTAAGAAATTAAAATATAAAAATGAAAACCACATTAACTTTTCAACCCCCACCACCTTCACAGTTCTTACTAATATGCATGATATGTTATTTTAAGTCCCCAGGAAAAAAAACTTCTATCTTTTTTCCCCCATCATTTTCTTCTTAAGTTTTGTGTTAAGGATAATGGTAAAAGTTCATTTAATGCATACTATTAAATATTTTTAATATCGTAAGAAATTATATATTAAATATTTTTTTTTGTATCTTATATATATTATTAAATGTTTTTTTGTATCTTATATATATAAATATATAAATATATAAATAATACTTTCTTTTATATAAATATTTTTTAACTCGTACCGTAGCATTTGTCTTAATTTAAACGGTTTATGATAAACTCATCTCTTAAAACATTATTTGATAATGTGCATGTAAATAAACTAAATACCAATATAATTAATCTTCCACAATTGGTAAATATTTCATTGGATCACCTTTTCTGAAAACGATTACTATAATAGAAGAATTCAAAAAAGTCCACATGATATTTTTTGGTAAGCAATTAATAACGTTTGCTGTTCTTCCAATTAAAATGATATTAGTAACTCGTAAAAAAGATAAAATTACTTTTCTTTTGATTGATAATTACTTTTTCTTTTTGTTTTTACTTGGATTGGATCTCATATATTGAAATTTGAGAATGAGAACAGAAGTCAAACCAAGCTCTTCTACTAGTCAAAAGAAAAATTATGGACAGTTAGTTATTGCAACAACTTTGAAAACCTACCAAGTCATTAAAATATGATTTTTTTTCAATCTTATTTTTCTAATTTACAGTATCATTTATGTTTTTTTTCCCCATCAATATCACATTAACTGTTGCATAATTGCATCTATTGTTTTTACTGTATTATCTCTATCTTTCTTTAAAACAATTGAACGCCAATAAACAAGTGGAAGAAGGACTATAAACAAACAAATACTATTTCAATAAAAAAAATACTACCATTAGCGTGGTTCCATAGACCATTAAAACTCTCGGTTAAATTTCAAATTAATTAGAATTTCATTTTCTTGATGAATTTGAGCTAAAAAAAATACACCCTATCTTCATGCCTATGCTACATGACATTTTAAGTAAAAAAAATGTTACATTAATTTTTTTCTTATAATTTATTTTGTAGTTTCAATTTAGTTTTATGATTTTTAAAACTTATTTAATTTGGTTATTTTGTCTAAATTAAACTGATGATAGTGATAAATATATATTTTGTGACTATTTAAAATTTCTTAATAAAAGTTCTAAGTTGTTATAAAATACTATTTTTTAATATCGTTTGATTCAATTTTGATGATAGAACCAAATTGAATTGTTTTAAAAAAAATTAAATGATCAAATTAAACCCCTAAAAACTAGAAGATAAAATTGAATTAAAAAATAAATTAGATTAAAAAACTAATTTAACAAAAAAAAAGAAGCTACACGACATTTAAGTGAAGTCAGAATTAATTAATACTTGCTAAATCAATGCCTCGAATCACATGCCTAGAATTACTATAAATCTGTGTACCTTTTGACATTTTTTTCTTTACTATTGTGATATATAATCAACATTAAATTTATACTGCAATCAAGTTTATAAATTAAATGATTTCTAAGTAATAAATTAAGGAATTTCTGTAAAAAAGGTAATAAAATAATTAAGTTATTCAATTTTTTAAAACATATTAAGTGAAATAATATTTGATATTAATTTTAATTTTGTTAAGTAAAAAAAGATAATTTTAATTTTGAAAATTTTCTACAACTGTTTCGTTAAGGAAACTAATTAATAATATTTTATAAATTATTCAAATATTAAAAAAGACCTTTTTATATAAAATTTGATATTTTAAGAAATATTTCAATTCCCATATTTATAATATCTTTTAACATTTTCAAAACACACATACACACACAATAGGAACAGTTTTAAAATATGAGGACAAAAAATCTATGTAATTATATATAATAGTGAATAATTTTTTTTAATTTTGATTAATTAAATATAATTTTTTTATATAGATCATTAATATCCTCCATTAGATATAATCATTCTCAAGTTGTGTTTGTTTTAAAATAAATGTTCATGTTATGCAGGCTTATTGTGGGGATACTCACTCTATGAGTAATTAAGTACTCAGTCACAAAAAATGGTCTTTCTAGCTTCTTCTTTTTTTTCCCTTTAAAATAATAATCCTTTTAGTTTTTTTGAACTATTTTTTCCAACAATGCCGCTATGTGTAATTAATAAATACTTCTATTGAAAATAGATATTTATCAGAAAAATAAGTTAATAGAGAGTAGAACGTATTATTTGTTATTGGAGGACATTGAGATAATTAATGATAAAAGTAGTTGAAAAACTAAGGATATTATTGTCAATATTTATATCAGCTAAATGTTTCTTAATTTGTGTGTATGATCTTAAAAGATTATTATTATTTTAGAATAAAGAAAGTATATTTAATACAGTTAAATAATAAGGACTCGAAATCAAGATTTCTCTTTTAGTGTATCAATAAAATTAAACGTTGAATGAGTACTATAATAATTTAATTTAATGATTTATATTAATTAATTTTGTTTTTATTAATCAAGTGTCTTATAAAAAAAATGGGGCCCGTTCGTTACATTTTAAAGCCCTGAGTCAGCTTTACTGGTTATGATAAGGACAATGAGTGTTGGACTATAAGAAGACAAGGCCAGTGTGCTATTGCTAATTAACGAAGTAGTAGTAGTGACAATATCAGTGGACAGATAAATGACCATGGAATCGCAAGGAAATGGTGTATCTAAACATGATGATGATGGTCGCTTAAAAAGAAGAGGTGTAGTATCTTATCTCAAACTTTGTACATGAAAATATTATTATATGATCCGATATCACGATTTGTTTATGGTCTCCACTAATCTTCGTGTAGGTAGCAATGTTATATGTTATGTAGAGATTATCTCGAATCATAAAAATCCCCGTACATGTAATAATTTTTCCTGTTAATTAGTAGTAGTAGTATTTGTTTAACGCATTATTATGTCATGTGAATTAACTTTTGCAATGGTGTGTATGTGCATGAAGGAACATGGTTAACTGCGACTTCACACATAGTGACGGCTGTTATTGGGTCTGGGGTGCTATCACTGGCATGGGCCGTTGCTCAGTTGGGCTGGATTGCTGGGCCTGCCATTCTGACAATCTTTTCGGTCATCACTCTCTTCACTTCTTCTCTGCTCAGCGATTGTTATAGGTACCCTGACTCTGTTCATGGAACCAGAAACCATAACTACAGGGAGATGGTAAAAAATATTCTTGGTAATTTCAAATTTTGTGGTTCTCATTTCTCAATACACGTATTTGGATCTGTTTTGCTTTTTGAGTTTTCTCAGTAATTTCACGTTCTCACCCCCCTTAGAAGGGAACAGTGGCCATTGTGCCACCGTTGAAAAAAAATAATACCCCAAATATCATGTTTACAATGTAATTTTCCTAATGGTCATGTGATATAATTCGTTATCAAGGGGAGCTAATGTGGCATCATTTTACTAGTCACGTAATTTACTGACATCATTATTACGTAATTCGTTGATCCTTGTAGCGAATTAAGTGATCAACAGGATTACACCAAGTCAACTCTCCTAATTCGTTTGCCTTGATAGCGAATTACAGCACACATGACAGTTAAGGAAATTACACTATAAGCATGACATTTAGGAAAATTTTATTTTCAACAGTGGCACAATGAGTACTGTTTCTCTTAGAAGTGATAGACCAATTTCATTTTCTTGTGATTTTGGCCTAGAAAGGGGTAGGGGACCACATAATTTTTATTTTAGTAATTTTTTTTACATGGATAATATTTTAAAATAAAAAAATAAAATTTCGAAAAACATCCCCAATAAAAAGTTTGCATAAACTTTGAACAAAAACTGTTTAATCTTTTTTTTATATCATAATATAATATATTTTTTAACTATTATAGGATCCATAAAATTAAATTAATTATTCATTTAAATAATCTTAATACTAAAATAAATTTGATTAAAATATTTAAATTTACGTAAAATTGGAAGTTTCATAAAATCATAATAAAGAACCTATTTAAATAACTATGCATGTAAATGTAAATGCTCTAAGATAATGAATGTATGCATTAATTAATTTTATAAATATATATTTAATTTTTTTTCGATTTATTATATTAACGTTTTGAAAACTGGAATAGTCTTTTTGACCAGTAATGAATTTACGGTTTCAACTTTCAAGTTCCAAGGTCTACCTAAGCTAAAATTTGACAGAATTAAATGTTCTGAACCTGACTGAATACTGTTTTTAATAATTATCTTATTTAGATAAACCTCTTCACAAGTCACAACATTTATAAAAAATTAATTTGCTTATAAAATAAAAATAATTTATACACTTTAATTTTTATAGAAACTCTCACACTTAAATTCTCAGAAAGTAGAGAACATAAATTGATTTTAACCTATAAAAAAAGTTTAATTTTTTATTTTATTATTTTACAAGTGTTTAAAAGTAAATTAATCTAAATAAGACTTAAATATTTTGTGTTGTAAGAATATTTATAAATACACATAAAATATAAGCATTTAATACCTTTTTAAAAAAATAATTAACAACTATTTTTTTAATGATAGTTTATCAATATCTTACAGTAGTACTACTTAATATATTTTTGTTTGTCTTGTAATTTTTATCTTTCTATTTTTTTAAATATGTAATTTTAATTTTCTTATTTATAATTAGATATTTTAATACTTATTTTAAAAAATGGTAATTTTATTCTTTCTATTTTTAAATATGTACTATTTTGATTTCTTGATCAATTTGAGACTTAGATTGTGTATTTTTTAATTTTTTAATCAATTAAATTTGTTAACAGTTAAATAATTAAAAAAAATTATTACGTGAATAATAAATAAATATACGACTGTCAATATTTACAAAGTATATAAACTAATGTTTAAAATTTGTCACAAAAATTAAAATTATATATTTTAAAAGGTGAGAAACAAAATATCTTAATTAAAAATTGAGAAAGTAAAATCATGAAATTTTAAAAATAAGATAAAATATTTTAATTGAAAAACAAGAGAATTAAAATTATAAATTTGAGAAGATAAATAATCAAAATTATATTTTAGTCTATTTTTTTTATAAAATATTTTTTTTTCTTCATTTGATATTTTCTTTTGAAGTTGATTGTTGCATTAAAGGATTGCAATTTTTGCGTATCTTTCTCTCCAGGAGGACGTAAATACCTGTTTTGTGGATTGGCCCAGTTCGCAAATCTTATCGGAACAGGCATTGGATACACCGTTACTGCATCCATTAGCATGGTGTAAGAACTTACAAAAATCTTCAACTGATTTGTAAAGCCCCGAGAAAGGAAATAATTTCATTGCACTCAAAGTCAAAGAAAGCCACGAATATACTTACATTATAGACTTATTATAGTATTGTAGTATCTTTTTGCAATTTGCATGTTTTATTATATTGTTAAAATCCTAGTACGTGTTTCTTAGATATTGTTCCTTGTTTTTTAACCAGGGCCGTCATAAGATCCAATTGCTTTCACAAGTATGGGCACGAAGCGAAGTGTCATACATCAAATTACCCATACATGACCATCTTTGCGATCATACAGATTTTATTAAGCCAAATCCCTAATTTCGAGGAACTCTCAGGGCTCTCTACTATTGCTGCCGTCATGTCTTTTGGTTATTCTTCCATAGGCATTGGTCTCTCCATAGCCAGAATTGCGGGTTTGGCATTGCATTTAATTAACACAATTTTTATAATATAGTACGTTGTAGTCTCGAACACTATGAGAGTACGAATAAATAATGAATGTACTTTTTACACTGCTATTTTGTATGATACTATATATATTAATTGCCTAAAATATTCATATGCTTTATTGATAATTATTTCTGGATAAATTTGATTGATTATTTTCAATGTAATTTTATTTTTCAGTTATTTTATTATTATTTTATTTATAAGTTGGTAACTAATTAACTTTGTAAATTGAAAGAATTTAATAAATACATACAGTGTAAAAAAAGTTACACTATTAATTAATAAAAAATAATCTTTAAAATAATTTTTAATATATTTTTTATAAAAGTTAACAATTTTATCTTGAAATGGTTGGACGACCATATAAAAAATCTTTATAAAGATCAGTGCATATATTATTCGTATATTATTTATTCAAATTGAAATATTATAATAATTAATCTGTTTTAATATTTTTTTATGGAGTTTTTAATATTTTATTATGTTTATAATGTTTAATACTCATTTAAGGGACTTTTACTTGTTTTTTTAGTCAGTTTACTTTGTTTTTAATGTCATGTTCTTATTATCTATTTTTATTTTTTAATTACAAATCTGTTACCTTATCTAACACTTAAATCTTACATTAAACTAATATATATTGAAATGTTTTGCATCGTTCTTGAACATAAAAGGAGGAAACGATGCCAAGACAAGTCTAATGGGGCTCATCGTTGGAGAAGACGTGACAAGCCAGGAGAAACTATGGAACACTTTCCAAGCAATTGGAAACATTGCTTTTGCATATGCCTTCAGTCAAGTACTTGTTGAGATACAGGCAAGCTATCTTAGGCAAAATGAGTGCTTTTTAATTACATTTCAATTTGTTTGTTTTTTCTTTCTTTTCAAAAGGACACATTAAAATCAATCTTAGTTAACATTTAAGAATTATCTTAGCTAATTTCAATTTGTTTTTTTTTCCTTCAACAGGACACGTTAAAATCAAGCCCACCAGAAAATCAAGCCATGAAAAAGGCAGCCCTCGCTGGATGCTCGATCACCTCACTGTTTTATATGTTATGTGGCCTTTTAGGCTATGCAGCATTCGGGAACAAGGCACCCGGAAACTTCTTAACAGGATTTGGGTTTTATGAACCATATTGGCTTGTTGACATTGGTAATATCTTCGTATTTGTTCATTTAGTGGGCGCCTACCAGGTAACTATTTTATCAACAAATGTTGCTAACTGAACATTATGATGGTGTACGGAGAAAAATAAAGAGTAAAATTAATTATTTAGTATCATAGATCACTTTATAAAAAAAGGCTTAATCATAATTTTAATCTTCTAGGTATTGTAAATATGCAATTTTGATTCCCGAGTATACAAATTGGATCTTTAAATATTGTAATTGTTTGGTCACTCTATCAATCTACCATGAAAGAGTCAATTAGAATTGTGATACTAAGGCCTAAGGGAAAAAAATATAATTAAGCTATGTCAACATGTATCTAATAACATGTCAGGACAATGTCATTATTTAATGTCATATCATTATATCCTATTAAATAATTAAAATAAGACTGAGGAAGTAACCAAAAGCGCACAAATGCAATCTTTTGAGTATCCAATTTGTGCAATTAGAAACCGGAGATTAAAATCGCATAATTGCGATTCATGAAGCACCAAAAATTCAACTCAGCCTATAAAAAACTAAATATATTATTGATTTTAATAATCATTGACCAATGTAGTCTATCAAAATCAACATTATCAGTCAATTTGATTTCTGGCGTTACCAAATCAATTAACTAAATTATGAATTTGCACTTTGTGTGTATACAGGTATTCACACAACCAGTTTTCCAGCTTGTGGAAACTTGGGTTGCGAAGCGTTGGCCTGAAAGCAACTTCATGGGAAAAGAATATCGTATTGGCAAGTACAGATTCAATGGATTCAGGATGATATGGAGGACAGTGTACGTGATATTCACAGCAGTGGTTGCCATGATACTTCCCTTCTTCAACAGCATTGTGGGTTTGCTTGGAGCTATTTCCTTCTTTCCCTTGACAGTGTATTTTCCAACAGAGATGTATCTGGTGCAGGCTAAAGTGCCCAAGTTTTCTCTGGTCTGGATTGGGGTCAAAATTCTAAGTGGCTTCTGCTTCATTGTCACTCTTGTTGCTGCAGCTGGATCAATCCAAGGAATCGTCGCAGACCTTAAAATCTATGAGCCCTTCAAGTAAATATCCTTTGTGTAGTTTAGCTCTTTGGATAAACAATGGTTTGTCGCTAAGTTTGTGGTCATTATTGTTGATCAGTTGTTTGGATAAACTTTCTTTCAAGTGTTTCATAATATATACTTTTATAATGGATCAATAAGAATGCTTTTAGATCCTAGAAAAATTTTAAATTGCTTTTTGTCCTCAACTTCTATAATTATTAATAGTTTTCGTTTCTGTATTTTAACAAATAAAGCTAATTCTGTTTCCTTTATGCAAAGATAAATTTTGAGTATTTAAACAAGTACATGCACTAAAATCAATATTTTAAAAGTAAAAATCAATATTTGAAAGATTTCCAGAAACTAAAAACATCATTAACTATATATATATATATATAATTGTTTATCTGTTTCTTGGAAGTTTATTTTTCCTTATTTATGCTATTCTTATGTAGTATGTTTCCGACAAAAATAGTATATTTTTCTTTATTCTTTAACATTATTCATCAACTAATATATAGACAAGTGTCTGTGTTGTTCTGTCGTGTACGTAAATATATCGTACTATACGATAGTGCTCTTTTTAATATTTTTGTTTTACTTAAAAAGCCCCAACAAACCAGCTTTCTATCTTCTGCGCATAAACTGAGATATGATACTACATGAGTTTCTTCGTTCAAATAATATATACGTATTTACATTATTTCTTATGGGGACATTTGGTAGGAAAAAAGTTTTGCATGTCCAGAAATCATGAATTGTTCCTTCTTTCTTTTTTTCTTGTTTTTCTTATTAACGTTCGAGAGGGTACAAGACCTTCATTGTTTGCCAAGTTTATGGGCTTTCATTTCATCAGCAACTTCGTCTAGAGGAGAGCGATTTAACCTCTAACTGGAAAATAAAGAATTACGAGCAATGCTTCTTATGATGGAACTTTCATTTATATTTAAATTATACATATATCTATGCAAAACGGAAAAGGTAGATGGAAAGAATTTTGAGTCAATGATGAACGCAAAATAGGTAACAAGTTGATCCTGGATGATATTTTACAATGGAACTAAACCAACAAAGGCAAAGTAAACAGAAATTTGATATATGCAACTACATTCCTAAGAGCTAAGTATCTGTACTGTAGTCTTGCCTTTAGTTTAGCCGAGGTGCTATCTGAGATATCCTTTCGTCTTCCAGGAGTGCGTAAGGGTCCACATATTGTGGAGGTGATATAGCCATCTTGCTTGCATCATGGACAAATGTTGGTCCAAAATACTGAAACAGTAAACTAAGGATCAAATTCAAAGCCATCTCTCAAGCATTGAAGGCATCAATTACTACAAAGAGACTCGATTCAAAAGTGAGGCTTTAAGTGTAAGAAAATGCCACAGAGCAAATATATTTCCACTAGAAGTTTCATTTCTCAACAGGACAAATCATTTCAAACCAAGAATTCATGCTGTATTGAACTTTGTTGCCTGATATTAAATATAAAACCACAGGATGGATTAGAAGATGTAGCAAAGATCACGAGCTTTGGCATTATGAAATAAGTGACTGCTCCTAATAGTTAGATGTGTCTGTGAACATACTGAAATTGGGACTATTATCAGTTTACCAGACAACGAGCACAAAATTTATGGATATGCAAGTTATAACATTGCCTGTGTCTGTGAACAAGAACTATTTGCATGACCAACTATTAAAATTTAAAAGTGAAATCTTTTATTTTTTAAAGTATATAGCTTATAGATTCTAAATTGCCAGTTTTTCAATTTTACTACGCTATGTTCTGTCCATCAAATTGTTATTCGCAACATACACTACATAACATGCAACCAGCATGGACACATCAGTTGTCAGGCAAAGAGCTTACAAAGTAAAGAGCAGAAAATGTTGCAACAATTATGAGGATCAATGGCCCAAATCCCAAGAAGAATGTTCCTCCAATTGTCAAAAGAAGTTTAGCACGAGGTATCAAGCCCTGAAATGGATAAATACGTAAGTGATTTCGCCCCAAAAACACAATTCAATTAGATCAAAGCATCAAAGCTCACTTCAAAATAATACATCATTAGTTCTGATTCAGTGGCATTTTATTTTGCAGAATAGGATAGATGTTTTTTGTTCATATGTATCAGCCAAAAGACTCTTCATAAAGTAGGCCGTGCTTCAATAGCTACCTTCTTGTGTAATATCCAATGCAAAATAAAGTGCACATATGTCTACACTGGTCTAACAGAGGGCCTTTGCATACTATGGACATCATGTTAATTTCTTAATACATACTGTTATAATTACTACAACAGAGTGCCTGGTGAATGCTTTTTTCAAGTAACTAATGCACGTTTGACACTTCTCACAAATTTAGTGTGTATTTGTGTAAACAACTTAATTAAATACTTATTTGATAAGCTCTTATTTATGAGGGTTTATTCAGAAGCTTCGTTGTGAAGCTTAGTAGAGCAAGATAAAAAACAGATTATTTTGATAAGTGAAGCTTATTGAAATATGCGAAAAAGAACTTATAAGAAAGTCACAAGTCACCACCATAACCACAACTGAGCTCTATAAAGCATTCCATTAGTCCTTGGCAATTACTGCAACTCATCATAAGAAACAAGGAAGCTGTATTTCTTACAAAACTAAGATACAATTTTATGGCCAAACTGAGAAGATACAATTTTATTTTGAAAGTTATTTAAAATTCTTACTAATTCTCTGCACTCTGAAGAAACCATTTTGAATTTTTAAGTTCTAAACATCATACCAAACATGTGATGCATTGTGTTTTCGATGATTTGAGTAAAAAATTATAGAATGTTTTGGGAATAAAGTTGAAAGCACAGTTTTGTTGTTTATAATATAGATTTTCAGTATTTCTTTTCATTTGTTCATCCTTCCCATCTTTTTTGTCCTCCCTCCCCATTCTCCACTACTTGTTTCTCATTAATAAAAAGCTTAGAATTAGTATTTCTTCAACACCAGCTAACAAAGACAATAGTGGCAACAAAACCTTTGAAACGAAATCACCAATTGTTAAAGATTATATTCAAGGAAAAGGAATGTTGACAATGAATCAACCTCAAGACCTTCACTGTTCAGTGCCATAGATCGTTCCCTCTGATTGTCTAGACTCCTCTCAACATTGGTTGAGACAGCTTTTCTTTTTGGGAAACCTCTATCTTCTTCATTCACATACACCTCTTCATCAAGTCCATAGTCGCTTTGTTTGTAATCATCAAGCAATGACGTAGGGGTCATACCTCTCCTCTTCAATTCCTTCATAAATAATGACTCTGGAGGCTCTTCACCTGAAAACATAACAGATGCAACATGAAGCCACAAAAGTGCAAAGCTAGTCACTTGATGTCCTCTTTAATCAGTTGTAGATTATAATCCGAACCCCTTCACCACTATATTAACTTTGTCTTGCCAAAACATAATAACATACAGTTTTTCTTGCTAATCAACACATGAAAGGCCACACGAACGAACATGCTGAAAGCACAAGTACTCATCATACACTAGTGTAGACACAATAAAAAAGTGAAAAAAAAATAGAAAGTTTTAGTAATCTAATAAGGAAACAGAGTGAATATCACAAATACGAATCATTAAACAGAGTTCAGAAATTTAGTAATCTTATATATAACTTCAAATTAACTATGATTCTTACCAAAACAAAAATTATAACAAATACTATTGCCACTAAATGAGGAATGAAAATTAAAAACAAAAAAAACTTGCCATTGTTTTGCTTATTGGTCTCTTGAGAACTACAGCGGACCATGAACGTGGAAGATTTAGAAGAGGGAAAAGTTTGCAACTTTGAGATCCTTTTGTGTAAATAGCAAGGTAGATGATTGTTCCATGTAGATTTTCTGAGAAAATTGGATTGGGAAAGGGAAAGTTGGGAGAGGGTAGGTCTCAAAGAAGCCATAACTTAGAAGAGAGAAACCCAAAATGAAGAAAAGGGGTGGGTATGGTGGCAGAGAGATTTGAAAAAGGCTTCTTCTAGAGGAAGTAGCAAGTGGAGCAGAGTCTGCAGCGGCTGGAGAAGCGCAGGTTAGATTGAGACAACAAAGGGTGGCTAATGTGCGCCAAGGGTTGGTCTCTTTTTGTGGCTAGAAAGAACTAACATCTCGTGGATTTGCGGTCAGAGAGGCTGCTGACAACGTAGACAAAATAATCATGATTTTTGTTTCGCGAATAGATTTGCTTCACTATTTTTTATTATTTATTCTCATAAATTCCAATCATTCTGGTTCTTCCACGAAAATATGGCAATGTTATTCAGTTAAAGCAGTTTGTCTTTTTCGGTAAAATTTAGAAACATCTTTATCAACAATAAAATTACTGTATAATAGAAATAACTGAACAAAAATTCAAATACACTGTTGGAAACAATCTTGATAGAATCATGTTGGATCACAAGCCACAAATTCTTCCTCCAACTCTACTTAACTCACCATTGATCTATGCGTTTCAGTGGTAACTATTATTTTAGTATGCTACGACATAATAAATATTTATTTTGTATATAATAACAAATTAATATTTTAAAATATATTACTTATATTTTGATTTTATTACGAAAGATTCGAAATTATAATATAAATCTACTTTAGTTATTAACAATTTTTAATTATTTAAAATTTTAAATTTTATACATTAAATTTAATTAAAGACATCCTTTTTAAAAATAAAGTGAATTTTAATATATTTATAATCTTAGTTTATTCTAATTTGAAGTTTTTTTATAAAAAAATTTGAGTTTTTAATTCGTTGTCAGTAAAGACTGCCTCTTGATTCAAATAATTTATTTTTTATATTTCTTTACAAAAAAAAATTACTGCAATATTTCTTTTCAATTTTAAAAGCCTGATTTCTTTAATTCATTTCTACTTGATACAACAAAATATTTACTATTGATAATTAAAATATCTACTTTTTTCTTAACTATACTTTTAGTTATAAATCTAAAAGTACCTCTAAATTACACGAGAAACTTGTTAATTTATATTAATAAGAAAAGTCCATCTCATCACATTTTAAATCTAAACAATTGATAGTACCAGATGAAAAAAGAATCTGAAAAGTTGGAAAATGGAATTTAGAAGATTGTAAAAATCATGATTCTTTTTCTTTCGGAATTAGGCTTAATTTGTTCTTATCTGGTGATACTACTTAGCTGACTGTAGGTAGCCAGCATAGCAAGCAACAGAGAGATCCCTTTCGTAAGAATTATCATGGAAAGACGAAACTGAGTAATGGAGTAGCGTGTAAGCTGAGAAGCTTTGCCATTGTAGTATTCTGGTGGTTCATCGCAATCAATCAAAGTTGATATATCAAATATAATTGCCGTATATTGGTGCAACTGTATTAGTGACTTACAATGGGCAATTCACCAAGTGTAATTCATAAGAATCTCTTGGAAGAGGTTTCAAAACTTGCTAGAGTTCTACCATTTGGAATTTATAAACTTAGTTGTTTTACATAAGGACAAGAACCAATAAAAATAAAAGACAAGAAACCAATAATACAATACTATCCTATCCCAAGCCTATAAAATACACAGACACGTGTCCTTCAATATTTTGCAACCTTGCGTTTTAGATTTTAGATAATAGTCTTAACCTGAATAGACTGGAAAGCCATAGGAGTGGCAAGTGTTGGAGCAACATCTGAGACCACTAGAACAACATCTCCTTGGCTGATCAACCCTCTAGATTTCATAAGTTGGACAGACTTTGAGATGTTGGATTCAGCATCATCGGACAAATCAACCAGAAGGGGTACAACACCCCATTGCAAAGTCAGAGTCATGCGGGTACTGTCATCGTCGGTGAAAGCAAAGATGGGAGGATTCGGGCGGTTGCGCGATAGAAGTGATGCCATGTGTCCATACTTTGTGTACACAAAGATGGCATCCACATCAAGGTTGTTGGCTGCAGAACAAATGGGTCAATTTTTATTGTGATTACACTCTTGCCACTTTGCAGAATTCATGATATAAGAAGTTGCAAGAAGAATATTAAGTACCCATTTCAACAGCACAATTGCATATTTGCTCAGTTATGCATTCGGTCAATGATGCTCCAAGTTGATGATGGTTAAGAAGATTTTGTCTGTTTTCCTCCCGACTCCATGATTCCATTCTACTGCTAGCCATATCCAAGACTGCCAAAGCTTTTCGTCCATATGATCCCATAGCTGACTCTCCAGACAACATCAAAGCATCAGCATACTGTCTAACTGCTTCAGAAACATCTGCTACCTATTGCATAAAAGCAAATATTCATAAAAGGTCAGTTCAGCAATCCAATAGGGAAACTGGAAACATTTATTCTCAATCTATGATATTGCCCATTCAACCAAAAGTTGATGATAATCATCCTGGATGAAAAAATTGATTTTACCTCAGCACGTGTTGGTGTTGGATACTCGACCATTGACTCAAGAAGCTGAGAAGCTACAATCACTGGCTTGTTTAATTGTCTGCATACATAAATTATATCCTCTTGGACCGTAGGAATCTGTTCAAGTGGTATTTCAACCCCAAGGTCACCCCGAGCCACCATGATCCCATCAGAAGCTCCCACTATTTCCTCCAGTTTATGAAGAGATTCTAAGCTTTCTATCTTTGCCAAAACTTTTATGGATCTGAAACAACCATATAATTTGTGAGAAAATAACGTTGAATCAAAGCACTTACATAGAAGAAAAGAATGCTGATATTCAAACGAGATAATTAACAATCAAATAAATATGCTGTTAACATCAGTAATGACAGAGAGGAAGCTGACCACCAAAATTAATAACTCAATCTAGGCATCTCTTCAATCACAATAGGTTCAATTGTAACCTAGGAAATAATGCTGAATGCGCCTGTTTTGTATAGGATTTAAGAAAAACCCAACTTATAACGTTTCTATTGATTGCAGCTTGAAGATGAAAATATGACATCACTAGGGTGATAGTATTTG
Source organism: Glycine latifolia (assembly GCA_013407115.1). Lineage (NCBI taxonomy): Eukaryota > Viridiplantae > Streptophyta > Magnoliopsida > Fabales > Fabaceae > Glycine > Glycine latifolia. The sequence continues at coordinate 36,978,189 of CM023950.1, read as the reverse complement.
GTGTTACATGGCCATCCCCATTATAATGCAGCGCAAGTGCTGCGCACTAGTGATTTCTTATAGCTCTTTAAAGGGAAAACAAGGAAAATTAGTAGAAATAATGATGCCAGCAGTAGAATGCTTGTAATACTCAACAGATTCCTAGCCACTAGCATGACATTTCATACTAAAAATTATATCAACATCTTTTTAGAGGAGTTAAAGGTTACATTATATTGCTAAAACCATATAATTATTATTTTGTAGACTTGTGCTTACTTACTTGGTTGACTTCGTAGAGAGGTAGTTCTTTAGATCCTTAACAGAATCAGCATGATTGACAAAGGATAAGGCAAAAAAATCAACTCCCTCTGCTATACCAAAGTCAATGTCAGCCCAATCCTGTGGATAAAAACAATTTGAATTCAGGACAGAAAAAAAAACATACAAGGGACATATTTTCAATTTACAGTTATTAATTATTCAAAGAAAAATACAAAAAAAGAAGTTCATACAGACAAAATCATTATTAAAAAAAAATTACGTAATCGAATGCCCGGAGACTCCGCACTATGCGCAGGTAAGAGGGAGGGATATTGTACGTAGCCTTAAAAAAAAACTACGTACCCCAATGCTCAGAGATAAAATCATTATTACATTTAGTAAATTATGAATAAAAACTAGTATATATGATAATATTGACATTGCAAAACAAAAAATGTTTCTAGCATTGTGTGAGAATTTAACAAAATTATTGCATTTATGGTGGTTGAAGGAACATCAGTCTAACCAGTTCTTCAAGATCTTTTGAATGGTTCCAAGGAGAAAAACTTGGGACTTTGAAAGGAATAATATATTATGCAATTTATCCATGAATTGACAAATATAAGACCACTGACTCTCGAGGCAATATGTTATTTCATCATATTAACAAAAAAAGAGTTTTGACAACAGTTGACATAGCTCAAAGATGCATCCAGGAATTCAATGCCATACATATAAAGAAGTACTTGTAGAACTATAAATTTATCCTTCACGATCTTCATCAAATGAGCAGGGGAAGAAAAAGCTATATGTATACCTTTGTTGATAGAGTGGGGAGCTTGTTATTCCCCCTCACAAGCTTTCCATCTCTCCAGAAACTAAATTTGGCTCCAGGCAGGAAAAGGCCAGCATCTATGCACTTGCAATGCAAATCATTTGCAGTCTTTTCAACGACTTCAAAGCACGCCATTCCACCATCAATTACAAGTTCATCACCCACTTCGATACCTGACACCATTAACTATGTTCAGTACTCACTTTAATGCATAAATTCATTGTGAAAGGAAATGAAGGGTTGAGTCTTCACTCATTAACCAAAATATCATCATCACCTTCAGAAAAACCTCTATAATTCGTTTGAACAGTGAATGGGCGAGAACCCTCAAAATGTTCAGCAGTAAACACCCAATTTGAACCTTCCTGAGATTGAAACAAAAAAATAGACAACCTTCAATAATGCATGGCACCAAACAAGCTAACTCCAGTAAGTGTGATCATAGAGGAACGCTAGCACACACAAGCCTTTCACACAACAATAGAAACATAATCTCTTATAATTTGAGTTTGTACCTAACTCAATCCTAAAAGCTAGCTCATGATGAGTGTTGTTGTCCCTTAGTCCTTACTTATATACACTAAATTTTTTTTACCATATCACTGGTCAATGTGAGATATGCAACACACACCCCTCACGTCAGGTACTGGATATCTTGAGCAAGAAGTTTGCAGGATTGGACATTTGCAAGTGATCCAATAACAGCCCAATAACAAGGGGCCCGATAGGCCCAACAACAACCCTAGGAAAGGCTCTAATAGCATCTTATATTCTGGGTTTGGACTTTGGACTAACAACCTAGAAACTAGCTCATGCAATGAGTTACTCCGATCAATATACACTATTTATTTTTGTCATATCACTATTTTTTTGCCTAATCTCCAACATAATCCAAAATACATAAGCCAAAAAGCTTACCTCAACTTTCACCGAGGAAGGAGCTCCATGATCAACAACATGAATCTGACTACCCTCAGTGTCAATCATCACAGAAACACAGAACCCTTTCTCCTCATTCAACTTCTTGATCTTCCCAATCACATCACGGTGCCACTCCCTGGTCCCATGGCACATGTTGAGCCTGGCAACACTCATGCCTCCAAGAGCCAAGTTCTCAAGATCCTCCAAGGAGCTGCAAGCAGGACCAACAGTGCACACGAGTTTGGTCTTCCTCAACCCCGCAAAACCCTTCACTGTTAACTCTGCTTCTGAAACCACATCCAACCCAAAACCACCCTCCAAAGACTTACTCTTCGATCTCTCCACACCCACTTCCACAGCTGCACGAACCTTAAAGTTAAACCTTTCATTCCCCTTCCATTTACTACCTTTGTTGAAACGAAATCCGAGGCAAATGACTCGGCCACCGAAAACCCGATTCTTGAAATCAAGGGGAGAGTTCCCTGCAACAGACACGAGACATAAATCGCTAGCGGAAGCAACCATTGACTTCAAAACCATCGCCGCAGAGAGAAGTTAATGGAAGCCTGTTGCTGGGAACAATATAGGTCTGAATCGAAATGTGCTATCAAAGATTTGAACTTTACGACTATTTGGATGTGGGTTTTGAAGGGTTTTGTTGTAAACTCCGCCAAATGTTTGTTGGGCTTTGGATTTTGGCTGAGGAAGATACCGGGGAGTTTACCGAAAGAAAGAAGTAGGTTTGGCCGCGCAGAGAATATTTATTTAATGGAACACAAATGCTGATAGAGCGCTTCATTGATTCATAAAAAATATTTTATTTTATTTTTTCAATATTAAACATTTATTGTATTTTTTTTATATTTAAGCACAGGTGGTCCTGACCTTGACGTTCTTATAGGTTGTAACAGTACCAGGAATAGCAGGTTGTTTATGTTTATTTGTCATATATTATATTTATAATAATTTTTTATAGTTTTTTTCCTTTACTTATATCTCATTTATTGTGAACTATAGTATATAGTATATTGTATGTTTTTTTATAAACAACATTATCTTTTGTTTTAATCCTTTATGTTAGTTACATGAAGGTATTACGCATCTTATAATGTCAATAAGGTCATTTCCAATTAGGGTGTCATCTTCAATGACCAATGTGGTTGCTACACTCACAGCAAAAAGTGGTAAATAATTCATGTGCTGTTACAGACAGTCACACACCAACTTGTGTGACATACAAAAAGAAAGTTGTTGTATTAAAGGGGGGAGATCTTGTCTAACAAAAGTTTTTAATTTATTTTTAATTTTAGGAAATATTCTTGACATTTGTGCACATTACAAAAAAAAATCATTATGATAGTCATAAGGGTAAGAATTGAAGTAGATTCATGCACACATAAAACTTCAACTTACAGGAATACTTCAAGATCCAAAAAATTTAATTATGTTGGTGAGAAAAATCCCCATTATTGTTATTATAAAAAATATAAAGTTAATAATAGATGAAAAAATGAAAATGCTTATATATAATGTTACATATGATATGATATCAATTATTTAATGTTTAAACAATAAAATTGGCATCAAATATATTTTCTGACCTCATAATTTGATAGCGATTAACAAAATTATATTTTGAGTCAAATTATTAATATAAATTTTAAGATAATTCTTATAGAAGTCTACTCATTTAATTATAATGAGTAGACTTTTATAGTATTTAATTATAAATTTAAATTTTAAAATAATTCTTATAAAATTCTACTTATTTAATTTTCATGAACGAATATAATTCAAATTAATTTGTTTTCCGTTCATAACAATGCGATTCAGTCGATTAATTTTAAGACACAACAAATTATCAAATTTCTGTAAATTTTTTTTTTATCAAATTGGGCCGAGTAATGAGTTGAACAGCCCAACTAAAAGCCTAACTTTGGTGACACAAAACACGGGGTTTTTGTTCAACTGTTTAGTGTTGTGGGCCTAAGGAATTAGTGTAAAAGAATACTGATAATTATTTTAATTTTAAAATTAAAAATTATCGCCCAATTTAACCTTAATTAAATATTTATTAAGGCGTTATCAATTAATTTTTCATTTTCATATGCTAATCGTAAATTATTTTAATTTCGAATTTTGTGGATCAATTAACTTTGTTTGATTTTGTTATATGGAGTATTAATTAATTTTATTCCTAATTTCAATAATCAAATGAACTGATAGTTATTATGAATAAAAAGTATGAATACAAAAAAGTAAACTGTAGTTTTTAAATTTGGGTCGATAATTATTAAATTTAGATATTAAAGTGATCGATTAGTTTTTTTTTTTAATTTTCAGGATCAAATTAATTAACAGTGCTAGTTTCAGGATTACATTAGTTGATACTTACCGAATTTGGATTTTTTTATAATATCCAAAACTAAATTAATCAATATTTACAATTTTTAGGCGGATTTGATATATTATTATTATTAAGATAAATGTTAGGAACACTATCTAATATGCTTTGTTAAATACAATTTTTTATAGGATAAAATTTATATAGTAAATAAATTTTTTTTTAACCTTATATTATAGTTAATAAAAATTAACTAATAATTATAAATAATTAATATATTTGAATAAGTGTGTTTCTAACATTCCTCTGGTCTTAGGATTATGCTAATGAACTGGATGTAGTTTGCACTTTGCATACATCTCCAAGCGTATGAAGTTCCAAAAAATTAAGGTCCCCCAACCACATGATATATGACAAGGCAAAATAATAATTAACGTATACACTGCAATCTCCGTTGAAGGAACTCCTGCTCCTACGTGCTGGATATGATTTTTTTGTACATAGATATTGATATATGCCAACACATGTGGATATGATACTACTACCGTATGCAATTTTGTAATTAAGAATTGTTGCGTATGATATATTGAGTGTGAAGCTTTAATTTCACAAACCAAACTGTTGAAGATTTCAATTTTAATTTTATGTCCTATCCAATTCACAAAAGACAGTTTGTTTGAGGCTGAGTACATGTTGTACTGAAGTCACTTTATTTAATTAATAAAAAAAATTTGCTTCTAAAAAAATCACAAAAAAACAGTACATGTCGTGTCAATAGAGCATGCGACACCATTACACCAATAAATATAAAAATGACATTAATTATAATTAAGCACAAATTGTACATGAATCGTATTATAAGTTAATCTGCTTACCAACTTTGGTTTTACTTCTTTGGCTTGTAGCATCCATTGTAAAGACAGATCACAGATGTGACCTATGTTCTTCAATGACCTTTTAGCTGATACAAATGCTATGTATCAATAATCTGGACTAGAAAGTAGCAACATGCAGTTTCAAATAATCTTCCGAGAAGTGACGAGCTAGGTGTTACCTTATTAAAAAACTAATTTCTATTATGAATATGCAGGTGTTGTCACAGTCACTCCTATGTATTTGTTATTATATGTATCAAATTATTGTTACCTATAAGTCTCATAACGATGAAAGCCATGTTGGTGAATAAAATCATTATAAATTGTGATATTAGCAGTGAGGTGAATCTTTTTCGTCACTTCAAAACCTATTTCATCAGAACCATAAAAAAATCTATTACACATTTACACTCCCTGCATACCAAAATTTCGGAGATCCTAAATTATTTTAATGTATTTGTTGTTGGAGTTTAAGTGTAAAAATAAATTATTGGATAAAATAGATAAATTAAGTGATATATAAGTGAGTAAACCCACAATCTAATCCCTTAATGGAAAAACTATATAATACCCTTTTTTTTATTTTCTTATAATTTTAGAATTGTGATACACTTGTTTATGTGGATAATTTGGTGGGAACTAAATAGAATCCAATGCCCCAAACCCCAATATGATTCTCAGATATGATTCATCGCATCACAACCAACACAAACGACAAGGGTCTAATTAAGAAGAGCAGGTTCTAAAAATGTTTTCTCAGTGTGCAGCTCCTTGGACTCATGTAAGGTAACGAGGGATTTAAGCTAATCCAAAAGCCAGAGTTTTTATAATTGGGTGAACTGCACTGATGTCACATGACATGCAACAGTTTGGTATAATACTATTTTAAATATAGAAAACAAAGTGGATGATGGAGTTTCAAGAAAAAAGTAGATGCTAATTAAGTCAACAAGTCTAAATAGGACAATTTGGAGCATGTGAGGAATATGGATTACGTTGCTGCTGCTTCTATCTTTCAGTTTAAAAGAACAACACTATTTATATATAATTCTATTTACCACACATATGATCGACTAAAGCTGAATCTGTAAAAATATATATTGGGAGTGCGTGATCAACAAGGTAGCTGAAATAATGTTATTTTATAGGCAAGACAACCTTGTGTGTATTAGAAGCCAATTTAATTATGTACCTTTCAAGATAAAGGAGAAGGGAATTAATGTCAGTAGGTTAGACATGTCTTCTTCTTAAAAAAAAAGGTTAGAGATGTCTAATGTCTTAACTCAAATTAAGTAGGTAGAGTTGAAAATATAAGATCAAGAAGTTCGCAAATCTCTAGTCGCGTCCTAAGGTAACTGAAAATATTGTTTATTAAAGATTGGCTTTAAGTCTAACTTCGATTTTTTTATTTAAAAATAGTAGTAAAATTTAACAAAATCATAAAGGATACCAATGTCAATGTCTCAATGAGTTGACTTGATGTTCAACTTAAGCACATATATTTAGGACAGCCTTTTACAAAGCCCAATTTCCTGTTAAATTAGATGCTTCAACGTCACAAATTTGACTCTCCCATCCCATACATACATGTCTGAGAATGTCAAGTTGGGATCGGTAATGTAGAATTTGGCCCCCCAAATCACGCATTTACCTAGTCTAACTTCAAGCATATTCTCAAACTCTTCTGCAAATACTCTTATTGCTGCCATGTGAAAAATGAATATTGAACTGAGAGGCATGAGTTGCTTTAACTTTTAACTTAATTAATGATTAAGTTAAAAATGTAATTATGTTACCACAATCCCATTTAGCTCAATTAGATTAATTAAATATGTAATGTACGTCTAAATGTCTAAATATCAGTATCGCAGATGAAATATGTCATTGGAATTTGGAATCCCATAGTAAATGTGCTAGTTGCCAAAGTTTAGTTGTTCGATTTCTTAAACTGCTTCATTATTTTGAACAGTAAATAATTAACATTATATTTAATAGTATATTTTTTTTTCTTCATTTTGTTGGGTTTGGATTCTCTACGTGGAGAGAAATGTCTAAATGTGCAAGTCCATTTTGGGTCGTTTAATTACGTGGAGATATGTTAAGAGAAACTCATTATATTGAGTGAGAATAATAGCAGAATGCAGATAGAGGGAGAAGAGAAGAAGAAACAACTCACATAACATTTATTGTTAAATTGCAATTGGAGTTATGTTCACCATTTGATCGTATTGGTTTTTGGTCAGCATGTTTAATACTCATGATTCTTGGTTTTCAATGATTGAGTCGGTGTTTAATTAATTATTGGTCTGGATTGCAAGATAAATTGCTCGCAACAACAACTCTGTTTTGGGTGTTTTTTATCACCTTGTTTTCCATTTGGATAAATTGGTGTTTGGTTGTTATGACTAATTGTAAGCATTGTTTTGTGTACTTGTTGGGGATTGTTTATTGATGATTGATGATTATAGTGGAGTTATTTATTTAGTTTGGATGACATATGATTTTTATCCTTACAATGCATTGAGAGTTTTTCACGTTAAAAATCTGAGTCTCTTCCAAGTTTATGTTGTTTTATTTTCTGCCATATAATTGTTAGCATTCCTCACATATTCTTGAAAGTTGAGGAAATTTGTTTCTACTATACATTATTCTATTATTTGTTTTTGTTACCTCTTCTCCCATCACGTCTATTATTATTATTATTATTATTATTATTATTATTATTATTATTATTATTAT
>CM023950.1:36799562-36970222 GCA_013407115.1 Glycine latifolia | reverse complement strand
ATCTTAAAAATATTTTTTAAAAATAAAAGTAATAATAATAAAAATCTCATTTTAATTGTAAGAATGGTGTTAAAAAAAATCATTTCCTTTATTTATGGAAAGGTGGAACAAAGAAAGATGCCGACTATTTGAACTAATACAGTAATATTATGGTGTCCCAACTAAAAAATAGACGGTTATCTCTCAAATTTAATCGTTGGTGAAGAATTATGTATATTTGGTAGCATTTATCCTCTATAATTCTTTTTATTAAGCATGCATTTACCATAGTATCTTTCAATAATTTTTTCACGGATTCAAATACTTTGATTAATTTTTTTTATCTGAAAATGTCTATATCGTTAAAATTTGCTTTCATTTTTCTAAAAAATATAATGTAATTATCAATTTAACATGTTTTCATAGTTATAAAAAATATTACAAAATTTATTCAATCTTTTATAATAGAAAACAATTGATTATAGACATAAAATAGGATAAATTGTGTTTTAGGTCTCTCTAAAAAATATAATTATATATAATAAGAAAACATGACTCCCTTATTACCAAAAATACAACTTCCGAATTTTATTTTTAAAAAATAAAATAGACCATTTTTTAATCATAATTATAAGAAATATAATAGTAGTATCACTAAGTATATTAATTATTAGTATTTGTTTATATTCTTAATTTATTATAAAGTCTATTAATAAAATGTATATTTAATTTCTTTTGTGTTGTATCATTCTATTTCCTGTAAAAAGAAATAAAATAATTAATTTTATAAAATTATTATTATCTTTCATCTTTTTATTAATTTTTTATTTATAAAAAAATCTTAAAATAATATCAAAGGTAGTAATATATAAACCACCAAACACATGAATTAACAAATGTAAAATAATTATAATTTAACAAGTAAGTAAGTTGAAGTTCAAAGTATTAAATATATGATTACTTAAAATACTCAAATACTAAACTTAGAAAGAGAAAAGTCGATCAGAATAAAATTATTTACACGCAGTCTAAAAAAATAAAAATTAGTAGTAACATTTATCACACCCTCAGGCCGAACCCCAGGGCAGGTGTTTTTATTTATAAAGTTTTAATCTTTTGACTTGCACAGAGCAGGCCAACCAACCAACCAACAAACAAACCGATTAAATAATAAACCTGACAGACAAAGGGTAAAAGGGACAAATGGATAAGAGCAGAGAGAGAGAAGAGTTTCAACAAACCTTGGCTTGACCCATCACACCACACTATTGTATCATTATATATTCTTCTCATTCCATTCACTTCTTTCACAATTACACCCAAACCCAATCCTCTTCCTCTTTCCACAAATCATAACACATTTCCTCTCTTTCCCTTCTCTATTCCGTTCCTTCTCGCGCGATTTGCATATTCCGAAATTGAGAACCCCACGCGAAAATTGAAGGCAGAGAAGGGCAAAATATTTGATTTTTCAATCGAGGGGTTTCTGGGGTGTCCAAGATGAGGCTAAACGGTGAAATCTCAAGCGGAGAAGAAGAAGAAGAAGAAGAAGAAGAGGAGGAGAAACAAACGGGAACGACGACGTTTTCGTCGCAGAAAGTGGTCGTTGGCTACGCTTTAACGTCCAAGAAAAAAAAGAGCTTTCTGCAGCCAAGTTTCACTGGTCTCGCACGGTAACAACTATTTTTCCTTTCACCTTCCTCTGCATGCATATTCACAAGGGTCTTTTATTTTATTTTATTTCATTTTTATTTTATATTTGGGTTTTGTTTTGTTTTCTTGTTTTGATCTTTTAACTTGTTTCGTGTTTTGATTGTCTAGAGCTAAAGTGGCTTATGCTTGCAGTGGTGGGGTTCACAGCCACACGTTGTGTCTTTGCCTTTTTAGTGTGTAATGTAATGGTGGAGCAATTTTTGCACCATGCCTAATGGCTATCACTGTCGTGAGTCGAACCCGGGCAATGTTTTTTTTTTTCTTCTTTCTTTTTTTTTGTTATTTCTTAAATTTATTTTAAACTTACTCATTTTGCTTATGCGTATCTGCTATGTCTTGGGCTTTTCTCAATTCTAATTTAAATTGGAATATTCCAACACTTATGCCCTACTTTCCTTTGGAGTTGTCCACAAGCACAACCCATGGTCAAATCTTAGTACATGGTTTTGTATTCTTAATCTAAATTAATTCACATTGGTTGCTTCTCTGGAATGTTAAATTTACAATATTGTCCACAAATGTTGTAGTCTGTTGTCTGTTCACTGAAAAGACCGCTGCCAACTGGACATCAGAGATTCAGAATTAGAGGAAATTGAATTACGTCAGAATAGCTTGTGCATAATACTCCATTCAATATCATTGTTAATTTTGTCGGTTAAATTGAATTATTGTTCATTACCTAAGTTCTGCAAATGTTAAACAATGAAAATATCATTTAATGATTATTATTTTCATATATTTTAAAATAGTGTTAATCTTGACCTATATCAGTGAAGTACTAACTAGTTAATGAATGATTTTATGAAATTATCTTGTAAAAATTTATGCAATGGTGTAAGAGTAATTATTTTGTCTTACACTGGTAAAAATAGATCCTTCCTCAGAGTTGAAAGTTCCATCTCACAGACAGATTTTATAAAGTTTTACATTGATGATCCTATATGTTTTAGCAATCATAGTTTACATAACGATTAGCTTGATATATACTTTTGAAATGTATGAAAATAAAAATAATTTGATTATATTCTTATTTTTGTTGAATTTTTTCAAAACAGGTTGTTATAATTCAAAGGTTTGATCGATAAAAATCATATCACATTAAAGCTATTTAATGGATGCATGTTACTAGTGTAAACCAAGAAACCAATCTCTCCTTATATATATCAAGTAAGAGTGTGAGGCATGATAAGATTTAATCTTGCTTGGATGATCAAGATTAGTTTGAGGTAAAACAAATTTTGATCATTTATGTCTGGTCTATGTATTATTACCATGAAATAAATTTTTGGTTGGCAGTATCTCTGAATAAAACTACTAATAAACTTGTCGGCTACTATCTTGACACTCTTAATACTTAATAGTGATGCGTAAAAATATGTATGATGCAGGAACAGGGGGATAAACTTTGTTGCTATTGATCTAAACAAGCCACTACCAGAACAAGGTCCTTTTGATATTATCTTGCATAAGGTCTGTGACATTTTTTTCAGCATTTTATCATTATTCTGTGGAGATTTTTTTTTCTGTGGAGACTTCATTTATGTTTTTGTTTTTTGAATCTGTGGTTCAATAACCGCCTATTATCATTGCAAGATTTACTTCTGCTTTCCTCTTCTATATATTATAATCTGACTGGCAATTTGTTCTTTCCAGTTGCCGGGGGAGGTTTGGCGTGAGATTATTGAGGTTTGTGAACTCCTGACATTTCTACCCACTTTCACATTGTGATAGCAGTCTTGCATTGCTTTCTTATTTTTTGTTACACAAACACAAATTCGTGACATTGCATGAAAATCGTTAGTATCCTTAGTCAGGGAATTAAGCATGAAATGGGGGTGATGGACTGGACAACCAAATCTTCCGGATTCTTAAAAAGCTTATTATTGTCTGACATAATTGCAGAGTTCATGCTCTCCTCATCATGAATCATGATCAGATAGTTGAAATCAGTCCTCAAGTGTTCAAACAAGTGAGGATTTACTTTTGTGACTAATCTAAATAATTTGGTTAGGCATGGCTGGAGTTTGCTGCCCAAAGAACGGATTATTATCTCTATCTGTTATTTGGTTCTTTGTTTCTTAGTTGAAAATGCTGTTTCTTTAAATAGTTCACTACTACAGTATTATGGCATGGAAATCAAGGTTAAAAGCCAATAATGCTACACACCAAATGCATCCATTTCTTATGAAAGCTTTATCTTTTGTTTCTTCCATCTCCTAAAATGGTTTGCTTGACAGTTTAATGAGATGATAAATTACAATTTTGGCCTTTTTTTTGCTTCAATTTCATAGCTAACTGAAAATGCCTAATTGGTGATTGTTTCATGCTTTCTAACTACTTTTTAAAGTTTTTTTTCATGTTGGTGGAGCTAATTGGATCTTTTTTTTCCTTTTTAATTTTGAAGGATTATAGGGAAAAACATCCAGAGGTAACTGTCCTTGATCCTCCGGATGCAATCCAACATTTACACAATCGCCAATCAATGCTGCAAAATGTGATGGATCTGAACTTATCTGATTGTCATGGTAACTTGTTTACTTCAATTTACTAGAATAGAACAATAAAAGCTCCCACTGAAAGTTTCAGGATAGTACATTAACTACTGTTGTTTTTCAGGCAAGGTTGGTGTTCCTCGTCAGCTAGTTATCACAAAAGAGAAAGACCCCTCTAGTATCCCTTATGAAGTCACTGAGGCTGGGATGAAGTTGCCATTAGGTATGCAACTTTGTTTAATCTTCTTCCCCTGTTCATTATTTCTAGGGATGGATCTAAATTTCCATTTAGGCCACATGATTGGCATGCGTTCAGTCAACCTCTGCATTGATGGTTTCGATTGAAAATAGCTCAGAATATTTGAATGGACTTTAAAGAACCTTGTTCCGTTGTTTGTATCTATTTAATGTTATGTTTTGAGAGCTCAGATATTCTGCTATAATGTTATGTTTTACCAGCTGAAGTTTGTATTTAGTTAGTTGACTAATGCTGGACATCTCTTGTGTTTTATTATATGTATCTTAAAAATCTTTTTTTTTTTTTTTTTTTTGTATTTTTCAGTTGCAAAACCGCTAGTTGTTGATGGCACTGCAAAGTCACATGAACTATTTCTTGCTTATGATGAATTCTCTCTTTCAGCGGTTGAACCTCCACTGGTTCTACAGGAGTTTGTCAATCATGGTTTGTGAACTGATCCATAGACCATGATCTTTTTGTGTTCAATTTACATTGTTATCTATCTCTTTAATTTGTGGGTTGACAATACAGGTGGTCTTCTCTTTAAGATTTACATTGTTGGGGAAACCATAAAGGTTGTGAGGCGTTTCTCTCTTCCTAACATCAGTAAGCGTGAGCTATCAAAAGTTGCTGGTGTATTCTGTTTTCCAAGAGTTTCATGTGCAGCCGCTTCTGCAGATGATGCTGATCTAGATCCTAATATCGCTGGTGAGACTACTCTTCGCCCACCATAACAAAAAGTGGAACATTTTTTTAAAAACAATTCTATTACCTTTTATTTTTCTTTCTTCTTCATATATTTGGATATGCCAATGGTGTGCTTAGTTATGGACTATTGTTATATCTTGTACGTCCCACTTGATATGAATGTCCCTTCTAAAGCTTTATAAAGGCCTACTGAATGGTTGAGACCATTAAATCGTGTATATTGACTCATTACAGAGTGAATCCCATTGTGCTGCAACCACTTCCTCTTTCCCCTCCATCTTTCAAGAGGCCTTTAATGTAGTTTGGTGATTGTGAGAGTTACTAAATGCATCTAATTGCTTTGGTGTTAAAGCCTGGAACTAGTGGCTGATTTCTACTGTGACACTTTTGTTACAGAACATCCGCCAAGCCCTTTATTGGAGAGGCTTGCGAGGGAGCTCCGTCATAGATTGGTATTGTTATCATTTCTTATATTTTTTCCATTTCCAGTCATTCTTCATTTTCAGATGATATACTAAAACTAAATTGTCTCTAGGGACTCCACTTGTTCAACATAGATATGATTCGAGAATATGGAACCAAGGATGTGTTTTACGTCATCGACATCAACTACTTTCCTGGCAAGTATAACCTGTCCCATTAGTCTATGATATGATTGTGTTGGTTCATAACTTAATGTGGTGCGCTAGTTCTTCATATTCTTTCTTGTGAGCTTCCAGTGTTGTAGAATTTCCCTTAAATGTCTCAATGAAAAAACCGTGTTTCTTGATTTCTGTGTACTGTATGTTGCTTAATTACGTCTAAGTAAGATAATTGAATTTGAACTACATTCCTGAAATGAACTAGCTCTATATTATATTATAGTCAGTCATAGTATTATAATAAGAAATAGAATTTATATAAATAAAACTTGAAGAAGTCAGAATATTTTTATCACGATGTTTTATGGATTACGGATTTGACATTTATAATTTAACATTATCTCCAGCCATATATATTTGTACAAGAACATGACATTGGTTATTTTGCATTTGTCCACTGGTTATTTGGTTTACATCAAAGTTTGTTTATATTTTTTTTGACATGTTAGTGATTTTGATTTGATGATTTACATCAAAGCTGAACTTTATCTTCTTTAACGGTTTTACCGACTGCAGGATATGGCAAAATGCCAGGCTATGAGCATGTATTTACAGATTTTCTACTTAGCCTAGTGCAGAGCAAATGTAAGAAGAAACTTGCTACCTAAACTAGAGCAAGTTAATAGATCCATTGGGCAGGGCTGTTCTTGCTGGTGGCTTTCTTAAAAATTTATGCAAATTAGTATGGAATTTCAATGAAGCCACCAAAATGTTGAAAAAAGGTTGAAATAGGGCTGTCTGTCTAATTTCTCCCTCTCAATAATGAGCGAAAATGCCTTTATTGTAAGTTATGTATGCTTAATTGCTTATATCCAAATCAATGAAAGTTTTGGTGGTGCTAAATAACTGTTAAGATTTAAATTTCATTCGTAAAAGTTCCGAATGATTGATTTATGACCACCTTTTCAGAATTGTTTATTTTTATTCCACGGGGTAAAAAGGATATAAATGTTCCTAAATTTGGACGAGATAATGTTCTGTAATTGCAAGATCATGCAAGCATATTTGATATTAATCCAATGTCAGATATATAAATAACATTTTTCACATAAATGACATAATTCGCGTTCAATCTGTAATGCACTTGCGATACATTAAACAAACTAATAATGAGGTGGGTTAAATAGTGATCCTCCTTTTCATTTTCAACACTGTTTTTTCATTAGAGTCCAAGCCGGGTACTTTATGACGCGTTCCATCCCATCAACCCGGTTCGAAAGGATTTTAGAGGAGTTTGGTTTTCTGAAAAATAGATGCGTTTTCGGGCTGGTCTAATAATATAATACATTTTTTTCTTTAAAAAGTATAACTTTTAAACTAATTATTAAAAATACAATTTCTTGACTTAATAGATATTTTTGTTTAATAGATATTGTATTTGTATTGATATTATTCATTTTAAAATTTATATTATAACTGCAGACATATTGTATAAATTTACATGGATTTTAATTTTGATACATGATTTGTGAAAATAATTTAATTATGTTATTTATAATGTTTTATATTATTCAATATGACTGAATAATTGAGATATCGTTAAGTTAAGTGAATCATACGATGAATAAAGAAGGGCTGATTTTTAAATTTAATATAAATTAAATAATTAATTTGATATTTGGGGTAATTTTGAAACTATTTGGGAATCTGGTGCACTCAAACACGCCTAGTTTGGGCGTGTTTCACCTGATGGTGACACGTGTCAGAGATGCGTAGTGTTGAGCGAACTTCGAACGATCATAACTTTTGACTGGAATGTCCGATTGAGGCGAAACCGATGGTCAGACGCTCGAAATTGAGAAGAGATGCCGCTGGCAAGTCGCACAGGGGACTTGGCCAAAACTTTTTCCCAAAAGAGGCCTCTAAGTGCCTCAAAATTACGATTTAAGATTCAATCACCCAAAAAATTCATTTTTCTCTGCTTTTTTAATTATTTAATTACTTTTTTAATGTTATTTTTTATTTTTTTCAATTACTTCTCTGAATTTTGAGCATTTGGACATATCGTACGCCTCCATCGAACATTTCTATCAAAAGTTATGACTATTTGAAGGACATATCGTACACCTAATTTGGGCTAATTTTTTGCAGACATTAAGATGTAAAAATAAAAACATCAACTTAAACAATCATGCATGAATTAAAAATTATATGCATATTTAATTATATACAGTAATTAATTTGAACAACAAAGTTAATAAAAACTTAGCCCAAATTAAGTAATTTTTTTTGGTATATTTATCCACCAAAATTATACTCTAAATTTTTAAACATTTTCAGTTCAAAAAAATTAAAAAATCACAATATTGTGGTTGCAACACATTTTAAAAAGAGCACAATATTATGTAAAAAAGTGTTAGTGACTGAATTAGAGACCGAATTAGAGACGAATTTTTAAAAAACCCCAATATTATATAAAAAAGTGTTAGCGATCGAATTAGAAATGAAATTAAAGACGGACAAAGTCACGCCCCATTTGGGCGTGTTTGAGTACCCCAAATGTCCAAATAGTTTCAAAACTACCTCAAATGTCAAATTAATTATTTAATTTATATTATTTTTAAAAATCAGCCTTAAAGAAGTTAGTGTAAAACTTTATTTAATTTATAATCATATATTTCTCACGTGCTAATCTTTGTAAATATTTTTATAAGTATATTGTGTAAATACAAGAGGAAAGTTCTAACTCAGGGCAAAAAAAAAAAAACAAGATGAAAGTGCTTATATATTACATAATTTGTATAAATATTTTATATTTTTCATGCTTTAAAATAATAGATTGATTTGCATTGTAGCTTCAGTGCTTTACCAATAAGGCAATTACCATGCTGGTGCTTATTGGTGAACAATGTGCCTGGCAATGGGCTTTGACACATTCAGGGCTTCAAGCCTACAGAACAAGTTATTCTGTGGCTTTGTCTGGTCCTACAACGAGCAGATTAAATTAAACAAATTACTTCATTGAAAAAATAATTCTTAGTCTGGTCCAAGTGCGTGTTCTTTTAGATTTATCTTTGAAAAATAATTATTTTTAAAAAAATTATCTAAAAAATATTGTAAAAATTAATTTGAAAGTTAAATAATAACTTGTAAAAAGTAAGAAGTGTCGAATCATGGGTGTCAAAAGTGTATTCTTTTGCTATTTTTTAAAAAAGTTAAATGAAATATTTTTTTAATAACATTAAAGTATATAAATTGGTTTTATTTATGAAAAAACTAATTTATTTATATTTATATTTTTTATTTTATAAGTATACTTACTAAAAAATTATCCACTCCTATCCACTTTGAGTATAACTAAAAATATTTTATAAATTCATATTAATATATATATATATATAGGCATATCCATTAGAAATCGACTCAATTAGATATTCATCATTAATATAAATTACGAGTATACCAAATAAGATAAAATTAGATAAGATGGTAGTATTTTTTATTTATTTTTACTTAAGATCATGCTATATATACAAGTAAGTTGTCTTGCAATGACAAATGGGTGTGACCGTGTGACTCTTTCAACACTTTTTACTTATTTATTTTTATGGACAATGAGAGCTATCGGTGCAACTCTTCAAATATAGCATCGTATAAATTTGAAAAGTAAATTACTTTAGAAGGTAATATATATATATATATATATATATATATATATATTATTAAGTTATCTTTATTTATTTTTGTTACTGAAATTTAAGACATTGTCCTGGTCCAAGGCAGAAAAAACTTTTATACTCAAAGAACAAGGAGAGATGAATGATAATTCAAATATGTAATTATATGATGTAAGACATTGTCTTATTTCACTTGACCACCCCCTTGGTGTTAGCTGCCTTTCAATTAGCGTCACTCTTTCATATGAAATGTTTAACTTTGCTCATATATATATATTTTAAAAGTCATATCCTTTAGAAACCGATTAGGTTCCCCAAATTTAATTTAATTTAATTTTCTTTAAAATAAATTTTAATTAAAAATGTGTTTGAAAAATAATTATAATAATTTTGTGAATTTTCAAAATAAAAATATCAAAATTTTAAAAAAGTAGAAATTAATATCACAAAATCACTTTCTAAAACTCAAACAAAAATATCCTTAATTGAAAATTACCATATGATATGATTATTATTAAATAGCTGTGGCTAATTTTATCATAAATTTTCATCATTAATCTTAATTACATATAATAATATATATGATTAAATAACAAGTTATTGATTCGAGTCAACAAGATCTTAAATTAAGTCTCTTGATTGAAAAACAAAAAAAACATTATTGAAAGGAAAAATTCCAGACAAAGTAACCAACCAACTTCTCCAATAAGATTATAGTTATTATTAGTAAAACCACTAATATCATAATTAAACAATATGTATGATTATCTCTCAATGGATTCAAGTATACGAATTTAATTTTCATATACTATTAGTATATATTTTTTACACAACTAAATAATTAATTTTTTAAAAATAATCAATACCAAAAGTAAAAAATGTTAATTATTATGATAATTTATAACTGTTTATAAATTGGGTGACAAATTTTATACTATTAATGTATTCTAATTATATATTTTTATCATATATACAATATAAAGTATAAGCAATTAATTTCGTTGTAAATTATTTAATATTTTATCATATATACAATATAATCAATTTCTGTATAAATGATTTAATATATTTTTTTGTCCATTTTAGTACAGATTCAACTTCGTCATCATCTCCTCCCTTTTCTTTTGCACTTTAAAATTTGGAATATCCTGAACCTTCGTTCTGCCAGTTGTTTCTAATGAAAAAATTAAGAGCATGATAACAGATTTTTTATATTATGGTGTATTTATCAATTTTTTCAATAACTAATTTTTATATATTGAATAATCTGGTTGATCATTTTAACAAGATTTACTCATTTTAATCATGTCTTTTTTAATTCATAAGACTTGAACTTAATATCTTACTTAAGGGATAATGTGTTTAATATCACTTGAACCAACGGTTTGTTGATCTGAGAAGAGGTTTATATCCAGAAATAATTTCTCACCAGGTATATACATTTTAATGTAAAATTTATATTCAAAATCATTTTAAAAAAAATTCTAATTACATTTAATGATTTAAAACAAATTCTCTCAAAATCAATTGTACTAACTTTTATAATAAAGAAATGAAGTACTGATAATGCATTTGGATTATTGGATACACATCTCATAACATATTTACTGATTCTTTTTTCCGTTCTGAACACATAACTGTGGCTTCTTCATATCAACCAACTCTTAAACACACTAAATATATAGATTTTCATAATTTCAAAATGTTATACTCTTATTTAAAGAGAGGTAAAAATGATTTCGCTTTATTTTATTTCTCAAAAACCTTTTTTTTGCATCATTTTCTTATCTATTTCCCCCCCTCATTATATCATTTTTCACTGTTGCTTTCTTTCTCCCTCTTTCTTTTCTTTTCTTTATGACTTTATTTAACCTCTGTTTTCGTCCACCTACACCCCCCAAAATCGGGTTTACCAAAATTCCAATAAAAAAATAAAACTAAAATCCATTTGATTAATAATCATATATAATTTAAAATTAACTCAAAAAAACAATTTTACCAAAACCAAAAATAATTCAAACAAATAAGATGCCCTTTATTTAAATAACTCAAACAAAACTACAACACTACAGTCCCAACTACGTACTACATAACATAGAAAATGACAAAATTTAAAGCGAATACATTCTAATAATACATGACGTTGATGATATTGGTTCAAGGCATGTCTGGAATATATATCCGAATTGAACCCTAATCAGTGCTAATCATGTCACATACATGAATTAAACTAGCTATACTGAAACTAAAACAACATGAATTTAAAAAAACAAACAAAACAAAAAGGGCATCAATCTATATCACGATCCAGGGAAGAGATAATACATATCTCAACAGATGCATCAAAAGAAACCTGCACCAGGTCCATATCCTCCTCCCATTCCCATGTAATCAAACCCATGGTGACGCATCATGCCCCCATCATGAAACATAAAGTTCTGAAGCATTGGTGGCTGAATCAGGTGTGGGGAGAAGACCTGAGGTGACAGTAGGTTGGAATTGGAATTGGAATTGGAAGAGGAATTAGAGGAAGAAACCCCAGCTGGGAAAACCTGATGAGTAGGGTTTATAACCCTGTGAAGCATAGCCCTATCAGCAAGACGCGACACCAACTTCTTCATCTCCTCCAATGCGGCCTTGAACTGCTTCACTTGGGCCATGCTCATCCCATCGACGGCCTGGCCCACCACAGGCGGGCCTGGGCTTCCTTCTTCGCGAGATTCAGCTCGTTGGCGCGCTTCCTCTCGGCGTCGAGGTGGTTGTTGATCTGAGTGAGCTGTGCGTTGAGGTCACGCACGTGGGCCATGCGGTGGGCCTCCACGAACTGCATGGTGCCCGACAAGTCCGTCGGTGGGGCCCGCGAGAGGTAGCGGTCAATGACGGCGTCCACGTTGGGGTGGCCGAAGGAGAAAACTTTTTCTCCCGGCGAGAACACAACGAGAGCCACATCAGCCCCACAGAGAATGCAAAGCTCGCTGGCTCTCTTGAAAAGCCCGCCGCGGCGCTTGGAGAAGGTGACTTGAAGGTTGCTCTCGTTGCTCATTTTCTTCATCTCGATCTTTTGGCGACCACGGCTTTTCTTTGCGCTAGACATGGTGGGAAGAGGAAGAATATGAGAAAATGAAGAAAACGTTATAGACTTGGGGTAATATTCTCACAATATTATATGGCACAATAAAAAGTGACAGAGTGAAGGGTTCAATTTATACACATTTTGTGTCTCTGTGAATGGATGCATTCGAAATAATACGCGGCTCTTGAGACTCAAATGTACACTACCAGTTTTGCTTGCATTCAACTGGTTTCTGGATTGAGAGATTCTGAAAATCCCCTTTGCATGGCCTATATGGAAGGAAATTTAAGGTTTAAAAAAAAGCAGCTCTCGGAACAATTCATGTTTTTATCTTAATCTTAATTATTCCCTGTTTTTTCATATAAGACGTAACTGGATATTTCCCAGCTGTCATGAACTGTTGAATGTAATGGGAGGTCTACCTAGTTTTTCACAAAGTTCCAATTAGTGTCTCACAATACTTTAAAACAGGATTGTTAAGGTTTTAAAGGATGATACAACTAGGGAATAAATAAAAAAAATTCTTAATTAGATGAACTTTCAAATAAAAACTTGTATGAAAATAAAATGAATTGAGTTTTTTTATTAATTAAAATTAACTTATACATGAACTTATTTATAAAAATGACATCATTTAACCTTTTATTCTTCTTCTACAAGTGTTTTTTATTGAGAAATTTATCTAAACAACGTCCTTATCATATTCTTACAAAAAAATGCTTAAAATAAGAATCTAGTTAACAAGTTATTAATCATAATATAGTAAATCAAAAGTGATACGATTAATTAATATTGCATCATTAAAAATAATATAACTTCTAAAAAATTATTGCGGACATAAAAAGAAAACATTAGCTATTCTGAAGAAAAAAAAATCTTAAAAACAGATGTGAACATTTTTTTAAAAATGGATTTGCTTTTGTTTTGTTTTATTCTAAAAAATATAAAAGAACAGAAAAAATATGAGTGTTTTCTCTTTCAAGTCAGTGTGTTAGGATCACACACAGAGTGTTAAATTAAAGAGAATATCAAAGAGAATGCACATTTGAATTTAAAGTTTGTAAACTTAAGTTTTGATTAAACTTAGATTTGCAAAAACAATCTAAGTTTTAATTGCAAACATACTTTCGAGAATAACCAAACATATTCATGAAAAACTGTGTTTACTCTTCAGAATGTGTGTAGAATCCAAAACTACTTTTTGAATAATTAACCAAACATATACAGTGTCGCTAACATTTTTTTTGGTAAAGCATAACATTTTTAGCTAGGTGTTAAATCAAATACTGTGATGCACCCAATTAAAAAAAGTGGTTTATTTTATTTTTTATCTTATAATTTAAGAAATAATAATTAATATTATGGAGTAAATGTGTTAAAGCAATCATTAATCATTAACTTAATTAAAAAATTTAGTTTGGTTCTTGTAAATATAAAAGTATGGTTAGAAGTAGTGAATATACTAAAGTTGGTGTTGGGATCTTAATATTATCCATCAATAAAGTTGATAAATATTTCATTAAATAAATAATCATTATAATATAATTATTAATGAATATGAGCAATAACTAATTTACATATTAAATATGAAATGAAAATAAAGAAGATTCATTTTGTTTATTTGTCATTCAAAATTCAGATAAGTAGTCTATTATATTATAAAAAAAACATTTGTCGTTTGTTCGGAGAGACATACCTTAAGTGCTTCTCAATATTTTAAAAGATTAGTCTTCAATGCTCCCTGGGTGCTAGGAAATACAATGACTTTAAAAAAATTAAATATACATTTAGTCTCTTCAATTTGGTAGTCTGTCTCTTTTTGTTTCCCAATTTAAAATATGTATTTTTCTAGTCTCTCAAATTCAAAATGTTTTTTTTTAAATTAGACCTGTTAACATGCACATCAACTTTTGTTGCCCATGTTATTCTCTTACAAAGTTTGAGGGTGAACATCATAAGATATTTAGAAAAATAATTAGCTTGAAATTTTGGAATACATGAAAATTAGAAAAATAATTTTAAATTCTATTGACAAATAATATTGACTACTCTCGACAAATAATGTCTTTTCCTACCCCGAAACATATAAGCTTATGATATTATTTGCTCAAACTTCTTCTTGGCAGTCAGATGTTGGTTAAGAGAAAGAAAACCCATTTTCAAACTTGGATATAATATAGAATAGTATAAGGTACACACCAAGTTAACCATGAAATTAAAGTTTCTTCTCAAAACCAATTTGTAAATACTCAAGTTTTAATATGTATCAAAATCTGATATTTAGATTTTTCAACTTGCATTGTTGCTTCTGAAATATAAATCTAGTTTGAAAACCTTCTTATAGGAGCATTTCCGTTAACTTGAACTTGGATATGTTGGTTAAATTAAAAATAGTTTTTTAGTAGTTGATTTTTGTCTTTAGTAATTGCATCTTTATATATATTACAAGAATACAAAGATGATATTTTATAATTACCTTTTATATAATATAATATTTGTTTTTTTATCAGTACCGTATAATATTTATTTGAGTTAGTTTTGTTTTTTTATTATTAATATTAATACTTCCTCTATGTTGAAACAATTGTTGTTTTAGTAAAAAAAACATTCTAATTACTTGTTATTTTTTTTATAATATTAAAAAATATTTATTATTTAGTATGTTTTACTAAATATTTACTTACAACTTTTAGTTAGATTGGATAACGTAAACCAATGCACCTCTTACATATGAGTTATTGCCTCATAGTCACTTACCCTATATCATAACGAGAAAAAAGTTTGGAAGAAACGTTAGTTTAACAAGTTTGGTTTAAACAAACTTTTTCTATAAACACTGTAAGAGAAAAACAATAAAAAGTTCAAATCAACTTAATCATGTACTTAATTTTACTAGAAGTTCTTTCATTTAAATTATTCAAAAAATGATGTGGGTAAGTTAATTTTACCTACTGTAAAAAAATTAATTTTACCTAATGAGAAAAGTTTAATTTATTTTTACATTTTCTTTTCTTTTTTATATGTACTAGGGAGAAATTTATCCGAATAAAACCTGTACATATTTTTTTTGGACAGAAAAACCTATACATATTAGATTAGCACATAACTTCTGTTTGATGAACGAATTAGCTTTATTCAACAACAAATTAAGATAACACGACGAAGAAAACATTAACTCATATTTATTTATTTGAGATTATACAGTGAGGATAAATAATAGATTAAAATGATTGGAATAATGTAAATTTGAATTTATTTTTCAAAAAGTAATATATTTTCATAGTACAAAATTATAAAACCAAACTTTTAAGACATAAATATCACCAAATTATGTTTTATTTTTCCAAAATATTTTTTTCATATACATGATTAAGAAATCAAATCCCTTGTTTTAAAAAATCCAACTATTTATCAACTATACTGCACTTTGTTTGTTGTATGTTTGAAAGATAATGATGAATTTAAAATTAATGACTATTTCTGTAAAAAATAAAAAATAATGAATATTTATCTATTATTTGTATTTCATATGTTATTGATCAATGATAAATTAGTTTAACACATTTACTTCACAATATTAACTATTACTTTTTAAATTGTTAGATAATTATAATAAAATACACCATTTTTTTTAGTTTTAGGGTGCGCACTATTTAATTTGATTTAACACCTAGCAATGTTATGCCTTATATAAAATTTTTAACGCAATGACCTTAAAAAAAAACTAATGCAATGACTTGATTAAAAGAAACTCACATACTTCTGTGGTTTTTTAATTAAAAAATAAAAATAAAAAATCCTTTTAAAAAAGGTTAAATTAGTTACTCAACTCATCTTTGAACAATTTAAAATTTGTTAACTAGGTCCCTAAACTACTATTTATAAATTGTCTTTTTTTTTTCCGATTTCAAGCTGTCATAAACTAATTCTAAATACCTAATTTTTTAGTGGGGGATCCAATTAAAAGTTATTTTAGTTTAGAAACCTACTTTAAAATTTTCAATCAATTTCAGGACCAATTGAGAAATTTAATCTTTACAAAAAAAATTTGTTCTCAGGTGTTTTTTTTTAAAAAAAAAACTTTTGGAAATAACTAAAATTTTCTTTTTATACATCCACAACATTTTTTAAAAAAGTTTAATTATTTTTAACGATACAATATTAATTAATCGAATTACTTATGATTTACTATATTTTAAATGCCTTTTAACTAGATTCTTCTTTTAAACATTTTTTATAAAGAAAAAGAGTCTTGTTTGGATAAATATATCAATAAACACTTATAAAAAAAGAGTATAAAAGGCTAAACAAGAGAGCTAGATTCTATAAATTTTCTTATACACAGACTAATTTTAACTAATGATATAAACTTAATTTATTTTAAATCTTTGCATTTTCTTTTTGTATGAATGCTTATTCAGAAGTTAATTATCTCACCAGAACAAGGTTAAGATCATCCGTGACAACTGGGAAAATATGAAAAGGTACGTCTTATTTGAGAAAACGCTAAATAAGATTAAGATAAAACATGAATGCTCTGAGAGCTGCTTTCTTTTTACATTAAATTTCTTTCCATATAGTCCATGCAAAGGGGATTTTCAGAATCTCTGAATCCAGGAAGCACTTGAATGCAAAAGGAAAACTGGTGGTGTACATTTGAGTCGTCTCAAGGGATGCGTATCTTTTCGAACGTATCCATTGACAGAGAGACACAAGAATGTGTATAAATTGTGCCCTTCACTCTGCCACTTTTGTATATGCCATACAATATTGTAACAATATTACCCTAAGTCTATAGCGTTTTTTCATTTTCTCATATTCTTCCTCTTCCCACCATGTCTGGCCCAAAGAAAAGCCGTGGCCGCCAAAAGATCGAGATGAAGAAAATGAGCAACGAGAGCAACCTTCAAGTCACATTCTCCAAGCGCCGCAACGGGCTTTTCAAGAAAGCCAGTGAGCTTTGCACTCTCTGTGGTACTGACGTGGCGCTTGTTGTTTTCTCTCCTGGTGAGAAGGTGTTTTCCTTCGGCCACCCCAACGTGGACGCCGTCATTGACCGCTATCTTGCACGGGCCCCACCGACGGACTCAGGCACCATGCAGATCATCGAGGCCCACCGCATGGCCCACGTGCATGACCTCAACGTACAGCTCGCTCAGATCAACAACCAGCTCGACCATGAGAGGAAGCGCACCAATGAGCTCAATCTCATGAACAAGCAAGTCCAAGCCCAGATGTGGTGGGCCCGGACCGTGGATGGGATGAGTATGGCCCAAGTGAAGCATTTCAAGGCGGCATTGGAGGAGATGAAGAAGCAGGTTGCGCACCTTGTCGATACGGCCATGCTTCAGAGTGTTACAAACCCAACTCTTCAATTTTTCCCTGGGGTTTCTTCTTCTTCCAATTCCAACCTTGTGCATCAGCCACACCCACTTCCAGCTCCGCAGGTGTTCCCCCCACACCTGATTCAGCCACCCATGCTTCAGAACTTCATGTTTCATGATGGGAGCATGATGCGCCACCACGGGTTCGATAACATGGGAATGGGAGGATATGGACCTGCTGCGGGTTTCTTTTGATTCGTTGAGATATATTATTCTCCCTCTATCGTAATAGATGCCCTTTTGTTTTAAAAAATTCATGTTGTTTTAATTCCAATAAAGACAAAGGTTAGCTTGTTTCAGGTATGTGACATGGCTAAGGGTTCTAAGATTTAAGACATGTCCTGAACCATCTTCATAAACGTCATGTATATTGGTAGAATATATTATATATTATGAAGATGAATCATATTGGAACACTTCACCATTTTATATATTTTATTAATATTATTATTTTTCTTTATCTCTCTTGCTATTACATAAAATTGCCACACACATATACATATATATATATATATATATATATATATATATATATATATTATTTAAATTACAAAATATCAAATATAGTATGTTAACTTTTATAATAGGAGTAAAAAAACTTTTAAAATAACTACTATATAATTCATATCAGATGATTTTTAGTTTATTGATAATATAAAAACTTTTTCTTAATGTTATATGTCTATTAAACTCTTAAATTAATTGTTGTAAGGTATTATATTTGTTTTAAATTTGTCTTCTAAATGATTTACTTACAAATTTTAGTTAGATTTTCATAATGTAAATGAATGTTGCACTTTTTGGATCTACTTCTCTAAAAAACTTATAAAATATAAAATAAATTGAGTTTCTTCCGTAACTTAAAATCACTTATGTACTTAATTTTTATAAAAGCTCTTTCACCTAACGCTTTAAAAGTTGTGGTTCATAAGTTAATTTTTAATTATGGAAGAATTTTAATTTATTTTATCTTCTTATTTTCTTATCCTCTAAAGACTTGTTGAAAAAATTATCTTAATTAACAATACCTTATTCACATATATTATATATTATATTAGTACAATTTTTGTTTGATGAAAACATTAATTATGCTTTCATCAAACAAAGTATAGTTAAGAATGTCCAATAAGAAATTGTCTAGACAAAAAAAAATGTCCAACAAGAAATTAAGAATAACATGATGAAGAAAACATTAACTAATTATGTTCGAGATTTCACATATGACCCAAATTATATTATATAGATGAGAAGCAACCCTTAACTTTTAAGTTAATTTTGTAGAGTTGAATTAGGTACAAACCTAAAATATAATATTGTACATTATAAAGGTTATCCGGATATTTTTGTTGAGCCTATTGATTAGACCATTCATTATTTGGTCATTATTGGACCACCAATGGATGTCAAATTCGATATTTTACATTGATTAGACCATTCATTATTTGGTCATTATTGGACCACTGATAGATGTCAAATTCGATATTTTACATTTGAGATGTCTGGTCCTTAACATGAAAAAGGTATTTCAAAGATGACATATTGACTAATGATATGTGACCAAATTAAAGTATACAAGTGAGAGAATAATTTTTACTTTACAAGTCAATTTTGCATAATTAAATTAAACTCAACCTCTAATTTTAAAATGATATAAGAGGCTATATTAGTAATTGTTGTTGGGCCTATCAAATGTTATCAAATTATAATATATAAGTTGTGGGTTTTCTCACCTTACAAACTAATTTTATAGGATTAAATTAGACTCAAATCCAAAATATAAAACATTAATTATTTATTTAATGTTATACTTTAACAATTAGGAATAGATTAAACACGATCTGAATAATGTATGTTTGAAAGATAATACTAATTCATAAAATTAATGAATATTTATATGTCATTTTACATGAACGTAACTGACAAATAAACAATAATGGGCTTATTTATTTTTATTTCATATTCAATATTTAATAAATAAATTAATTATCACATATATTCATTAATAAGTTACACTATTGATTAATGATTACTTTAGCGTATTTGCTTCATAATATTGATCATTCATTCTTAAATTTTGAGATAACTTTAATAAATAAACAATTTTATTATAATCTTTGGGTGCATCACTATTTAAGTTTTTTGGTATATGTGTAACATTCTCAAAAATTATATTTTTAGATTATATTTGTAATTAAATTATAGAGATATAATAATAATTGGTTACAAAAATATAAAAACTTATTTGAACATACTTAATTGTAACATCCTTAAAATTTTATTTGAATATGATAATTCACGTATTATAGTCCAAGATTTATGCATGAGCATATGAAAGAGAAGTCAATATGAAGTTAATGTAAAGAGAATAAGACAAGAAATTAAAATAAGCTACAGGGGACAACTTCTCTAGGTGTTTTCAACGAGGTAGCAAATATTAAATGAAGAATCTTGCTTTATTTAGTTTCAGTCATGTGGATATAGGCAATTGAAGTTCAAACATTTAGCAACCTTCCACGTAACATAGTTATTTATTTCCAACATTTTTTCTTTTGCTTAGTCATCTGTATTTATTAAATAAAATTAAAATATCTTCTAAGGTAATGATTATTTAGCTAAAATATAACTAAACAAACTTCTAAAATAAGTTTTAATCCAACCAAAACCCTTAAATCTGAATCAGTTAAAGTAGTATAAATAGTCTGGGCATTCAAACTTTCTGCACGAAATTTTCAGCCTCAACGTATATCATAAAACCACTTACTTCTGCACCAAGTTTTCTATTTTCTACTACTTCTGCTACCATCTCACCAAACATCTATTTTCTACTTTAAGACCACATTTCCTAGAGTATTCTACGAGGAAGACAACCCTTAACTCATCCTTTCTCAAGACATGAAATCATTGCAGGTAGGCTAGGCTTCAATCTCTAATTCAGAATTTGTTTAAGATTAATTATGTGCTTAGTTGGCCAGACTTAGTTTTTATTTAAGCTGGAAAAATCTATGTTTTAAAGGTTATTTTATGATGAGGATACGGTGATTTTAAACCCAGGATAGGTGAAGATTTATTAGTTGAATTATTAGCGTCAAGGAAGTTACACTTGATGATTTTTAGAAGTAACTTAATAATCTATAGGAATTGTTAATATTAACGTTTGGAAGTAGAGGTTGAATGATGTGAAGACCAATGGTTCAAATACGTAAATATTAAATTTGAGGTTGAAGTAATAAGATGGTAGGTGATGATTTCTCTATGTACGAGAATAGTGAAACCCGGACAAACCAGTAAAAAATTATCCAGGTTACATCCTTCCCGGTTTCCACATGCCCCGGCCATCCCGGTTATAATTACTTAGGATAATCCATCCAGGTTGTATACAACTTGGACATAGTTATATAAATTATAACTATCCCGGTAATACTACCCAACCCGGATACAATAACCTGATTGTAACCATTCCGATCACAACTAATGATATTCTATTCCGGATGCATATACCCCGACCAACCCGGAATAGCTATATAAGTTGCAACCATCCTGAGTACACATATCCCGGCTATCCCGTATCTTTCTATCCTAGTTATAAACATCTAAGTTAAACCTCATCCCGGCTACCTATGATAGACCCAATCTGGTTAACCGTTCCCCGGTTACCTCGAAATAAACCAACATGTTATCACCATCCTGGATCCATTTACCCCGGCCAACCTAGGTATAATTACCTATGGTTTGCCCATCCCGGATACAGTATGCATGATATATTCATCCCGGATACATTGTGTGTTATAATCATCTAGGTTAACATTATCCCGGCCATACAAGATATAAACATACCATCCAGGTTCCATTTATCCCGGCCATCCCGGATATAAGTATCTAATCTATCCAAGAACTTATCCTGGCCATCCCGGAATCCTGGATTCCTGTATCCATAAGTATCTTAGCTAAACCTCATCTCGGACATCCCGGATATCTCAGTTACAAGCTACCCAACCCTTGCTATACCTATCTCGATTATACTTTACACTCAACCCGGTTACCTAGTTGTGTCCTTCCTTATAAATACCTATATGTCCTAAAGGAAGAGGAGATGTATTATGAATTACTAACATAAATTTTCATAGCTTGAGAATATTAAATTAACCTGCCCAAATTGGTAGGATTTTGCTTGACTAATGTATGACGGTTTAACTATCCTTCTGGTACGTATGATGAGATGATGGAAATATTTTCCAAAGGGAATATATGTTATGGAATATTGATGTGTTGATATAAGATTGATTCATGTTTCCAAGTTCAGCAAAAGAATTGTGAAACATGGACCTATGATACTACATCCAGAATGAGATGTAAAGTCCAAGTACAAATACATAAAAATTCATGTATTTTTAGCATAAGACGGTCACAACATTTTTACATACAGTATGATATGTAAGGCCATGTGCACCTTGGAAGTATTCATTTCATGCATTCATACAATTGCATAATTATTTTATGGATTCATTTAAATATATTGATGAATTAATAACGTACTAACGTGTTTAATGATTTAGATTTTGCCTATTGAGAAATTTATTTCTCACTAGATTTGTCCCATGTTTCATTTTAGATGACATCAATCATCTTGTTCCTTGATGCACTGGAAATCGCATGGTATATAGATGATGACAGAAATTGCTATGTAATAACTATGCAACTTGTCCTGCGTGCACACATCTATTTCGGAGCTCACTTTCCAGTGTCTATTTTTAGTGAAGCTTTTAATCCACACGACCCCTTCTTACAATTTGCTCCCGTGTACTCGAACTCGGCCACGGATCCCATAATCATGGTCAGCGAAGAGGAGAGTACTGAAAAAAATTGTCTGAAAAAGGAATATGGATTGTGGATGTTGTAAATATATAATAGTGTATATGTATCATTACTAGTATGTATTTTAAAGTCTCTCGGGTTTTCCATGTAATAAAAAAGAAGATGTATGAAATATATATATATATATATCAATTTATTCACTTTTATAACTTATATAAGTTATATGTTTTAAGAATTTATTAATAAGATTTATACAATAAAAACAAACTAATAACAATTTTTATTTTTATTTTTTAATTTAACTCAAAACAAATATATATATTATTCAAGAAAAATAAAATAAAATAAAATATAAATAATTTAGGTTGTTACAATATATAAATCATATATATCTTTCATTAAAGACAATCTTATTCAAGATGGTCATAAGACCACTATGGACAACACTATTTAATTTGATTTTACGTCTAGCAATGTTATGCCTCATAAAAATTCTAAAGCAATGACTAGTTTTAAAAGAAACTCACCTACTTAAGCCGTTTTCATTTTAAAAACACAAAAATTAACACAAAGCAGACATATTTTTTAAATAAAAAATTTGTTATATTTTTAAGAAATTTTTTTTCTTTTGGAATAACTAATATTTTCTTTTTTATATCCACAGCAATTTATTTAAAATTTATATTCTTTTTAATGATAATTAATCTTATCCTGCTTATTGATTTACTATATTATGAATTCCTCTTTAACTCTATTCTTCTTTTATTTATTTTGATAAAGCTTCTGTTTAGAGCGATTTAATTAATTATCAATAAATACTTATAAAATTAAGAGGAGTAAAATGACAGGTATTTTATAAATTATTTATACATAAATCAATTTTAACTTATGCAAGAAAAAATATTTAATATTTTTATGTTCTACCTGTATAAATGTTTAGAGCAATTATTTTTTAAACTTTAATTAAGAACATTTATGCCCCCATTGACAAAAAATTATCTAACTTACTCTAAATAAAAATAGGGTTAAACAACTTCATAATAGATGAATGATATTATATATTCTTTATGTAATTAATTAAAGATGATGGGTACAATTTTCTTAATTATACCAATAATCTACTATAGAGTTGTTTAGCAAAATTTTTATTTGAGATAAGTTGGACAATTTTAACTCCAAACACTCATTATTTTTTTCTCTATCTTTTTGTTTTAATAACATTATACATCACTTACATCTATATTTCTCTCTCTCTCTCTTTTTTATCTCTCTGTTATAGATGTCAAATAGATTTTTGGGGTTGAAAAATGATTTTGCAAATTTTGTGCATCTACAGAACAGGATTATTAATTAGTGCTGGGAAATATTGAGGTCCATCTTGTATGGAAAGAATGCTGAAAAAGATCAAGATAAAAACATTCGATGTTATTGGAGCTGCTTTGTTTTTACATTAAATTTTTGCCATAAACGCCATTCAAAGACGATTTCCTCAATCTTCCACTCCAGAAACCACGTGTTGTTTTCGGGTGGCATTCACACTAAAAAGCCCTATAAATTGAGCACTTCACACTCTGCCTACACACAACAAAGTCCATAGCGTTCTCATTTTTATCATTCCTTTAAGACCATGTCATCATCCGAAGCTAAGAAAAGCCGTGGCCGCCAAAGGATTGAGATTAAGAAAATGAGCAACGACGCCAACCTCCAAGTCACCTTCTCCAAGCGCCGCAGCGGGCTTTTCAAGAAAGCCAGCGAGCTGTGCACCCTCTGCGGCACCAGCGTGGCTCTGGTGGTGTTCTCGCCGGGGGAGAAAGTTTTCTCCTTCGGCCACCCCAGCGTGGATGGCGTGATAGAGCGTTATCTCAAGCGAGGCCCACCGCCGGAGGCTGGCAACATGCACTTCATGGATGTCCACCGCATGGCCAAAGTGATTGAACTCAACGGCCAGCTGACTCATATCAACGATCAGCTCGAGGCGGAGAGGAAGCACGCCGAGGAGCTGAATGGAAAGCAGAAGGAGGCCGAAGCCCAGCTCTGGTGGGCCCGGCCCGTGGAAGGGATGATCATTATGGAAAACCTTGAGAAGTTGAAGAAAGCGTTTGAGGAGCTGAAGCAACAAGTGGCCGGTCTTGCTGATAGGGCTTTGTCCCAGTCTGTTGCAAATGGAAACCCGGGCCATCAGTTTTTTCCTGGGGCTTCTTCCTCAGCCATTCCCAACGTTGTGCTTCGACCACAATCACTGCCAGTGGCCCAGGTGTTCCCTCCTGTTACACATATGATGCTGCCACCACCACCCATGATGTTTCAGAATTACATGCTTCCTGATCATGGGAGCATGATGATGAACCCCAATGGGTTTAATAATGACATGGGAATGGGAGGAGGAGGAGCATTTGGAGGACCAGGACCTTCTAGTGCTGGTGGTGGTGGTGGTTTCTTTTGATCCTCCCAGCTGGATCTTGATGCCCTTTTGTTTTTAATTAAGAGTTCATGTTGCTTTTCTTGTTGTTTTAATTTCAGTATTATTCCGGCTTAGTTAAGTTTCATCTATGTGACATGCATGGTTAGCAGTGATCAAGGTTCGGACGTTCTTGTCTTATGAACCATCATCATCACTGTCATGTAATGCTAGCTGTAATGTTTTCCCTTTCGTATCGTTTTCTTTGTTATGTTGCTCGTTCTGGAGTGATTTAAATTAATAAAGGGCATCTTATTTATTTGTTTTTTGGTGTTTGGTTTAATTGTTTTGATTTTGGTAAAATTATTTTTTACAGTGTTAATTTTAAATTATTCAATATGATTATTCAAATTTATTTTATATAGTTTTAATTTTTTTTATTGGAACTTTGATAACACGTTCACCCCAACTAATTTAGAAGTGTGTTTTTTTTTTTTATGAAAATTTTCTCATTCCTTTAAAACTGGACACTGTCCCAAGTTGAATTTGGAGGTGTGTAGGTGAATTAATGAAAAGATAGACAGAAAAAAAATGATGTAATAGAATCAGATTAAATAGAAAAGAAGTTTTCTATTATAATTATTCTTTCTATTCTGTTTTACAAAGTGCAAAGTCATTCTTATGTCTCTTCAAAAGTATCACATTTTGAAGTTATAGAAATATGCTTAGTGTGTGCGGGAAAGTATGTTGATACGCAGAAGCTACATCTGATAGCTTTGTGTTGAGACTTAAAAAATCATATTAAATGTGTTGTGAAATACTTGAAAATAATAATTAAACATAGTCTTTATTTTAAACATCTCATTAATATATATCACTTCTCTTTATTTTTTTAATCATATTATAAAACATATAATACTTAATTATACAAGATATATTATTAGTACTCTTTTTAAATAAAAAAGAGTAGAATTTAACTTTTATAGAATTTATTTTATATCATTAAATGTAATTGAAATGTTTCTTCAAAACTATTTTGAGTATAAATTTTACAATAAAAGGTATATACCCGTTGAGAAATTAATTCTTGGTATAAACCTATATATGAGAGTCTCTTAATTTCTTCGACTGAAACACAATTGGCAGTATGATGGTCGACGAAATTCGAAATTATAAAGTGAAAAAAGGTGAAAAATAATGATGAAATGGATCTGTACTAAATGGTTAAATAATTTACAAGGAAATTGTTAATTTATATTGTATATTTGGTAAAATTTAATTATAATTCATTGTAAAAACTGTCACCCAAATATGTTTGAGATATATAATAAAATTATTAATTTTGAAATAATACTTGTCAAAGTTATATTTAATTAGAACAATTTTTAATTAGTTGAATATATAAGATTATTGACTTTTGAAATAATATTTTTCTCAGTAAAAAAATATATTTCAAAGTTATATTTAGAATAATATTTTGATGAGTGACATTTTATGATGCCTTAATTATGTGCCCTTTTATAATAACTTATTTTTAGAAAAAGTAATTATAACTTTCTAAAATAAATTCAAAGAAATACATTTTTTAGAATATATATAGTCAATTGCCAAAAATGTGAGTGGTGGGAAAAAGCAAATATTTAAATTTGTTCGTATGTTTTTACATTCAACAAAACCTCTATTAATGGAGTCAATTTGGTTTATTTGGGCAAGTTTAACTCAAATATATTGCATCAGATATAGTTTGCAGGGTAGACTTTGACGGATTGACATGACTCACCGACTTGCATTCATGTTGACTAAACACTTTGTTTATTTTTTTTTCCTCCAACACTATCAAAATTTGAATATTAGTATATTAACGTCGACCAATTCAGTTAACTCAATTAACACCAATAGTTTCACAGTTCAACAGTAATTTGTGAGTAGATAATATATGTGTTTCGCCGTTAAACTCTATATTTGTTACTAAATGAATCATATGTATATATTATTATAAAATCAACCAAACAAATTTTTTTATTTATTATTATTAATAAGAGAAAAAAATAATATATGAATTTATTAAACTTATTAATTAGCATATACATTAATAATTTTATTAAATTATATTTATATTTATTAATTATTATACTAATCTGTATTCTTTAACTAGTATACTAATTTCTTCAACAGCAAAAAAACTACTATATCAATCCAAAAAAAAAGAAACTACTATGCCAATATATAAATTTATTTATTAATTAATGTATCAAATTTTCTTCATTAATTAGTATGCTATTAAATATTAATTAATTAATATACTAATTTATTAGAGTTATAATTTATTAATTTGTTTATATATTTCATAATTATTATATTAATTTATGCTTATTAATTAGTATCCTAAATTATAAATTTATTATTTTTATTTATTAATTAGTATACTAATTTAAAAATTTATTAATTAATTATAAAATTAGTATAAAAAAATATCATTAATAAATTTATTTCTTACTTTAATATATATTTTATTATTAATAAATATAAATAAATATATTGATAATATAAAATTAATTTATTATTTATATAAATATAAATCCGTATATTAATTTTCTTTATAAATATAAATATACTAAATACTAGATTTTATACTTGTGTGATGCATGAGTTTGATTAAATTATATTTTTTTATATTTTTACTTAGTATTATTTTAAAAATATAAACAAATAAACTTATCATTTTTTAAATATTTAGTATCTTATGAAATATAATTATATTAAAATTGGGTAAAAAGATTAATTATATTTTTAATTAAGCATATATTATCTTTAAGAAGTCTAAACTTATTGAAATTTATGATGATTTATTCTTTCTCAAAGTAGCAATAGTGACATAATACATATATTAAATGTATAAATTCAAAATAAAAATAATAAATATAAATTTATTAAACCTTTATTTTGCATGAGTTTATTTAAATACATAAAATTGTTATCATTTTATAGTTTATTATAAACAATGAATTGTAAATGGAGTTTTTAAATATTATATGTATTTTTCTAAATATCTAAGCATGAATTGTAAATGGAGTTTTTATAATTTATTATAAACAATCATTTTAAATTAGTTATTAAGTTATATTTTTTATATCAAATTTATTAAGTTATATTTAACATATATAGTATTAAATTTGTTTAGAAGATTGTTTTGCATAATTGGTTTTGTAATATTATGTTCTTTATTTAACAATAGTATATATAGGTATAATTTGAATATTTTGTTTAAATTATATATAGTATAATTTTCACACACATGTGTGAGTGGGTGGGTGTGGTGTGTGTGCACTCCGAACTAAGAGATACAAATTATTACCATTTATTTACTTATTTGATAGATTTCATTTACAATTTATTTTATAAAATTAACTTATTTCTATTCAATTATCGTAAGATTTTCAATATTGTGATAAATAGGGAGTGGATGATTTAAGACTGCAACTTTTATTAATAATGATTACTTCCAATCTTTTAATAATTTTTTCAAATTATATTTTTAAAATAATTATAATTTTAAAATTCGTAACATTCGAACTTTGACAACAAGCTACGAGCTATGGAAAATAAAAAAAACGAAAAAACCATCACAGCAACCAACTAGTATTAGACACGATTAGAAAGTAGCCACTACATGATCATCCCAAAGTAAACAAAAAAATACTGTGTCTTACTAACATAAGAAAGCAAAGACATGTAAAAGAATAAGGTAATTTTATTTACATTTCTTTTTTTTTTCTCCTTCTACTTTTTTTTATATATTTAGAAATTAGTTTCAAGTATGTAAAAATAATTTTGAAAACAAATTTATGAAATAAGAGTATGAATTATGAAAAGTAACAAAGGATATGCTAATAAAATTAGCCTAAAACATGACATGCAGACCCAATTAAAAAAAACCATGATCACGAATGCACGTCAGACGCATTTCCATTTTGACAACTGTACGAACATTTTCAGCAATACTAACATTTTCACCATTCAATTGAATAAAAATAGAGAAATTATACTTTTACAACAAATAAATTGTACAATAAAATATACAATTAAAAGAGAGAAAGAGAAAAAAGGAAAAATAAATTTAAATTTGAAATATAATAAATGACAAGATACAATAAAGAGATAAACGCAACATATAATATTGTATAAATTATTATACAATTTGTTGTATATGTATCAGTTCTCCTTTTGGACTCCTTTATTTCTTACTCTTATAATTATTATTGACTTATTTGCCTTAAGGAAAAAAATAAGATATTGTATTATTGCTAAATGCTAATGTAAATCATGAGGCGTAAGTCATGAGGACAATCACCCATAACTATAGAAGAGAAAACTAATGTGAGTCTCTCTTGCTTCTCTTTATTTATTGATTTTTTAATTAATGTATTTTTGAAGTTAAATTCTGGAACATCTGCTAATTACTAAAAATATATTCCAAAAATTCATTTACGGAAAAGATATTTTTGTAAAAAATACAAAAACGTGAAATGTGTGCAATTAGAAAAAAAGAGTAGTGCAAATAGAATTGCCTGAATGGTTCCCACGATACTAAATTCACGGGTCAGTGCCCATGATTTGTAAATAACACTTAAATTTGATTCTCACTCACAGGAGAGTTATTATTGACTCCTACATTCTTTGCCACTGGCCTCTATAAGCTTAAGAAAAGACTATCTTACCCCTCTTAGTTTTTCCTTCCTCCCTCTTCTCTTTCACCTTCCCTGTACTCCCAAGGCCCCAACCCTTTTTCTCACCCCACCCAACCCATAACCACCACACCATCTTCGCCCCAGATCAGAATCAGTGTCACTCATCTCCATAACAGTTCGAACAATGTCGTGTGTCACTCTAGACTCTAGATTTGCGCATGACCCTCTTGGCTCAGCCACCACCGTGCCACCACCACACCATCATTGCACCTCCATTTGCGTGCACGAACCAATCTTTGAGGCTCGTTGCGCGCGCGACTTTCGTATTGCTCGGTGGTGTTGTGGCGCGTAGATCTGCTGGTGCCGGTGTTGTTTGGGTTACACGATGATGTTGTTGGTATGATGGGGATGGCGCCACGATGATGTTGCTTGTATGGTGGTGCTGATGGCGGAGTGCGGCACGGTTATGGTCGAGGTCTGAGGATGTGAAGCGCAAAGGAAGAAGAAGAGGCAAACAAAAACGCAATTCGGTTGTCCACTTTACAATGGAATCTACTTTCCAATTTTTTTCACCCCTTTATAAAATAATAAAAATATGATGTTGATGTAATTTGTAAAGTATATAACATAATTGTCTATATTTGCACCCCTTCACAAAATAGCAAAAAAATAATTACGTTGTATATAATATGTAACAAAATCTATTTTGGTTGTTTATTTTTTGCATCCCTCTATAAATAATATAAATATATTTTTGTTGTATAATTATACATTAGAATTAATCACGTTTTCGGTGTTTATTTTTTCACCCTCTTTTTAAACAAAGAAAATATAATTATTAAAACTTTCGTAAAAAAGATATTTTCAGAAGAAAATGTATAATATATTAGTATCGGTCAATAGCAAAGGAGCTGGGTTCAATAGCAACCCCTTCTCATAAGAATAATAAAAAAATAGACTAAACATCATGAAATACGCATTAAATAACAAATCTTAGTTTTTTTTGTTTTTTTTATGAGTCAACAAATCTTAATATACACCCCATTCGTGTATTTTTTTTTGGGTTTATCTCAAAAAATACCGTTTTCTGAAAAGTAATTTTCAGAAGTCAGAACGCATTTTTATAAGTTGATCATAGAAGTTCTAAAATTTTATTTGATAATATATTGAATACATTTCTGAAACTAAAATTCGAAAGAGAAAACTTTAACATGTTTTAGAATTTAGTTTCCAATCTTTCAAAAAAAAAAAAAAAAACAAAGAATTTAGTTTCCAAAATGTGTTGAATTAATTTTCTCACAAGGCAATTACTGAACGTATATCCCTCAACTGTTTTTTTTAGAGGTACCCCTAAATTGTTAAACGTACCCTTTGTTTCATCTTTGTTAATAACTTTATTCAAATACCTTTTCCCTTTTCTGTCTTTTCACACGCTCAAAGAATTTATTAGTTATATTTAGCTGAAATAGCCAAAAGCAAATATTAAATTTATTTAAATACCTTTTCCCTTACTTATTAAATGTATCGTCTTTTTTATTTTTTATATTAAATTTACTGAAATAACCCCTCCTCCTTGATCTCACTTTTATTCAGGAGGAGTAAATCACAGTTATTAAGAGAAATCGTCCACAATAAAAATAGCAAATGCAAAAAAAGAAAATAGTATATTTTTTAGTTATAAAGATAGTAAAACAAGATTATGGTTACCCAGTTATTCAGAATCAACTTTCTTAAAATCCAACCCCCTGAAAAGCCAATGATTTATGAACTGAGTTTGCACGATTAAACCTTACTAAATGTCTGGTAACAAAACAATTTTAAATTAACCAAGCAACAATTGCTAGGCTTTAGCTAGTGCTGCATACCAGTAAACAACACAATTAAAAAGAAACGAAATGAGAACCCTTTAGCTGCATAATCACATATCACAATTGTTATCCACTTTTGAAATGCTAGCTGCACAAGTGACAGAATATAATACATTCATATACGAACAGATCTAAGAGAGGCTTGAGAGGAAAAACTAAAGATATTATTTTTAGTATTTAGATGAGGAGGTAAGGAATGAGGTTATTTAAGTAAATTAAGCCAAAACAAAAATATGTCATATCATCAAACAATATCACCACTACATAGTGTTACATTATCATTTAACATGCCATTCATTATCGTTAATTACATCATAAAAAACTATTAAGTTATTTTTATAACGGATGTATATATTAAAATTGTACAATTACAATTTAAATTATGCAATTTATTAGTTGAATTTTTTGGACCAAAATAACCCAAATTGAAAGACAAAAGTATTTAAGTCCTTTAGTTATTATGAAGAAAAAGAAACAGTCACTTTAAAACTTTTATCCTTTTTTGTGTAAAAAAAAATATAATTTTAATTTATCCTTTAAAATGAGTTTGCTCATCTTATTTCAAATTAATTGAACGAAATTCGGCTACACTAAATTGGATCCAAAATGACTTTCGAATAGTACACAAGTTCTATACCAGAATATGATATTTCAAATATAAATTTCAATTAAAAAACTAGTACGGTACCCGTGCGTACGCACGGGTGAAAAATATGTATTATTTGAGTTTAATAACAAAGTATATTAAAAATTAAAAAATTATTTTAATGTCTTATGTTAATTATATTATTACAATTTTTTATATATAAATATGTTAAACTGAACATATTTGTATGAGTAGTTATTATTTTGAAATTGTGAATACTTAAAGGATAGTGGAGTTTCAAGGAATGTGATGTGATGATAAGAAAATATATATTTGAATAATAACATAAAGTTATTTTATTATAAGTTGTCTACTTTAGTATAATTATAACAAAAAGTTGAGTAACCTAATTAGAGGAACCTCTGATAGGCAAAAGTGGAAATGATTGGGAAGCTTGTTTGCACATGCATCAGCGTTGATTGTTTCAATTTCTCTTATGGCACCTATAACCATCATCAGGAAATGCATAATACTGGCATACTTTATGCTATCATGCTTGAGACATAAGTTTGTCAGACCTAAAATTGGAAAACATAATAAATGAGATTATTTTTGTTAATATAGTAGATGATATACAGATAAAGTGATTCCAAAATTAAGAAAATTTATGTGACAATCATAATATAAGAGAAATTATGTACTATAAGCTAAAAAATCTGCAATGTATATCATAATTGATTGAAAATGAATTTGGTATAAATTTTAAAAATTAATTCTTACATTGAACAAAGTAGATAGCATTTAGATAATAGTAATCTTAAAAGTAGGCTGAATTTGTTAGTAGCATAACTTTGACATTGGAAAAAAAAAAAATTTACACACTGAACAAAGTAAATAGCATATAGATAAACTAACCTTATAAGTAGGAGTAGTCTTGCAGTAGTGAAAATATAAGGGAATTTATGTACAATGTTAAAAAACCTGCAATGTAATTGAAGTTAAGAACATGTTTAGTGTAGATAGATTATGTTTTTTGTAAGATATTATAAGAAAATAGTACCTGTCATAAGTTCTGGAACACCTCTTTGAAAACTACATTAGTTGTTGTAGTCAAGGGCTTTTTATCTTTATCATGTATTATTACTTTTAGTCCATTTTTGCTTTGCACCCTAGAAAGTGCAACATATAGCTGGCCATGACTAAATACTGGTTTAGGGAGATATAGCCCAACACTTGCTAATGATTGTCCTTGTGATTTATTTATGGTCATTGCATAAGAGACAATTATTGGGAATTGTCTTCTTATAAGTTTGAAAGGCCAAGTTGACTGTGATGGAGACATTGACATTCTAGGAATGTAGACTCTATTGCCTTGGCCTTTGCCTGAGATGATTTTAGCTTCAATTATATGGTTGGCAAACCTTGTGATAATGAGTCTAGTACCATTACATAGGCCTTCATTTTGATCTAAGTTTCTTAACAACATTATTGGTGAGCCAACCTTAAGTTTGATCTTATGATTTGGAAGACCAGAGGCTGATAAAGAGTTCAGAAATTCCATAGTTATTGTGCTAAACCCTTCACTTTCTATTGTTTCAGATTTTTCAATTGAATCTGAGCTTAGGTATTCTTTCTCTTCACCTAAAAGAAAAAAAAAAGAAGAAGAGAAGAATAGGGGTAAATTGGAAAAATAAAATAGGCAAAATTGAAATGAATAATAACAATAAAGTTAAATTTCTTAAATTATAGTTTTTGTTATCCTAATTGAGTGTGAGTTACTTGGTATGTTTAGTGTGAGAATAGGAAAGGAAGCGAATATACCTGGGATCAAAGATAATACATATTCATTGATGTGGTCGACAATTTCGTTAGTTGATGCTAAAATAGCCCTGGATTGTAGAAACTTTGAATCGTTGTAATGATGTTTTAGATTAGGGTATGTTGATTTAACTATGGCATCAATTGGATCAGTGTAATTCATGATAAGCAATTCTTTTGGTATTTCTATTGAACTATATCCATCATGTGACTGGCCTAAAGAGCCATCTCCAATTTCAAGGATCCATTTTGCAAAGTTTGCAATTTCAATTGCATGTGTAGGGTCTGAATTTGGCTGCAAGCGCAAATTCTTAGTAAGTTTGAAGACCTGACAATGACTCCATAAGTAAGATGAATTTATAGTTGCATGAACTATGTCTGAACGGGTTCCCCTCGGAATTACAGGTAAAATTTGCCTAAAGTCTCCACCAAAAACAACTACTTTTCCTCCAAAGACAGTGTTACTATCATCACTTATTTTCATGATATCATTTAAGGTTTTGTCTAGTGCTTCAAAACAGAATTTATGTGCCATTGGTGCTTCATCCCATATAATTAAACTTGTAACTTTAAGCAACTCAGCTAAGTCACTTCCTTGGGTTATATTACAAACTGAGTCATCTAAAGTTGGCACAGGAATTCTAAACTTTGAATGTGCTGTTCTTCCATTGGGTAGTAATAAAGATGCAATTCCGCTTGATGCAACTGTCAAAACAATTTTTTTTCTTTGCTCTTAGTGATGAAGCCAAAGTTCTCCACATATATGTTTTTCCGGTGCCACCATATCCATATAGGAAAAACATACTGCCTTTTTTGTCATTAATAGCTTGCATTATTTGATTGAATATATGTAGTTGTTCATCTGGAAGATTTTATTTAGTTGAAAATTAATTAATAGATGAATAAGTTAAGGTTTAGTGGTAAAAATAAAATAAAACTATATGATAATTAGTTGTGTTTAAAAGCTGTTTGTTAGTAGAATTAATTAATAGATTTATTAATTAAAAAACATAATTAATTAAAATAATAACAAATAGAATGAATAAAGGAACCATACCAGTAAGAGCAGAGAATAATGTTTTGAATTCAGCATCCAATTCAGCAAGATCAAAGTCTAGTTCTAAGTGTATCAGTCGATTTCCTATATAACTTGGCAATTCTGCAGTTGTGCATGGCATTGATGGGTAATCC
This sequence comes from Glycine latifolia, assembly GCA_013407115.1. Lineage (NCBI taxonomy): Eukaryota > Viridiplantae > Streptophyta > Magnoliopsida > Fabales > Fabaceae > Glycine > Glycine latifolia. Next base: position 36,935,016 of record CM023950.1, on the reverse strand, counting down.
TTTAAGCTCTTTCCACTTGTACGCAACAACTTCTCAATCTCCAATAAAGTTAAATTTTTCAATTCATCGTCGCTCAGTTGCAAAACTATATAACACAGTAAAAATAAATAGATAAATAAATTGGTTCTTGTTTAATATATATATATATATATATATATATATATATATATATATATATATTGAATACATATTTAGTGCATTAAGATAGTTAAATGTATAAATTACCTTCGTTATGTAATACTCTTCGCTGGTAATATAAAATATCATCAGCTAACCAATGCCATGTTTGTTTCCAAACCTCCTCTGGTTTATTAATGGAACCTGTAATTAGCATTGTAACAAAAAGTTTTCTCAAATAATGACCTGTACTCCAATCCTTCGCTTCTTTGATTGCTTCAACATATTCCTTATCATCTTGAAGAAAGCCCAATGCAAAACAGGCATCTCTGAATGTAGGATAGACAACATTTTGTATTGTTCTTATATCTTCATAACAAATAGGCCCTTTGCAGACTGTCAACATCATTCTTAGGTAATACAGTTCTCCAAAGGTAGGTGGAATCCAAATTAACCTGCCAATTGTGAACCCTTTTTTTGCGTGGTTTCCAGCACCTATCTGTTTTATTATATACAAACTTTGTCACAAATTCTGGATAGGTCAAACTCCTTGCTTCAGGATAGATTCTATTAGCATTCATCCAAGAAGTGAATATTGATTCTGATACAGTAGGTTTTGATAATACATCATTAATATCCTCATGATCATGATAATATACTGAATGTTGGCCAGGTAGGTGAAAGAATAACCTTTCAACAGCTGGTTTCCTGGCATGGATTGGAAAAGCAAAAATTCGCCATGTTGCTTCACAGGGTGATATATACCTGCAATATATAAACAAAACAATGTAATTAATGTGGAAAAAATATTTTTTTTTTGGTCAAAATAAATATATACTAAACCTGCAATCTAGGAAGCGTTTGATTTCATCTAAATTTTGGTCAACATCTTCTTTGTTCTCAATGACAGCAGTAATTCTATCATAGCCTTTATTGATATATTTAAAGAGGTATTTAATTGATGTGCTCTGATTGCACCATTCTATGTTAATGTGAGCTTGGTATCTGAGTAGCAGTGTAGGATTATATGGGACAACATTGCGGTTGTCTAAAATAACACCATTTTTAAAGATTGTGTTACCAGTGTCTCTACGTCTATAGATTGGATAGCCATCAGCATCAACAACAGTGTGAGTATGGAATTTCTTAGGATAGAATCTTGAACAATGTCCATTCTTCATGCAAGGTGATGATTGGTTGGATATGCCACATGGGCCATGTATCATGTGTGCTTGGACCAGTTGGTAAAGCTCTTTTTGTTCATTCTTTGATGGGATTTCAGCACATATAATCTTGTCAATATCTTCAGGCGTTGGATATTTGCTTGATGGATGCAGAAATAAGAGTAAATGTGCATGTGGTAGGCCTCTTTTTTGAAATTCAATGGTGTACATATCTATAAGGTAAAAAAAACAAAAAATTATTTAATAATTATCAATCCATGTAATTAAAAGTGATAAAATATATATTAATATTACTTACATGCCAAGACCTTCCCTAAGAGATGATGTTTTGTCAAATCAGCTAGCATTTGTTCAAATTTTATTTTAAAAACCCGTGACAAAATATCAGGACGATCAACTGACTTTAGATTCATTGGTGCTAATAACCTTTGAATCTCAGGCCAACTTGGATTGCAAGTAAAAGTTATAAATAAGTCAGGGAAGCCTACGTAACTACATATTGCCATACCATCGAAGTACAACTGATCCATGTACCTGCGACTGCCGACAAATGTAGAAGGTAAAATGACGCGCTTGCCTTTGTTTGACCCTTGAGTAGCACCTTGATTAGATGTTTCACGCAAATCACAATATTTGTCAACCCTTAATTTTGATTGGTTTCTTCTGATGAATGAAAGTCTCTCGGATTCAACCATGGTATAACCATCAACGATAAATTGTTGGAATAGTTTCCTTGAATGTAAAATTGTTTGTGCTTCCATGGGTCTGAATTGTAGTCTAAAGCAAAACCATTCTCTAATAGTAAGTCGCTGTCTTTTTTTGAGATTGGTTGGTTGATGTGATTCGGTGGAGTACATCATGTCTATATCCATCTTCGCCGTATGGAAATAAAAGAGGGTACTGTAGAGCTAGATAACTGGTGTGTAATTCATTTATCCTTTGTAACTGTCCAGTTTGTGTTTCAATAATGATATCTCGTGTTGAACCTATGTCAACATCTCCAGTAATAAGTGCAGCAACTTCAGAGACTGTTGGTATATTGTAAAGTCTACCATCCTTCTCTCTATTAGAAATGAGCTTTAATTTGACATCACGAACAACTTCATCTTTTAATCTATCTCTAGCCATCCGAAAACATTTTGCATGTGAATTATATTCATCCAACATTTTTGATAATTCTGAGACTATAATTGGGTCAATATCTGTCCTGCCTCTGTGTATAAACAAAGAAATTAAATTAGTTTAGGTTTAGATGTAAAAATAAACAAATCAAGTAAGGCATTAAAAACAATTATTATAGGAAGGAAATGTGTTAATATATACTTGACTATTTGAAGTCTGTTTTGAACTTCATGTTCTGTGTCATAGATGTACAATTGTGCAAATTTTGGTTCTTTTTGGGGCATTGGTAATAGACTCCCAATCCTATGACATGGTTGGCCTTGGATACGAATTGTTGGCGGTCCTCTTCCATCATTAATTGAGTCATCAAGTTTTGCTCCAGGAGATGTAAATGCAAACATCATATTGTAGATTCGAATATTTTGCTGGAAGTTTTTACTTTCAATTGATTTGTTATCAAACAATAAATGTTGCAACAATGGAGGAGGTGTTTGTAACAATGGAAGTTGGACCTTGCCGTTACCACAACATAAACTGAACTTTGGATTGGTACCATGTCTATGTTTAAGCATTCTTTCTTCATACCACAGCATTGCTTGACATTGTTTACATTGGATTATTGGATCCCCAATATCTAAATAGCCTGATATAATTAAATAAGAATCAGTAATAAGGATACAATTAATCATTGTTTCTCATTTTTTAAATTGGATTATTGGATCCTGAATATCTAAATAGCCTGATATAATTAAATAAGAATCAGTAATAAGGATACAATTAATCATTGTTTCTCATTTTTTAAATTGGATTATTGGATCCTGAATATCTAAATAGCCTGATATAATTAAATAAGAATCAGTAATAAGGATACAATTAATCATTGTTTGTGATTTTTTCAAACCATGTAACAATTTTGCATCGTATATTCTTCATATCATATATAGAATAAGCTAATTATAGTGTACATGGGTATGACTCACCTTCTGAGAGTAGTTGAGTTGAAACATGATTGTTAGTAAAATCAATGTTTTGGTCACTGGTATCCAAATCAGAATCTGTAATCAAGTAAAACAATGTATCAAAATGACTATTAATTATTTATGATTTATAATGGTATGAAATTGAGTTCCTAACCTTCTAAAGAGTCCGATTCTAGTTCTGTGGATTCATCTAAAGTTGATACATTGTAATTGTAGTGGCTAGTATAATGGCTTTGGCTAATTGAGTTTAAATCCTGGGTGACACCACTTGAACCCATTGTCACTTTAGCTTTTTTTTCTTTGGAACTCATTCTGGCTTGTACTTGATTGAGTGTTTTTTGTGAGTGTTATGGCTAAAAGTTGATGAAGTAACCTCTGCGGGTGAAATCGTTGCTTGGTTCCGTAGTAAATTGGATCTCCCAGAATTTAAATGTTTTTTATTTAATTTCTTTTGCTGCAAAATATTCTTTCGTTTAGTGCGTGCAGCTGCTGCCGTATAACGACTTGTATTGCTATGATTATTCATCAACATTGCTTTCAACTTCCACCTAGTAAAGTAAATTTGGAAAATATGGTTTGATTTTGCATCCTTAGACTGAAAGTTAGTGCAAAAATAGAGTATCACTTACCAGTGGATGGATATGCGATCATGGAGTGTAGTGTAGATAGCAGTCTATCTACCAACATTAAAGCATGCCGTGCACTCACCAAAACTTATCGGCTATGAATGCTCATGCACTTCCAGAACGTGGGCACCAGCGATATTCGAATTTCACAATTTCTGGAACTGTGACGAAGGGTATAGCTTGTTGTTTGGGGTAAGGAAAAGGTTGAAAGGGTTGTTTGAAAGTGGAATTTGGATTTTTTTTGGGTAGCTATTCTAGTGGGTGTGAATGTGGATCCAAAATCAGTCACTATCACACAGATCTTTATTCATTTACATCGTCTTCCCACATCTTAAGTGCAAACTTTAACACTAATAAAACTGAGATACATAGAGAAAACGAATGAAACCAATGACCCCTTTTTTTTTTAAATAATAAAGCATTAAAATATTTTTTGAAAATTTAAATTCTGCAAAGTGAAACGCAGATATCACCAAAAAAAAAAAAATCTTATACGGATACAATTAAGCTTTGATATTAGGTTTTTTGTTTTTATTCATACACACATATATGTTTTTTTGAAAAACTAAATAGTATGTTTGAATAAAATAATAAAATATAGGAGTAAAGGTTATAATAAATAATAATAAGACAAAAGGTACTGCAGTCATGATGCTCTATAATGATGGCTAGTTACGTGAAATAACCTGTGGCTGCGAAAACAGATGGCTGAGAGTAGAAGCAAAGAGTTATGAAAAGCTTTTTACATGTGATAAATAAATATTTTATTTCAAATTTAAATATTCAATTCAGTATCTAGAAGGTTGTAGGACGTGTTCATTAATTATATATGATTGAACTTGTTAAAATCTCAAATTAATTTTAACATATAAAGATAAAAAATATATATTAAAATCACAAATAATTAGATATGAGAGGAAAGTTAGGGTAGTAGACAGAGATAGCTGAGAGAGTAAAAGTAAAGAGATATGAAATTTTTTTTACATATGATAAATAAATATTTTATTTTCAATTTAAATATTTAATTCAATACTTAGAAGATTGTAGGACCTTCCCATTAATTATATATGATTGATGTTGTTCAAATCTCAAATTAGTTTTAACATATAAAGATAAAAACATATATATTAAAATCACAAATAATTAGATATGAGAAGAAAGTTGGGGTAGTAATTTAAATATATAAAAATAGGTGACAATTATTAAAATTTGAAATATGTATTTTATCAAAATGAGAGGAGAGGGGTGCATCTTTCAGTCCTAGTATGAATGTAGGTCTACCACTATATTTATAATCCTTCTGCTTCGAGTGTTAAATCTCATAGACATTTGAACAAAAAAAAAAAAAAAATCATAGACATAAATTTGTTTTTAATTATAAGATTTTTTTTATATATAGAAAAATGGTTCAAAATATGCATAAAATATTAAGGTTTATTTATGTGGTTCAAAATATGACCAATCTAATTAAATATAATAACACTATAAATAATTTACAAAAATATAAGTAAAATATTAAATTATTATTTCAAAATTATTTTAAAATTTAATAAAGTAATTTATTATTATTAATAATCATTTTACTAATAAGTATTATAATTAGTAATACAGAAAAATCCATCATAATAGATATACTTTTGAATATATAATTGCTCTATATTATTAGTTCATTCTTTAACTTGAATATTAGATTTTTTATAAATAAATATTAATCATTAATTTAATAATTTTTTATTTTTACTAACAAAAAAATCGAATCCATAATTTTTTTTCTCCTAATCACCCAACCAATATTATATCTTATATTTTATCATTAAAATTCTTTTACAAATACCTCGTATGTATCTTCATCTAATCATGAACCAACTCCATTTTCTTTATCTCCAAACTTAAATTAAATCTGCAATTTTCGTGGTCTTGAACTGGTATAGATGAAAAGTTTGTTTAGATTTGTTGAATCTAAAATCATGCATATATAGTGAAATATTTTTTTAAAGAAAAGTCTTTTGTTGCCCGGTCTTTTAAAAAAAATTTACAGAATTTGTCATTAACAATTTAAGATGAAAATTTTGAATTAATTTTAGTATTATTTTCCAATTAAATTGGAACTTTCTTTTAATAATTACTGTTAATTTTGGCCACCAAAATAAAAGTAATATGGAGTGTGGATTTGATTTTTTTAAAAATAGTACTCACTATACTCACTTTATTTAACAAAAAAAAAAAATTCCAGTTATCAAATATTATATTAAATTAGATTCATCATATGGATAACAAATTTAACTAAATGGAGTTTTGTAAAACGATGATCTATAATTGACATGTGCTCCCTAGCTATGCAATCAACATGAGATACAATAGAATGCTGGAAGCTTCAAGTGGTTAAAAAATATTATATTGGTACTTGCCAAGAAATAATTAAATAACGAATAGTATACCAGAAATATCGTATTGGCACTTGATTCTCAAGAGACTACTAAACTAATGTGTTAGCAAATGAATTGGAAAGTTTACTTCTATTATGTTTAAGCCAAGCTATTTTATAATATTAAAAAATATTTATAATTAATTAATCATTAATTTTTCTATTTAATTTGCTAGGATGTAAAAAAATTAAAAATAAAAGTATAATTTGGTAACACAAAAGTAAACTTTGTCACAAAACAAAAGTAGTGAATTGTTGTAGAACACATCATAGAAGGAGGTAACATGTAGTTTTAAATATACACACCAAAATAAAATAATAACTTAGAAAGTCTTGACATACTTGATTTTAAACCATGACACCTAAATCGCCATTTAGATGTCCAACTATTCATTCATTCTTGATATGCTTCTTAGTAGTTGAAGACTCAGCAGAAAGAAATTGTTTAGACAAATTATCATCTGGAAAGACTTCAATTAAATGGCGCTTGGATGGAGTAATAGCTATTCCAGGTTGTGAACGATGGTTAGCTACTTCATCCACAACTTTGTTAGTTGGGGTTGCAGCCATTGTAACTTTTGGATTATGATTAGTTGTTTCGGAGAGTGATTGCTATGTAAAAAATCAACAAAATAAATGAATTCAGTTAATGTATAATAAAAATAATTTATTAATACACACAAAAAGTATATATACACTAAACAAAATTCATTTTTTAATATAATAGATACATGCACTAAATCGTAAGAGATAACTTACAGTTCCATATTGAAAGGAATCATGTTCATTGTTGAATAAAGCATGCTGATGTGTAGCTGTATCCTGTCATAAAGCAATGGACCAATAATTTTATTATAATGGATAATAAAATTTATAGATGAACATCAAGTATAAGTACATTAATAAAGTAACATTTGTATTACCTCAACTTCAGAAGATAAATGAACTTGACGTTCGGTTGAATCCTATCATAAAGTACCAAGGAAATAAAGTTATTTATGCATACTAAGCCTTAATAAATTATTGAGATAATATTTCTAGTACCTCAACATCTGAAAGTAGGTCTATAATTGCTTGCATCAATTCAGGATCATTAGATATTTTATTCACAGATGAATTCCTATATTTAGGCTGAACCTTGATTTTAAATGCAAAAGTACAACCCAATATATCATCGAGTGGATCTGGGAACACATTAACGCTTTTATCACCACCCTTAAATAGACATAAACAATAGTAAACATATCAAGAAAACAGTCATAATAATATAAATAAATAAAAAGTTAGGAGTAAGTGAAGTATATAAAGACATACAGCAAACATCATGTCATTTAATTCTTGTGCAGATTTCCCTATAAGGTCTATGCACTCACGATCCCAGAGCACAAAATTGGAAGTCTGTTTCTTGTAATATACCATCACTTCCACCTTATACCTTATAGACACAAATACAATTGGCTCTAAAAATATTTAACAATAAAATAGAAAATTAATTGTGTAATGAAAAACTAAAAGTATGCAACCTTAATATACTCCCTTCATTGTATTTGCCACATGAACATCTGAATGGTCCATTTTCTACTACAGCACTCTTGTTACACTTCATGCATGATGCATAACACCATCCATGATTATCCACAATAATCCTTCCAATAGTGCCAATAGTAACACAATCTGTTGGCTATTTAGCCGAGTAATTATAATAGTCAATAGTTGTCTAGATCAATTAATCATGTTAAATTTAGTAATGGCGAATATATATAATAGAATACCGTGGTGATGTCATTGATTTGAGAGAGACTCTTCACTTCTGCTTTGTAAAAGAACTTCTCTTTCTCTGAATATTGTGATGATCCAGAAGTTTGTGAGAGACTATGACCCTTTTGCGAAGAGGTTAGTGTTGGAACCCCAATAGGCAAACTAACACCAACTCTATTGTTATAGTAAGTTAAAAAAAACATGATTAAGAACAATGAAAAAAATCTCCATAATAACTATATACAAAGAAATGACAGCACACAAAGTAACTGACCTTTCTTTAAATTGTTGTATCTCAGGCAATGACTCATTAATGAACAACTTTGAACCCTGCCATGTATTAGTTATTGTAATTGGATAAAGTCCTGTCAATTTAATAATAGGAAATAAGTTAGATGATTAAGTAATAGAAAAAAATATGACTAACCCATCATTTTTTATAGAAAAAATCCAAATCAAAAGTTCATAACCTTGAGCCTCTTTGATGCGAGCGTGTGTTAACATAATAACCACTGTCTCCATACCACCACTCTCTCTCAAATAATTCACCAATTGTAAACAGAGGTCATCCCAAAGAGTACACGTAACAGTTTGACCACTATGATCAAATAAAAATTTTAATTATGCAATCTTATACTAAGTACATAAATAATAATAAAATAGATAGAGATACTCTTTTATACCTTAGATCTTTCATGCTAAAGATGACCCTCTTTGGACTGTTATAAATATGGTGTGATGTCAACTCATGAACAACACCAATGGCATCTAAAATATGAAAGAAAAAAGGGAAAAAAGATAATAATTCATATACATGCTCACTACATTAAATTAATTGTAGAGAAAAACATAAGATACTGAAAGTTATTTAACAATAAATAGCATTACCAACTAAAAGATCACGTCGGTAGGTTCCAGCAAGGATATTAGCAAAATTAATAAAGTCATATGCTTTTGAAGGGATATTAGGCAGGTCCTGTTTTATGACAACAGTGACACCGGTAAAAATCAACTTATACGGATGCAAGCATAACTTATATTGACCCTCATTGTTTACAATTTTAAAGTTATGCATCATATAAGTGTTGTTCTCCTTTAGAGTCAATTTCCATGTCTTTAACTCCTCCTTTTTTATAAGGACATGAATCTTATCCGTCTGCAAGAACAGAAATCATAGTCCAAAAGTAATAATCCAAAAAAATAAATTATTATATCATTATAGAATATCAATTAAGAACATAAGAAAGTTAAATAAGACAACATTTTCATCCATGATAATCATTTCAGCTTGTTCAGATTTATCTTTAGTTTCAACAAACCACAGGTCTATGATTCTAACAGCAAGCTTCAAGGTATTCTTTGTGTTATCGATATCCCTTATGAAATCCCTACGACGTGCCATGCCTGTAGGAAAAAAATATATTAAAAGGACATAAAATAATCAACAACTAATAATAATCACCACAACGAATAAAAAAAAAAAAAGAAACAACAATTTAATTACGATGGTATACCAGTTGTCTCTGTTTCAAAATAAAAAGAGAAAAAGAAAATCTATTTTTAGTGTTTTCAGAAATTAGGAATTAGAAGTCAAAACTAAAAAATCTTTAATTTCTTTACAAAGTCAAATTGACTAATGTGTCTTCACAATGTCATGTGTTATTCAATTAAAGAGGTTAAAAATCAAATTTCATATGTCAACAACTTTCACATATGTTTAGTAGAGAAACAACCATATATAATTATTTTAGGTAAATAGTGTTGAAAAATATATATTGGGGAAAAAAATACATACATAAACCTAAATATGCATCCTATTTCCTGTCTATTCAGTGATTAAATCAAGAGTTAACTAAAATTCAAAGCTAAAAACCTAGCTTGATTATTGTGATGTTAATTAATAAAGCTAAATGTGTGCAACCACGTCAGCAAGTTGCAGTGATGCTGATTAATAACCAGCAGCATCAAGCACATGGGAAAGGGATTGCTAATACAACAATGATCCCATACCTATGTATATGACACCATCCAAAACTTTCAGCATATTATAAATATAGCTGCCAATAAAGCCCTGCTTAAAGGGTTCCCAATAAAGCTAAATGTATATATATGCTTTGTAACCATGCTGATTTATCAACAATAACAATATTCAACAGCAACATCAAGCACATGGAAAAGACACTGTTAATGCAACAACAAATCCCCATTCCCGTTCAGATTTTAGTTTAAACTTTGATGTTCTAAGCAATTGGTTTCATACCAATAATTTACACTGCATTTAGAAAGAAAAAAATGACATACATCTAAAAAATCCATAATTAAACCCAAATCCTACCGACAAACGCACATTCCAAAACCTTAATTTTTATTCTCCATGATAAAAAAAAATAGAAAAAAGAAGAAGAAGAAGCTCATACTTTCTTGTCAACTTTACATCACTTCACCATCTTGTTTGCTTATATGGGCAAAAAACTATAGCAGTCAAAGCTCAAATCTTTAACACCACAGAGTGATTGCAGCAAAAGTGAAGCACCCAAATGGTAGAATCAATAGAAGAAAATGAGCATGATGAAGTACTATTGAAGAACACAAAGAAAACCAGAAACTCACCGATCACAAAAAAAGGAGAATCAATCCCTGAATCTTTGAGGAACTGAGAGAGAGAAGGTACAGTGTTAGGAAATAAGGTGCACATGGAATGGAGAGAAAGCAGAAACTAAGATGCAGAGAGAAAGTGAATGAAACCAGTGACCCCCCAAAAATAAATAATTTTTTTTGCAAATTTAAATTCTGCAAAGCCAAACAATGCAGAAATGACAAAAAAATCTTGCACGTACGCAATCAAACTTTCATATCAGCTTTTTTTGGCTTTATTTATTACACATATATATGTGAAAAACTAAATAGTATGTTTGAATAAAATAATAAAAAAATAGGATTAAAGGTTATAATAAATAATAATACTAAAGATAATCTGCTGTCATGATGCTACATGATGATGTCTATTTAGGTGAAATGATCCGTGGCGGCGGAAACAGATAGCTAAGCGAGTAGAAGCAAAGAGATATGAAAAGTTTTTTACAACTGATAAAGAAAGAAACAAAAAGTGTAAAAAATCTTAGATTTCTTTACAAAGCTAAATTGACTAATGTGTCCTCAATAAGGTGACGTGTTGTTCAACTGAAAAGGTTAGAAATGAATTTTCATATGTCTACTGCTTTCATATATGTATAGTAGATCACAAACAAATGCCTTTAATATCAAAAACTCAATATTATTATTTAAAAGAAAAATATCAATAACTCAATATCATGACGTAATACTGCAAAAGCTAATTAAAAACCCTTGAATAATACCTACCAATTCCGTCCCATATCATAATCACATATTATGACCCAAGATTATATAACTTCCTCGTTTAGGACTAATAATAAAAAGAAATAAAACACATAAAAAGGAAGTTTAATTGGGTTAGCTATAAATCAAAGATTCAGCAATATTATACCCACGGTTAGTTTCCACTCCAAGAGTCCAATGCCAAAAGAAGTATTTGGCCTTTGTTTTTTCCTTCCTCTCTTTGGTTGATTTCTCTTATTTTTTACCATGTCCAAGAATAAGAAGTCTAGCTTAGGTCGTCAAAAGATCCCAATTGAAAAAATACCCAAAAAGAGTCATTTGCAAGTTACATTCTCTAAGCGTCGTTCAGGACTGTTCAAGAAAGCCAGCGAGCTTTGCACCCTTTGTGGCGTAGAGATCGCAGTTGTGGTTTTCTCTCCCGCGGATAAGGCATTCTCTTTTGGCCATCCAGAAGTTGAATCCCTCATTGATCGTTACACCACACGGAACCCTCCACAAGAGTCTAGTGCGCACCACCTCGTTGAGGCACACCGAAATGCCAATGTTCGTGATCTCAACATGCAACTCTCTCAGGTTTTCAACCACTTGGAGATTGAAAAGAAGCGAGGGGATGACCTAGACCATATGAGGAAAGCTAGGCAAAGGCAATTTTGGTGGGAGAGTCCCATTGATGAGCTTGTATTGAATGAGTTATTGCAGTTAAAGGCCTCTATTGAGGAGCTGAAAAAGAACATAGAAAAACATGCTAGCAAATTCATGATTGAGCATTCTAGTAATATACCTTCTTCGTCAATTCTTGGACCGAATAATGGACTTGGTCAACTTGCATGTTATGACACCTCTGAGAACAAACCTGGTGCTGGGATTGGTATTGCTCCGTCAATTCCAAATGCCCATTATCTCGCTTTTCGCACTGGGTATCTTTGATTTTGATTTGTTCTTTTTCAGTTTCTTTTGGCTTGCTTTTGGATTCAGAGGGGTGAATCACAAACTGGTACCTCACGATTTGTGTATTTCCTATTGTTTTCCCTCTTTTCAATAAAAAAAAATGGTTTTATCCATGTTGAGAATAATTTGTCGTCGTTTATATATAATTCATCAAGGACTCTGAACTCCAGGGGAATAAAATTTCAGCATTGATGATGCTGTTGTTCTTGGATGTATGGATTTCGTTAGTAGAAGACTATTTTTTTTTTTTCTAGTATGAAGATAACGTGTGTTGTCAAACCTAACAAGAATATGAGATAATCTGCCATGTGAAAGTTTTCATTTTACTAGTTTGAATTATATCTAAATCATTGGCGTGTCTCGTGCAAAATAAACAGTTTGGTTGATTTCTTTTGGTCCTATAATTGAACTAATGATTTCCTTAAGTCGAAGGTAAGAGATGATTGTGGATAAGATATATAGTGACAATTCAGATAGAATTGTACTTGGAATAGTTGTAAACACCTGGACACTTTTTAATGGTAAATTTTAATTTATTTTGAATCATAAGATTTAGAAAAAAAATAAAAATAATAGAATAATTAATCAAATAGAATAAGTTTGGAAGTGCTCCTTTCAATTAATTTTCATTTAACAATCCAAGTTTATATAATTTTTCAATTTCTTCCATGAGAATTTGTAAAAGAAAAGTAAAAAAGTTACAAAAATAACAAAACATTAAATTGTGTGATTCGTATAATGATACGAAATTATATCAATTTATTTATGTATATATCATATGATTTAAAGTCATTTGAGATTGTTTTATATGAATCAACCACAGGCCTTATCGTATCAAATTTTGCTATTCGATCGTGAATTGTAAGGTTCTAATGAAATGAGGTTTAAGATTGAGGGATATGAACAAAATTCAAATTAAGAAAATGGATGTCATTCCTTCTTTTGAAGGAAGAAAAATGAATGTTTCTTGGGGCCAAGGAGAAAGGGGAAAGAAATTAAAAGACATTAGGTGTGAGAGAGAATTTCATAAGTATAAATGAAATATTATGTGTAAATAAATTAATCGTTTGTCGAGATATTTTAATTAATTTTTAATTTTTTATTAATTGAAAATTTTATTTGACTGTTTGGTAAATAAATTCTTTTTAGTAGTTTTTTAATAATTTCTAATATGCTATTTAAAAAGTTATAAGTTAACTTTTTATATTTTCTTTCACTTGTGATATATTTATTTATTTATTTGGTTACTTTTTTAAAATAAATTATTATTTTTTTGTCATTTTATATTTTTTAACCACTTCAACAATTAATTTTATTGAACATTTATAAACTATGTTCGTTAAGGCATTAGTTAACTTTTAGTTTTTTATGCTAACTGAAAAACTCATTTGACTATTCGATAAACACTTTTTTTTTAGTAGTTCCTCAATAGTTTGTAACATTTTTTGAGGTTTTTTAAAACATATACACTAGCTTTAACTTTTTATATATTTTTTCACTTTTATCTTTGATATATTTATTCATTTTTCTTATTACCCTTTATAAATAAATCATTATATTTTTATTTTTTTGTCATTTTATACTTTTAAGGTATTTCAACGATTAATTTTATCGAACATTTTTTATTTAATAAGTTAATTTTTCAGTTACTAGTCACCTACTAGCTTTTCAGCTTTATTTAACTTTTTCGCTAGTTTTGTAAAATATAACCATAATTTAATAAACTAATTTTTTAGTTTTTAGTTATTAGCTAGTTTTTCAACTTTCCAACTAACTTTTTAGCTTTCACTTAATTTTTCAACTAATTTTGTCAAATATAATCTTTAATTAACCACACATTATGAATTGAAGGAATAAACTTTAACTATTTACCTTTTTTAATATAACAATTTGTTAACTTAATTCTTTATGTACCAAAATATATTTTTATAAAGATTTATTTTACATTAATTTGGTTTGTATGACTCCACAAGTAACGCATGGATATAAAATTTACTGTGTATGTCTGTGTGTATTTTTAACATACGAATAACAAACTCTGTAATTTGATCTCTCCAAAATAAGCAAGCTCTACAGTTTATATCTTATCATACAAATGTCAAATATTCTTCTTAAACCAATCACTTGTTCAGTCCAATTAAGTGGTAAGTTATAGCAGGGTCATATTGATTGTGTATTGTAATGTCCAACAAGGAGGCAAGGGGTTTCATGTAGTCATACATTAAGATTAAATTTTTTTTTATAACTTCCTAATCCTGAAGATAATTTTAACCAGAAGTAAACATTAAGATGGGGCAGTTAATTTGGATAGTGCCATAAGGCAACAGATTTATCAATGGACAGTTTCTTTTTTTTTTTTGACAAGATCAATGGACAATTTCATACCCTGATAATCATGAGTTCCCAAAACAACATGAATTTTTTGAAGTCCTCTTAATTTATTTTCTTCGTTCTCATCATAGTGAAGAGGGAATCTACATGCATGTTTAATTTACCTTATTACAGAAAAATAGTGATATATTTTTATTATGTTTCTAATAATTTTTTGAATAAAATTTAGCTTATTTTTGTCACCTTTCTATAACAAAACTTTTGAAAAAATAAACAAGTATTTCTACGAAATTAATCTTTCTTAGATAAATGTACTACCTTAGAGAAACTATAAAAGAAAAGTCATCTGCAAGTTAATTGATATGCTTGAATTTGCATCATATATTTTTATATAATTTTGTATATATTTCTAGTTTTTTTTAAAAGGCTAAAATGTATATTATTAAAGGTTAAGAAAGTCTGTACAAGATATGCAGACTAAGTAGCATCATTACAAAAAATGTTCCCCCAATATGCCCAAATACTACTTAGCTAGGCCTAAAAAATTGCCTTATCCTCCCCTTATCTTATGTCTATATAGCACTGTAAGACAGTAAGAGCTTAACAAACAAAAAAAACTACACACGGCAGAGCTCATTAAGGTAGACACTGTAATGTAATCTTTAATAATATTTTTTACTAACTACTTATTAAAAATATTGATAAAAACTTTTGACCGTCAAATATAAATAAATGTTATGAATATATTATTATGACTTTTTATTAAATGTTATGTACAATTTAAGTCATTAAACCCTTTAAAACCTTTGACAACATTGATTATACATATCATTTGATAAAATATTATAAAAATATATTAATAATATTTATTTATGTTACACAATATTTTTTAAATTGTGTCAAATAAATTTAGTAACATTTTTAATCTAAGTGTTAAAAAAAAATTATTGCTAAAGTTAAGTGTAGTAGTAAAAGTTAAGGATTGTTGTACCAGCATGCGAAGAATACTCCTGATTTTGCTACTATCTTGAAGACTAGCCACCTCCATGTCAGGGATCTGAGTTGTGCCATCAAAACATATAGATCTGCATCAGCTCCCCTAAAAATTACTCCATTACGCATCAACCATATGCTCCAACAAACAATGTGCCACGCCATACATCTCAGTTTTCTCAGCTTTCTACCCGGGAAACAGCTCCCCATTTGAAAGTACAAGTGGCTCACCATATATTTCTAGTTTATTTAGGCACATTTTCTTAGTGTTCTGCATATTTTTATTTAGGCACATTTTTTAATTTTAAAACTGAGACAAAAATTCTCAATTTTTGATCCCTTATTTCAAAATATAAATATTTGGTCCCATATTTTAAAATATCTATAATTTTGATTTTCGTATTTTAGAAAATCCAAAATTTTGGTTTAATATTTAATTTTGCCTATGTTTTATTTCTTTTATTTCTTAATTTATAATTAATTAAATCATTTTTATAGTACCTTAAATGAATATTTTAAGTTTAGGGTTCAATTTGATCAAAAGAAAAGAAATAAAATGTAAGAAAATAAAAAAAATTGACCAAAATTACAAATTTTCTAAAATAGGAGGATTAAATGTCATTATTTTGAAATGAGAGGACTAAAATCACAATTTTTTTAAAAATAGAATGACCAAATGTCTCATTTTTAAAATGAGGGACCAAAATTAATGATTGAACAAATTAGGGGACCAAAATTGCATTTAAGCCTTTATTTTTTTAAAAGTTTAAATAAACTTACCCATAAGTAATTCAAACATTTTTTTTTTACTTTAATCAATCAATTAAATCTTTTGCATTACTTTATTGTTTGTTTAATTAAAACATTTTGCATCAATTATGTATAATAATTATTAACAATTAATTTACAAAATATATCAAAATTAACGTGATTAAATATTTTGTACTATTTAAATATTTGTAAAATAAATATAATTTGCTGATCATTTTCATATATCACTGACACCAAAATTTAAATCAATCAAACAATTAATTAAGTCAAATAATTTAATTTATTTATTTAAAGTTGATAAATTGCCATAAAATATGTTAAAGTTACTATATATAAAATAAGATATTATTTTGTAAATATGAAATGCATATCTAAAAAAAGTATTTAATCATGATGTTAGATATGAAATAAATTGTATTAAAAAGAAAATAACCTATTGTGAATTCGATGACAAAGATTAATCATCATTTGTTTTCGGTGAAAATTACTTTATATCAATACTATACTCAACATAAAAAAAAATGTTCACAATATCTAATTGAAAGAGTAAAAGGAAATAGAAAAATTTACATTAATTACTTTTTTTAAATGATTATATATATATATATATATATAATCTTGCAAGATTAATTTATCAATTCAAATCTACTTATCAATAAAATAACAATATCAATATTTTGTATAAAAAATACGTTAATAAATCTTGACAACATCTAATTGATGAGAGAGGAATGAAAGAAAGACTCTTATTCTTCTTCTTTTTTTGTGAATGTAAAGACTCTTATTCTTTAAACTACATATTCTAATTTATTTGATTTAATAATTCAGTGGTGCAAGGCCTACTAATGATGTTAATAAGTTTTTAGAACATATATTCGAGTATAAAAAAGATATAAAGCTGAAACCTTTATGCGGAGAAATTATTTGACTAAATAACTATTTGAAAACCTAACCGTTTTTTGGGTGAAGGGACTACTGTTTCGATCAGGCTGGTTTCTTGGGCAGTGTGGGTGTTTCTTTTTGGGGAAAGCAGTTCGGTGAGTGCTGGACACATTATAGGATTTGTTCTTTGTTTTATATTTTGTTGGTTTTGTTTTTGCTAGTGTGAAAATTTTTATTTGTTATGAAATATGATTTGTTAACAGATAAATTAACGAAATTGTCAATGAGTTAATAAGTATGTTTTCATTGTTTCCTAATTTTTATTTTATTGATCATGTGATTCTTTATATTTAACATTTGATTTATAATAAAATGAGATCAATACTATTAAATAAAAAATAAATTCGTTTTACTTTCTCTTCTCTTTAGTTGGTCAATACCAGTTTTATCCTTTATTTATATGTTATTAGTATAAATAAGTGGTAACCTTTTATTTTATCGAGGAACTAAGGCTTTTCTTCGTAATGTCCTGATATCACTCATACCTTTTTTCTTTTCAACATATCTCTTGAGTTTACCCATTTTTTTTTAAAAAAAAACTATTTGAAAACCTTAACATAACTACATGCGCCCTAAAGAAAGGAGAAAAAAAATGGAAGCAGAACTTGTTTTCCATCGGGCAAATATATTTTCTTACAAAATAAAACCTCAAATCGATTGATTGATTTATTGGATTTATAATCTAAGACAGGGCGTAATTGTAGGATTTCATTACCAGGAAAGATAAATCGACCGTGGATATTCCATTATAAATATTAAAAAAAATCAATGAATAATTTGAACTTAAAATATTCCTTTGCTACCACCAATTTATACAATACCCTATAGTACATAATCATCATTTTTTTTCCTTTAGCCATGGATATGTTTAAGCAGAATCCGCAGAAGAAGAAAAACACAGGCCGCAAAAAGATTGAGATCAAGAAGCTTGACAATGGTAGCCACAAGCAAGTCACGTTCTCAAAAAGAAGAACGGGACTGTTCAAAAAAGCCAGTGAACTCTGCATTTTATGCAATGCTTATGTAGCCATAATCGTATTTTCTCCCGCTGACAAATTGTTCTGCTTTGGGCATCCAGATATCGACAGCATAATTGGTCGCTATCTCAAAGGAGACAAGGCAGAGTTTGAATCACCAGCAAAGTCGTCAAAAGGAAAATCAGTGTCATGTGAGGATCGTAACAGGCAAT
Source organism: Glycine latifolia (assembly GCA_013407115.1). Lineage (NCBI taxonomy): Eukaryota > Viridiplantae > Streptophyta > Magnoliopsida > Fabales > Fabaceae > Glycine > Glycine latifolia. The sequence goes on along the minus strand of CM023950.1, from coordinate 36,916,273 downwards.
ACGAAGAAGCAACGAAGAAGTTGGAATTGGAAAAAAAGAATTTGGCACAAACTGAAGTTTTGGCTAAGTGTTGGAACAGAAGGTGGTGGGAGGATCCCATTGATCAGATGAGTGATCATCAGTTGGAGCAGTTTATAATGTCTATTTATGAATTAAGGAAAAAACTAACTGAAAGGATAGGTGAGTTAATGATGCATGGAGTGATGATGCAGAATTAATGTTTTAATTTTGATGGAAGGATATTTATTTTGTCTTTGTTCTATTAAAAATTAGAGGAATAAGTTCCACATGTGACATGTATTACAGGTTATTTTGTATTTTTTTCATATTAAACTGCATAATATATGAATTATTATTTTATTTGTGGCATTTGGTATTTGATCATTTTGATATATAAAAGAAATAAAAACTTGTATGGATGATGAAATTAAAATCTGCACATGGTGCAGTTGTTTTCCAAATTAAACTGCAGTTGATTCATATCCCATATTTTCTTATTTAGAATCAATGAGGGAGTTTTGGTATCCTAATTTTTTTTAGTTTTATGTGAATCTTAAATTTGAAATATTAGTTAATATTAATTTTTCTTGTTTGGTTTGATTTTTAAAAATAACATTCTTAATAAACAACGTTTCTCGGGAATTATTTTGGTCAAATTTTTCATGAAAATATTTTCATGGAGAGATGGAAATCAATGTTTTTTTTTACTTAAAAATAAGTTTAATTATGATAAAGATATCAGGAGGTACATTGGAAGGACATTTTTTTTTGGATTATATAAAAAATTATATTAACAATTTTAATAATTTTTATATTATTAAAAAATCTAAAATCAATTCAAATGCCTATAATATATAACTTATTTATTAATAAAAAATAATATAAGATAATTGAATATGAATACTTTTCAAATACAACTATAAAATTAATGTTGACAATATTATTCTTTTAAAGCTAAAGAAGTTTGTATGAACAAATAAACTACATATATAACAAAGCTCAAATTATTTTTTTTTTATCATAATAACTCATAAATTATTCCATTATAATAAGTTTCATGAAGATCAATATTTTTACATCCTGAATAAAAAAATTATTGAAAACAAAATTAAGTAAATGAAGGAAAGAAATGCAAATTTAATAGTATATACATAAATGATTAAAAGTAAGTACAATATTAAATTCATGTTAATTTGTCTTAAATTTGATCAAATATTACATTCATTGTTTGATAAAAAAATTTTTAAGAAAATAATTTAACAATTTTTAAGCAAATGAAAGTTAGTAAATATGAATTTAATTATTTAATTTTAAATAATATTAATTTCAATAAAACATTTATAGCATATTTTAAAAAATTATAACAATTTTTAAATGATTAAAGTAATTAATTTTAAATTTATAATTTACCCACAAATATTCTTATTTTTAAAAATGTATTTATAATATTTTTAAAATTTTAAGTGAGAATTTATAATAATTTTTGGATAATTGAAATTATTAATTTGAATTCTAACTGTTCTCAATTTCAAGGAACCCATTATAACATTTTATAAAATTTTAAATATCAAGAAAATATTTATACAAAATTTAAATAATTAGAAAACATTAAATTCAATCTAATTATTTATTCTTAAATGTTTTTAGTTTCAAAATGAATTGATTAAAAATTTAAAATTTTAGAAAAACATTTACAAAGTTTAAAATAATTAAAGTTACTAAATATAAAATTAATATATAATCACAACTATTTTCAATTATATATATAAAAATATAAGTTGTACTTTTGATTGTATCTTAAAATGCATATAAGAATTTGTTTTTCATAATAAAATAAATTAAAAACTTATAAAAATTAAAAAAATATATTTTTAAATCCTCTTCTTTTTTATCTTATGTTTAATTATCATTATTAGTACAAACAGAATCAAGTAAATGTGTGTACCCGAGTGGGATATACAGTATAAAATATGTGTAGGATAATATTTATAATTCCTTTAATTAATATTTACTCTACAACTAGTTAATACTTTTAATTTATTTAAATCCATTTTTATATCATAAAATATTAGACTTGATTTGAAATTTTACTCTCCCCTCTATATATAATTTATTTTACATCATCATACAAATTAATTAAAAATGTTTACTTAATTTTATATATATTATGTTGGATTGCTCTTTTTTCTATCAATTACGAAATTCAAACAATAATAATTATTAATTTATTTTCATGTCTATTAAATTACTTTATAATAATATTTGGTGAAATATTTTTCATCAAATATTTTTAAAATTTATTTGTTTCCATTTAATTAAATTGTCAGTTAATTTGGCCAAGTTTCTCATGAAAATATTTTCATGTGAAGGTCAAAATCTAAGTTTTTTACTTAAAAAATAAGTTTAATTACAATAAAATATCAATTTACTCTTATTAAATTATTTAATGAGATATTTAAATAATTAAAAATTATGATAAATATATTGTTTTTGTTTTTATATTCCAAGGAAACTTATATGTGACAACATTAATAATCAACCCAATAAGTTTAGTCATTCTTAGAATCATAATTATTAGGAATGGTGATTCTGGTACACAAAAAAATTTCTCTTGTATCAAACTACTCTTCTTTAGTATTTCACCTTTTCATCTAACCAGCGTAATAACTCGTGCTCTGCACGAATCTTAGTCTTAAAATTTAAAAATTCTTATATTATTATAATTATTAATATATTTGTAATATATATATATATATATATATATATATATATGTGTGTGTGTGTGTATATATGGGTGTGTGTGCATGAGTGTGCATATGCTTGCAAGTATATTCATAGGTATTCTTTAAAAAAATTAAAACAAATACTTTTAAAATATATATTTGTAATAAAAATATTTTTTTTTAAACTTTTATATCTATACTAAAATTATATTAGAATAACTAGGTGACTAAGAAGTTGGAATTGGAAAAGAAGAACTTGACACAAATTAAAGTTTTGGCTAAAGGTTGAAAGAGAAGGTGGTGGGACAATCCCATTAATCAGATGAGTGATAATTAGTTGGAGCAGTTTATGGTGTCCATTTATGAGTTGACAAAAAAAACTAATTGAAAGGACAAGTGAATCGATGATGCATGGGGTGATGATGCAGAATTAATGTTTTGATGCATGGGGTGATAATGTAGAATTAATGTTTTGATGGATGGGTAATGATGTAGAATTAAGAAAGATTTATCTTTTTCTTTTTTTTTGTTCTATTAAAAACTAGAAGAATAAATTTCACATGTGATATGTATCAGCATGCTATTTTGTATTTTTTAGATTAAACTACATAAGATATCAATCATTCTTTTATTTTTAGTATTTAATAATTTTAATATAAATAAAAACTTGTATGAATGGTAGGGGTGTTCATGGGTACAGGTCACTTGTAAATTTGAACCGATCCGAATCGATCTGAACAGTTTGGATTAGGTCATTTATGTATTTGGGTTAAAACCAAACTGAACCGTTCAAAACCGTTTATGTATGGATTGGATCACATGTTTAGATTTATAAATCTGTTGACTCAATTCATGAACCCGTAATAAAAATATAAATTTTATTATATATATATATATATATATATATTAAAATTTAAAAACTAAAAAAATAATTTGACAATAAAAAAGGTGTGGTACTATAAATGTGTGGGCCGAATGAAGGCCAGCCTATGATCATCTCATTTTTGTTGTGAAGGTGTAGACCGTGTGGTACTGTAAATGTGAGTTTAGTTGTTTAGGTTTCATTTTTTTATGTGTTGCTCTGTTCTATCTCATCTCATCTTCGTGCTTCTGTTCTCTCTCATCTCATCTCATTCGTTGTGCTTATGCACCAGCTCCTTCTCTATTCTCTCTTATTTCAGATCGATCAAGCATCAAGTTTACCTCTGTGCTTTCTTTTTCTTTTGCAACAAAGCATTTTTTACACTCTGTAAGTTAAGACTGACACATTAGGTTTTACTTGTGTTAAGAATAATAGTATGTAATATATGTGTAAACATGAAAGGGTACTTAAAAAATTTCCCGATATACGCATTGTTTTGAATCATGATATAAAATAGTAGTTCTAAGAAAAAAAAATTAAATGGGTAACCCGTTGGCTCGAACCGAACCGTTCATGAACGGGTTGGGTTTAAAAAAAAATTCTGAAACTCGAACAGATCAAATTTGATTGGGTTGAGTCATAAATTTGGCCAAAACTGATCTAAATCGACCCGCGAACACCCCTAATGAATGGTGAAATTAAAAACTACACATGATGTAGTTGTTTGCCAAACTGCAGGTGATCCGTATGCCATCTTTTCTTATTTAGAATCATGAACGTAATGTTTGGCATAAGAAATTTTTTAAATTGTTTAGAGAATATGATTAGGGGTGTTCGCGGGTCGGTTTGGGTCGGTTTTGGCCAAATTTATGACCCAACCCAATCAAATTTGATCTATTCGAGTTTTAGAATTTTTTTTAAACCCAACCCGTTCATGAACGGTTCGGGCCAATGGGTTATCTATTTAATTTTTTATAAAAAAATTACAATTTTATATCATGATTCTTTCAAATATTCAATACAATTAACATAATATTATCAAATGTATGAAAGTAGTAAAATTAATTCATTTAATACCATCAACATAATATTATAAAATAGACTTATAATATAAATTAAAACAAAAGATTCTTGAACAATATTTACTATAATAGTATAAATCACAACTATTTTTTACAAAATAAGTTTTGTTACAACCAAATTTGTTGAAGCAAACAAATGAACAAAATATGATTCATTAATATTATAAACATGGTAAACATAATATAAAAAAAAGGTAAAACAAATAACAATATACCTGAAAGTAATAAATTAAGAAGTTTCAGCACTTACAGTTTCAACACTTGGAGACCTAATATTAACAGTATAAATAGTCAAACAAAACAACTCTAAAAATTTAAACACAATCCCGTTGGCACAAAAATTAATTGATATTTTATACAAATATAAAAAATGAAATAAGGGATTACACACATGATTCGATCTTTTTCGCTTCATTTATTTCAACTTGCAAGTCATTAACATTTTGCTTAGTAGATCTAAGCCAATTTTGGGCACAAATGAGAGTTTCAAAAATAGTAAGACTCAAAGAACTACGAAATGAATCCAGAATTCTACCCCCTGCACTAAATGCAGACTCAGATGATAAAGTAAATACAAGAATGACCAATATATCTCTAACCATATAGGAAAGAATATAATATTTGAATGCCTTCAATTTCCACAAATTCAAAATATCAAACTCAGGGTGGTTATCTTCAACATCATCCTCCAAATACCTATCTAACACAATTTGTGTCAAGTAATGTGATATATATACGTGTACCGGGAGCATCTACAGTATATTCAAAATACTTAAGTACTCTTTCATGTTTACACATATATTACATGTTATTATTCTTAACACAAGTGAAACCTAATGTGTTAGTCTTAACTTACAGAATGTAAAAAATGCTTTGTTGAAAAAGAAAAAGAAAAAGAAAGCACAGAGGAAAATCTGATGCTTGATCGATCTGAGATGAGAGAATAGAGAAGGAACTGGTGCAGAAATGTAATGAAGGATATGAGATGAGAGAGAATAGAAGCGTGGAGATGAGATGAGAGAGAACAGAGAATCACATAAGAAAATGAAACCTAAACAACTAAACCCACATTTACAATACCACACAGTCTACACCTTTACAGTAAAGATGAGATGATTATGGGCTGGCCTTCATTTGACCCACACATTTATAGTACCACACATTTTTTTATTGTCAAATTATTTTTTTAGTTTTTAAATTTTAATATATATATATATATATATATATGAAAATAAATAATAAAATTTATATTTTTATTACTGGTTCACGGATCGGGTCAATGGATGTATAAATCTAAACTTGTAACCTAACTCGTACACGAACAATTTTGATTGGTTTGGTTCGATTTTGATCAAAATACAAAAATGATCAAACACAAACTGTTCAGATTAGTTCGGGTTCGCGGGTGACCCGGAACCATGAACGCCCCTAAATATAATATTGGAAATGTGAGTTTCACATATTTGACTTGATTTTAAAAAATAACATCTCTAGAAAATAATATTTTTTGAGAATTATTTTGGTCTAGTTTCTTATAAAAAATATTCTCATCGGAGGAGGTGAAAATCTAAGTTTTTCAAGTTAAAAAATAAATTTAGTTATGATAAAAATAACATGTTACTCTTATTAAATAATTTAATGATTTAAATAATTAGAGATTGTAATAAATATATTATTTTTACATTCCCATAAAATTTACATGACACGTTATTAATCAACCAAACAAATGTAATCATTTTCTCAGGATTCATGATTTCATAACAAAATTTCTTTTATACCAAACGCCCCCTCAAAGTTATATTATTTTCTCTTACTCATGTAACTAGTACTCTTCCTCTATTTCACCTTTTATCTATTTTTTCATAAGTTTAGATGTATAACTTAGTTTTATCTAATGAAAACATTTAAACTAATTTTACTTATATATATCTTTTCTAATTAACATTTATTGAGAACTTTATCCAAAATATATAATCCTAATACTTATTTGGGTAAGGACAGGAAAGTATAGCAAATGACAATTTTACGTATTTGTAATTTTGTATAGCTTTTGTTCAAAATAATCATTCTGATTTCTGAATGTTCGAATTACTTATAAAATAAAAAAAAATATTTGTTTTGAAATTCTCCCAATAAAGAAGACAGGGGAGGGGAGGATGGAATAGAATTCTCTGTCCATAATGCAATTCATTTTCTGATTTTACATATACTATCCATAGTATGTCAAAGTAACAGTAGTTCCCTTTATAGATATTGTTAGTTCTTTGTGAATACTTTATTTATTCGTAGCCAAAGAAAAAAAACGTAGTGAAATATAAATTGTAGGATGAGAGTAACACAATACGTCCCAGCAAAGGGAGGAAAGGAATAAATTTTTTGAGCCCTTGGGAAAATGGAAGCTTTAAAACCAAGTTATCTAAGAGAAAGTCTCAGGAGGCAAGAAAGGAAATTTGTTGTCAGCTTCTTATTTTTGTAAACTTTCTGTTGAAAAGAGAGGGAAAAGGCTTTCCTTGAGCATGCACAAGTGTGTGTCCAAAGTCTGGTACATATTTTATTATCCTTATTCTGATCAATGTGATCAAAATAAGTTTCCTTGCCCCAAGTTAAGTTGGATCAGGATTCTTGGAAGTCAATACTCTAGAATTCATCTTTCAATGTGTTCCTTTGTTTGCCGGTAACAATTTAAGCATGTTCTGCTCATAAAACTAAAGACAAAGAAGAGAAAATCTATTCAATTACAAATGACAATTTAAGCATGTAAAAAGAACTTCACTTGATTATTCAATTACAAATGACAATGAGAAAGGCTCTATTTATACTAATTAATCCTGTAGGGCTATTTTCATCCAAAAGAATTGAAAATTCTGGAATCTAATTATGACAAAATGGATGTTTACAAGACTATCATTATGGTGCATCAATGGGTTGTTTGCCACTCATTTAACGGTTGATAGTATTCATCATGAGTCATAACCCCTCCTTAGTTACTATTGTAACAGCATGGCCCGTCTCAATTTATTGTTGCAGAACTTGCAGTAGCTAGTCATCACTTTAAGAGTACCTAAAACATTTATTTATGTTGTTATGTGAACTCTTAAACGAATCCACCACGCACTCTCAAGTCTCAACCATGAAGATTCGGACAGCTAAAAACTCCTTTGCTTCCTTCTAAAGATATTCTTAATTTAACAAGACTGCCATTGCTCCTCCCATGCAATACCTATATATAGCTCCTCAATTATAAGTTACATGTTAGAGCCCTCAGACACATTCTTTCATAAGAACCATGAAAAACTTCCACACAGCACTACTTATCTTCTTCATTGGGTTTTTTTCCTCAAGTCTGTTTCAAGTTTCAGTTGCATCTATTGTTTCAACCGGAAATTTCAATAAGGACTTCTTTGTGATATGGTCTCCTACCCATGTGAACACGTCTGCTGATGGACATGCAAGAAGCTTGAAACTGGACCAAGAATCTGGTACTAACTATCAAGTTTAAATTAACTAGCTGTAATACCAAAACTAAAGATTTTTTTCTTAATTATGAGTTTGGCTTATTATTATTGCAGGGTCTGGTTTTGCATCGAACCAGATGTTTTTATTTGGGCAAATTGACATGCAAATCAAACTAGTGCCAGGTGATTCTGCAGGCACTGTCCTGGCCTATTATGTAAGCAACCCTTTACCCTTCTTTTTTCTCATTGTTTTGAATCATAAAAATATATACTCATTTTAACTTGGCAATATATTTTTACAGCTTACTTCTGATCAACCTAATCGAGATGAGATAGACTTTGAGTTTCTTGGCAATGTCTCTGGGCAGCCATATATTCTACAAACAAATATTTTCGCAGATGGAACTGACAATCGAGAGGAGAGGATTTATCTGTGGTTTGATCCAACAAAGGACTTCCATACTTATTCGGTGTTGTGGAACATGCACCAGATTGTGTAAGTCTTCTTCTACAATCAATGTAAGCTTTTTATTTGCTCCTCAATCCTTTATACTTGGTTGATAGAGGAAGCAACTTTAATAAATTACTTATATTGATAGAAACAACTCAAGTCAATCTGATAAATGCACTTGTTTAACTTCACTAACATACATAATTGAGAAGTTTCATCTGCCTTAGTTTTTGAAGTTGGATACGGTTAAGGGTTCAACTTTGCCTTTTTCAGGTTAATGGTGGATATGATTCCTATAAGAGTTTATAGAAACCATGCGGACAAGGGTGTGGCATTTCCTAGATGGCAGCCAATGAGTCTGAAAGCAACCTTGTGGAATGGTGATAGCTGGGCAACACGAGGTGGCCAAGATAAGATTGATTGGACAAAGGGTCCCTTCATAGCTTCATTCAGAAATTACAAGACTGATGCTTGTGTGTGGAAAGGGAACCCAAGGTTTTGCAGAGCAGCTAGCCCTACCAATTGGTGGAACCAATACAGCTCTAGCACACTTACGTCCACACAAAGAAGGTGGTTCAAATGGGTCAGGAAATACCACATGATTTATGATTACTGCCAAGACAATGCGAGGTTCCAAAACAATCTTCCAAGGGAATGTTCTCTTCTCAAGTATTGATCAGAAAGGAGGATGATTGCTTCGGTTTCTATATTTTTTTTCTCCTTTCGGTTTTAGTTTCAGATGTGTTGTTACAATTTTTCTTATGTCTGATGCCCCAAAGTTAAAAGCTAACTTTCATTTGCTGAATATAATCATTTGTTAGCCTTCGAAGTAAAGCTTACAATCATAAAGGTGAAATGTCTTGGTTGAGTTAGGAAAGGTTTTTACTTTTTAGGCCTTACGTATTTAGTTTTCAGTTAAAATTTAATTCATATGTGAGTTATTATTACATTCTTTTTTACTTTGTTGTATTTATTATTGAATTAATTTATTATCGATTTTAATTAATTTGAATTAAAAATATTATTAATATTAATATTGATCTATAAAAATTAAATATAATATTAAAGATTTATAACATTCATACATTTTATTTAATCAATTAAACAAATCTCCATTTGTTACGTAATTCTATAATTTGGATTAAAGTAAACATGTTAATTTTATAGAAATAATATTGGCTAATTCCTATACTTATTTTTGTTACTTAACTCCCGTATAATTTGAATTGGAAGTGAAAAATTAAACTTTTTTAATTATAATGTTATGTCTTCTATTGTCTTACTTGTGACCTTAAGATCTCGGCGCAGAGGAAGCAGTGTGGCTCACACACTCTCTCCTCGGCCCCTTCGCTATTCCCTCCCTCTCCGGCAAGGCCTCGATCACAACGGCATGTTGTCCTCTGCAACTGGGGTTTACGTTGTATGATTTATTCCTTTTTTGTTGTTGTAGGTCTTGTTGATTGGGGTTTCTGGGTTTGGAATCTGTGGGGTCTGTTAATGGGTTTGGAATCTATGGGGACTGTTAATGGGTTTGGAATGGTGATTGGGGTTTTGTATTCATGATGTACCGTGGTGGTTTGGATTTCGGTGGTGTGGTTTTGGTTGTGTTCAACAGAAGTATACATCCGTTATAAGACTACCTAGTACAATGCTCTCGGAGGTTTCATGCTATCGGTATGTAAAAAGGAGAGATATTATATGTAATTTTATTTTTATAAATGTAAAAAAAGTTTTTTTTTATTTGAATTCATCATCAACAAATCATGAAAACACAACTTTATTAAATAAACAAATATACATCCATTATGACCGAAAAAAAATCAAACAAAAAAATGGAATTATGATTGCTTTTTTAATTTTTTTTCATTCATGTGAATAATGAAAATATAATTTTGTTGTATAACTAAAAAAAATTGTGTTTTTATTGTTTAATTTTTTCCACCCTTGGTCAATTTAGATTATGTTTGACAAACTGAAAAAGTAATTTATTAAATTATAACTGTTTGATTCATTGTTATTAATCACAGCTGCCTATGAACTAGGATCTCAATTTGACTCAGTTATCCTCTGTTCAGCTCGAGTTCCCCAAAAAGGGTTTGGTTTTATCTGGTCTTCAACTTAACTTTTGGTGTGATTTGTCTGTCACTGGACTGGAGTTTTTCTACCCCTTGTCTTGTGTGCCAAACAGATTTGCTGTATGTTAGTGGCTATTATAATAAATGAAATAGTTTAATTGTTTAAGCATTCAAAATTCACAATTTTAATCATGTTGTGGTTCAATATAAACTCAAATCCTTGTCTACAAAAACTTTTAATTTGTCTGTGCATGATGGCGCTGGTTGGGTTTTCTCTGACATTAAATTTTGTTTGTTGATGCAGTTTTAGGGAAGGTTAAAGACTTCCTAGGAGTGATGTCAGAAACAAATAAGCGACTGGAACTTGATGCAAAGGTTGAAGCTTGATTTCTGATAGAAGTCATGATATCTAGCATATAGTAGTTTTTATACTAAAAGAATCAAGAAATCGATCATAATATTTATCAATAAATGCTAATATAAGTGAAAGTTTTCATTATTTTATGTTTATCACTTATTCTTTGAATTTTTATAGCAAGAAACCAAGAAAAGAAGAAAAGAAAGTAAAATCAAGAAACCTCTGGATTTCAAGATCTTGATTAAAGATTTCACAAAGATAAAAAATAAGAGAAGATTTTGATTAAATATTTCATAAAAATAAAAGTTAAGAGAAAATTTTGATTAAAGATTCCACAAAGATAAAAGATAAGAGAATATTTTGATTAAAGATTTCACAAAAATAAAAGATAAGAGAAGATTTTCACACCCTAATTATAAATAGGGACTTAGGAGGCCATAAGAAAGACACTGAGATAGAGGCACAGACCTAGAGGCTGCTACACACAGAGATTTACAAGAGCAAAACAAGAGAAGAGGATTCTTGAAGGACTAAAGTTAGGCCAAGAAGATTGCAGGGTTTGAGTATTTTTATTCTTTAAAGATTCTTGATCTATTTTTATCTATTTTTTTAGTTAAGGCTAAACATAATTATGTCTAGCTAATTCTCTTTATTGTGATTAGGGCCACGAACCTTATATGAACTCCTTTGTAATTTGATTGATTTTGTGATTCTTTTATGCTAAAGTTATTTTATTTTATCCTGTGTTGAATGAAATATATCTTTGTTAGAATTGATCATTCTAATGAAATTCTGAGGATTAGGGTTCACAATAGGAATATTGGGGTTTTAATTTCTGACTGTGGTAAAATAACAATTGGTACATTATCTAGGGATATGGATGTATGGTTGGAGATAAATTGATATATCATCTTAATGCTTAATCTAAGAAAGATTACTAAGGAATTAGGATTTTTGCTTGGGTTAAAGGGTTAAAGTCACTAAGGAATTAAGATTTAACTATTTTTATGTTAAGATATATTTTCTGAATAACTAGGATAATTGAATATAGTAATCAATTCAAGTAAAGAAGATAGAGATCAAAAGGTGAATATGCTCTGACTACAATTCTTCTTAATCAATTTTTCAAATCTAATTAACTTTGTTTTTAAATTCTTATTGAATTTTAATTTTGTTATTTAATTTCCTCAATTCACAGTATAATTCACAATTCAATTCAAACTTTATTTTATCTAATTTAAAGATAATAGTTACGTTAATTTTGGTGTCTCAATCCTCATGGAGACGATACTCTATTTATCACTTTATTACTTGGAATGATTGGTACACTTGCCAAATCTGCAACAAGCCATCTGTTTTTACTGCTATGCAACTATTTTCTCCCTTCTTACTTTATTCCTCTTGTATAGCTTTACGTAACTATACATATATATAATATGTAGGACAATCCTGAGAATTATGATATTGAAGAGTTAACTGGAAATTATCAGAAGTTATTGAAATGATCAGTGTCAGTCACGCTATTATCTCTCTTTGTATATCAATAATCCCTCTACCCACCTGTCTATATTACTGACTTGCAATTATTGAATTAAATCATTTATTTTGCTTTCATTTTCTTGCAGGATTTGATGCTTGGTGTAGCTGATCTCCACACACCAGAGGCAGTGGCTGATGCTGAATCTGCAATTTCCACTTGTCAGCCTGTGATTCCATTGGCTGCTGATGGTAGTGAAACAGATTCGGAAGAAAGTAGTACTGATGATGATATTGATAGCAGTCATCGTTATCGTAACGATGGAAACAACAGTGAAAAGCATTTGTCTCTTGTTCAAAAATCTATTTCCAGTAAGGATAATATTCATGGAAAAACAAAGGGAAATGGTCATTCCAAAAAACGTCCAAGGATAGTTGAGCTATGATGAGCCTAACCGGCTTTTTAGGATTAGATTCTTATGCTTTTTTTATACATCTAGGGTTGGAATTTTCTGTATGACAGTATGATTTATACATCCAGGGATGGAATTTTCTGTATGATATATGCTGCGTTGAAATATAATCAATGTATTTACGACCCCTATGGCATGGGCAGCTGGTGAAGTAACAAGACTTGCTACTTGGCTTTATTGTAGAGTTCTCTATAGGAATTTTTAAATTATTGCGTACGAGCATTAAGTTATTGACCTTACTAATTTTCCCTCTTCTCAGCCAACGAGAAAAAAGAAAAAGAAGACAAAATACAGAAGAAACAAAACACTCATTACCACAAGCTGTGGCAAATAATAAATATTGTAGGAAATAGGAAAAAATAGCATCGATAATAAGTTTTTTGAGTGATTTAGTGCTCGACAACTGTTGAAAACTTATTAAGATACACGATGTCATCCTACTGAAAATGGACGTCCGGGTGAATTTTAATTTTGTCCTATGTATTGTACAGACACAGCATATATTGGGCAAGCTGTGCTCATAGCAGAATTGCTATACATTTTATAATTAAATCAAAGTGTGGTATCACGTTACAACTTACAAATTTCTGTCTCACTTTCAACAAAGGGACATTTGGTTTGTCTAGACTCTAGACAGTAGACAAGACTACGAAAGTTTATGACGTTACAACTTACAAATTTGTCTCACTTTCAACAAAGGATCATTTGGTTTGTCTAGACTCTAGACAGTAGACAAGACTACGAAAGAATAACTTACATGTGTACGTGTATGATGCACTTTGGTTGAAGAATTGAATTTGTTTTTATCTAGATCGACCATGTTTATGACTACCACAATTATGATCAACATCTAACGAGGATATGAGTCAGTAATAGAAGCCTCATTGACCGATTCTTGATCTTGTCTAGTTGTGTATTCGCTTGATCTTCTTGTCCTTGAATTAAACTCCCATAACTGTATGTCCGGAAGGTTTCCAGTTCTCCTATCCACATAAAATGCAGGTTCTAAAGGTAGTGGGAGAGTGCAAGAATGGCTATTAAGCACGTGTAAAACTGAAGCCATGGTAGGTCTGACAGCTACATTGTCTTGAACGCAGAGTAACCCAATGTGGATGCATCTCATTATTTCATTTTGTGAACCATTATTTATTGTGGGATCTACGATATCTGTAGCTCTTCCTTCCCTCCAGCTTTGCCATGCCTGCATAGATTTGCTTGGTTACATATATATTGTTAGATTCCATTTCTATTGTAATGTAGTTTATTAACACGTAACCTTCTCCAGTTTGATACGTCTAACAAGTAAGGTAAATGGAAAGAAATGGTTGGCTTACGAAACTCAGTAGATCCTCTATATAATCTCCACCATGAATGCTGCCATTTTTTTGGGCACTTACTATCTCAAGAATCAGTACACCAAAACTAAAAACATCAGACTTCTCTGAAAAATGTCCATGCATTGCATATTCTGGTGCCATATATCCACTGCACAATAGGATGATGTATAGCTTAATTAAGTAAAACCATTTTCCAATCATCTTCAACTTTTACACAGTTTTCAATTGCTAAACCCAGTGATATTATTAGCAAGTAATAATGTAAAATACATTCGAATACTTACTAGGTTCCAACAATCCTATTAGTGTCTCCATGAGTTTGATTCACACCAAATAGTCTTGCCAAACCAAAATCCGATATTTTTGGATTCATCTCTTCATCTAAGAGAATGTTACTTGCTTTGAGATCACGATGGATAATGCGCAATCGAGAATCTTGGTGGAGGTAGAGGATGCCTCGAGCAGCACCTACAATGATTTTGTAGCGTTTTTCCCAATTTAATTGTGGTCTCTTGGTTTGATCTACATAGACGAACAAGCCAAATGAATCTTAGAATTATGTAATTAAGCTCAGTCCTAAGCCACAATTGAAGTAATAGAGGCATGGTCCACTTAAACAAACATTCAAATTAAACCTACCAAATATGAAGTAATCAAGGCTTTTATTTGGAACAAATTCATAGACAAGTAGTCTTTCTCTCCTTTCTAGGCAGAAACCAAGGAGCCTAACTAAATTTCGGTGCTGAAGCTTGGCCACTAAAAGCACTTCATTTTTGAATTCTATATCCCCTTGTGTAGAATCTTGTGACAACCTTTTGACAGCAACCTCTTGTCCATTGGAAAGCCTACCCTGAAAATATATCATTCTGGAATAGTAAGCTCTCTACAAGTAATTGTGCATACCATATTTTGATGAAATTACATTTAGCAGTGTTATCTTACCCTGTAAACAGCCCCAAATCCTCCTTGTCCGAGTTTATTAGAATCGCAAAAGTAATTTGTAGCATCTCGTATGGTGTTAAAGCTGAATTGCAATGACTCAGAAATGTCAATTCCATCATCATATTCTTCTTGTTCTTGAGCTTCCCACGGAGAACAGATTCCAACTAGTAAGATTTTCAACACAAGCTTTATCCCACTATGCTAATAAAAAGTTCAATGCGATCTACAACTAATAATGTTAGATATATTTTCTTGTCGTGAAACCAAAACACGATAGTTATTCACTTCCTTTGTGGTTGGCTATTCCTAGCAGCAAAGTAATAGTTTTTAAAAGTTGAAGAATTAAATTCATCAATTTAAAAATATAGAGTACTAAAAATTTTAGGGATAAAAAACATTTTTTTCCAAAGATTAATTAAGTGACTTCAGTTAAATATGTGGGTTCTAATGTGTTGCATGTAAATAAAAACATGTCACAGTACTAGTACTTTCACCTACTTTTGAACTTTTCCCGTCGCTTCGTCCCTCTTAGACAGATGTAGATAAAAATGAACACCACAGCCACAACAGCAACAACTGGTACTGCCACTACTATTGCGATGGTCGTTGTGTTACTTTTTCCTGCAAATCAGAATCCTCAGTCCCAGATGCCACAGATTAAGACAACAACAAAATATAAACAACTACTATAACTAATTACCAGGCCATCTAAAACACGATTTTTGAAAACATTGAAGCAAAAGTACTTAATTTTGACAGTACCAAAAATACTTAAAAGCTGTATTTATCAATAATTTTAATGGATTGATACCTGAATTAGATGGAGGAGGGGGAAGGTCTGGGACTGGGTGAGTGGAAACATTGTAAAAAGGGTACAATTCATATCTGATATTACAACTCGGAAGCAGGGAGCGTGCACCTCGTTTGCCGCCACAGCAGCTCGGAAAGACACTGATGGCGGTTGAGAGGCACATTTCACACTCAGAAGTGGACAAATCAGGCGTGCATTGCGCCAAGGTGTACAAACTATAAATGGATGAGCTCGTCAAATTCGCTTCTTTTGTAGCAAACAACAAATTATGATGATATTGATAGTTCTTCACGGCCGCCTGCCTTACATCATTCAACGTGGCTGCAAGTAACTCGTTGAACGGGTTAATGTCCGAGTCGGGGACGCTCTGTTGGTTTATCAAGGTAACACCTGGGAATGTGTTGTTGAGGAAGGAAAGGTTAGAGTAACGCACCATACACTGGTCGTACCATATTACGGACTCGGTTTGGTTCGTGCAGAGGTGTGTGATGTTTTTGGCCGCGGCGGCAACACAGTCGTGACAGAAGGAAGGGATGGCGTCGCCGCGGCAGAGGAAGAGTCCCTTGACGTCGTGGATGGTGGTGAGGTAGAAGCCATCGTGGAGGGAGGAGTTGGAGACGAGGGATGAGAGGAGGAGGTTCAAGTTGGTTTGGAATGTTGTGTTGGGTGGGTAATATGATCCCTTTGTGCAGACATGTGTGCTGTATGTAGGAGCTGCTTCACTTGAAGAAGTTAGCAAGTTGATCAACAGAGGGAAGAGTAACAAGTGCTTTGAAGAGGATTTCAAGATGCCCATCTCTCTCCCGAGCGGAAGGCTGCTGTAAAATACCATTTTTGTTCTTCCCAAGCAGGTTTTGTGTTGCTGCGCTTCGCTGAGTTATGTGGGGGCGTTGCATTGTGATGCTGTGATGAATTTCAAATCCGGCAGCTTTTTTTTTATTTGTACGAATTCAACATTGTACCAAGCTATTTACAATACTATACTTAAGTCTTAAATTGGGATCAAGAAAAAAAAAATATTCTATCGAAAATGCGAATACTTTTTTTTGTTGAAATAAGTAGAAAAGATTTGGTTAGATATTTTTTAAGAATTAACATAATAAAATTCCATATTTTATATATAAAATAAATAATTCACTTAATTTAATATTTATCTTGGATAATAAATCGAATCATATAATTATTAATCTATTTTTTTCTATTAATTTGAGGAAAAAAATTCAACAATTACTTAATTAAAATCATGAACCATTAGTATGTTGTTGAATAAAAATGAGAAATGTCAATCTTTGATAATTTTGTCATTATTGTTTTCAAATATGACCGATGAAATATATTACACTTGACTCACTTGGTTCAAATTCCACAGCTGCGAGAAACCGTCGTCTCTGTGATGTTGCTTTCGTTTTGCAAGAAACCTATAAATATAATCCGTATGCAATAATTATTCAGAGTCTTGCTAACAATTGTTTTTCTATAAGTGAGGTTCATCATCAGGCCGCCGGAGAAATATTTATATTGTTATAAATATATATTTTTTTATTTCTGATATATATTTGAATTTTACATTTTGATTTCTAAAAAAATGTCTTTGAGTTTTTTCCTTAATATTTTAAATTTTTTATTTTAAATCCTTGTAGTTAATTAAGTAATGACACATTTATTAAATATTTAATAACGCGATATGTCACAATTCAAAAATCATCAATATTTATTTTAAATTTTAATTTAAATATTTTAGCCATTAAAAATCATCATAATTAATTAAAGATTGAGAATCCTCCTTCTGCGCGCTCTCATCTTCCACTTTTGGCACCCACACCCTCCCAGCTCCTCGACCTCCTCTGCGCCAACCCGACTCCCCCTCTGCCCTCCGCCTCTTTTGATGGGCCTCGGCCCAACCCAACTACTCGGCCCAGCCCTTCCATGCTCGAACTCATCTTCCACTGTCGAATGTTGGAGTACCCATTGGAAGCGTCTTCACAATTTCATGTTGCCTTGTTTGAAGTGGGGGAGTCAGCGCCACCAACGCTGCACCAAACTCCTCTCCAACTCCTCCTCCGTCGAAGCTGTCAAAGATCGTCGATCTCCAGTGCCGTGAAAATTCGACTCGTCATCGCCGCCACCCCTCACCAATGCCGACATGCAAATGCACCTCACGTGGTCGCGGTTCCTCGTAGCTGACGAGGGAACCAACACCATTAGGGAAAAGCTCATGCTTAATCTCAAGACCGAGGCCGATAGGATGAAGGACACGATTCTCGACAAGGAGATCATAGAATACAATAATGATGTCGAGATGAACGACGCGTCGCCACCGCCAACGGAGGAAGAGGCGATGCCACCGGTTACTGGAGTGAGGACGTGAAATCTGCGGACACGCCGGGATCCGGTGGCAGGAGACAAGGGAGTGAGGAGGGGCGGTGGCAGGGGGTTGTCGTTATTGCCGTTGAGGATGAAGTCGCCAAAATGGAGAGGGTCGCTGTTGAGGTTTGAAAAAAGGATTAAGTTTTGGGTTTTGGATTGCGTGTGAATTAACGGTTGGGTTTGGTTTTTGACTGAGGTAGCGTTGAGATTGGGGAGAGGCATTATGTTATTGGCTGCTCAGGATACAATCGAGGATTTGATGCATGGATGGACCTGGTGGGGTTTCCCCAGAGCATTAGATGCGTGTGTCTTTGTTATTGATTCCAACCCAATTTTTTTTTTTTTGAAACAAATAATTATGAATTTTAGTTGTCACAAAAGTCTTATTAAATATTTAAGCGATTCATACTCATTTAACTGATGATAAATATTTAAAATAAAACTTTTTAAATATTTGAAAATAGATTCAAAATTTTTTATTTTCAAAGATTAAATACAAAATTCAGATATATATTAGAAATAAAAATATATTTAAGTTTTTTTTTTTAACAATTTTCTCCATATTGTTCCATTATATTGCCATATTTGTTTTTGAAATTTGGAAACCCGTTGGCACCTCCTTAGGGTATGTTGAATCCAAAAGATACCAAACCTGATTGTCTTATTGGGATAATTTATTACCAATATCAATATGGCTTCTATTAGAAATCTGTCGTTGCTTTAGTATAAGGGGATCTATACTTCCAATTATAGTTGATTTGGGTTCTGAAGTTTTTGGATATGTGCAATTCACAAATTCCCTCGGGAAAAGAATAAAAATAAAAATAAAAGCCTTATTGACTTTTAGGTTAGTGCTAGCCTTTTTGGCTGGCTCCGATTTTATTATATTGTCAAAACTTACAGTCACGGTAACTTTTTCCTTTCTATTCGAAAGGTTTTAAAATATATAAGAACTAGTTTGTGATCCGTGCCTACACACGGTAAGGCACCGATAACATCTATATTTATATATTTACGCATGTTTTAAAAGTAAGTGAATAATAAAATATGTATTCATTTTATCGATGTTACTGTTGTCAGAGATGTTTATGTTTCTAATATACTATTGTTTATAAAAGACTAAATTATTAAGTGAAAAAAAAAATTGATATATTAAATGCATTCATTCATGATAGATATATTAAGTAATTGCCCGACTGTGATTTGGAACATCAACTTGACAATGTCATATGTCTTTGTATCGACTTATTTAAAAAAGAAAATTTCTCTTATAAATTTTGTAAACCTTCTGATAAGAATAATTATTTTCTCTAAAATAAACTTTTTCAAATATAATTTAAAATATCTCATTATCTTAACCTGATAAAGTTTAAAGATAAGTATAGTCCTCCTTAATTAAAAATAAAGATAAGTATAATCTTAATTTTATCATTTTAATTGAAAGGAAATTTTAATTTAGGCACATTACTTTTTATATCTCATAATAGATAATTCACTACTAATAATGATTATAGCCCGACAGGTTTGGCATTTTTTAGTTAAATAAAAATAATGTCATTAATAATCAATCAAAGCACAGGTTATTAATAATATAATAAAAAAAAAGTCTAAGCACAAGTTTTGCCTTAATTGTACAACAAAATTACGAAAAAAAAAAATCAGAAGCACAAAAAGACGAAACACCGTACCCATTAACTCCGTTCAGTACGTTATGTTTATGTTTGGACAATATATTTTAATTAATTTATAATTTTTTATTAATTAAAAATCTTATTTATTTGATTATTTGATAAATAAGTTTTTTAATGATTTATTATGTTTTTCTTAAAACGTTAATTTTTATATTTTATATTTTTATTTTTAATATTTTTATTTATTTTTCTTGTTATCTTTTTTAAATAAATTATAATTTTTATTTTTTTGTTATTTTCTCATTTTACATTTGTCAATTATTTCTTTTAATAATTAATTTTATCAAACACTTATAATTTAATAAGTAATATTTTTAACTTTTAATTTTTAATTAATTTTTTAGTTAATATTGTTAAATATAACCTATAATTTTATTGTCAATCCTGATATTTTGCCTCTGCAGGATCAAGGTAGTTTCTTCCGCCTTAGCTGCTGGAGCATTGATCTTGGTGCTACTTCCTGTGTTCTATCTTCTTCTTTATAATTTGAGTACAAAGGCACCATTTCTAAATGTGATTTAACGAATCTAGGTTTTACACCAATATTTCATAATGCAATTTCACGAGTTGTAGTGATGTGAAGAGTCGAACCAAGATCTTTGTCAGATCTCAAAAGCTGGATGGAAAACAAAACCATCATGATTAGTAATTATTTATCTTTTTTAAATGGGCATGTCTTGGTAATTGAATGACAGAATGGGATGCAAAACAACAAAATTGCCATTAATCAACAGTGGAGTAGTGGACTAATGTCGTTTATGCAACCTAATCTAATAGGCTTTTTGTTTCTCCTGAAGGGCATTTTGTTGGCTTCAGGCCTTCACCTTGAGCAGGCTTTTCACTAACTTATAATATACTTGTACTAATAAAAGATATCTATCTACAATAAAAAGGTCACATAGCATGCTTTGATTTTGGAGGTCAGGCTGGTCAGCTAATGTTAAAAACAAACAGTGCACAATATATATTTTAATGAATTGCCAGAAGAAATCTATACCATGTATCTCAAGATCTATTACATTGATTTCTAAATTATCTTGTTTCCAATTGAAATGGGAAGATTAGCAGAAAGAATAATTGGCTCTTTGCCCTTATGAACTCAAGGTCAAGGGAAAGAAATTTTTGGTATACATTTGGGGTTGGAATTTTCGGTATGACTTATGCTGCATTGAAATATAACGTATTTATGCAGCCAGCCAGCCACATAAATTAGATAATACAATGAGAAAATTTCAATCTACCAATGTATTTATGACCTCTATGTCAGGGGTCGCTGGTGAAGAAACAACACTTGCTATTTGCATGGCTTTATTTTAGACTTTGCTATGTCCTTATAGGAATTCTTACATTATTGCATATTTGCATTAAGTTACCGTCCTTGCTAATTTTCCCTCTTCTCAGCCAATGAGAAAAGAAGACAAAATGCAGAAGAAACAAATTAAAGCAGATATATATTCACGAGCTATGACAAATTATAAGAAAAATGTGGGAAATAGGAAAATTAGTGTTGGAGTCAAGTTTAACAAAAGAAAATAATGTTTTATAAACAAAATTCATATCTTATCATGAGGAGAGATACCCATATGTGTTGGACCGTACTAAAGGTAGAATTATTTTAGGGGAAGATTGGAGGAAGGATATATGAAAACGTACCCAGCTGATTAGTGTTGGATCATACCTCAAGTACAATATACTAAGAGTATATTTGATAGGACTTTTGGAGTTTATAAGTTTTATAATCAGAACAAACTGAGGATATCACATTGTATAATTTAAACAAACTGTGGGTATCATTATGACATTACAAGTTTCTATCTCACTTTGAACAGAGGGACATTTAGTTTGTCTAGACAAGGCTTTGAAAGAACAACTCCAATGTGCCCCCATACACTGCACTTTGGCAGAAGGATTGAATTTTTTTGTTCTGAATCGACTATGTTTATGACTATCACCACTATGATGGAAATCTAGCGAGGATATGGCTCAGTAATTGAAGCCTCATTGACCGATTTCTGAGCTGATCTAGTTGGGTATTCGTTTGATCTTGTTGTTTCTGAATTAAGCTCCCATAGCTGCATGTTTGGAAGGTTTCCAGTTCTACTATCCACATAAAATGCAGGTTCTAAAGGTAGTGGGAGAGTGAGAGAATGGCTATTAAGAGCGAGTACAATGGAAGCCATGGTGGGTCTGGCAGCTTCATTGTCTTGAACGCAGAGTAACCCAATGTGGATGCATCTCATTATTTCATTTCGTGAACTGCTGTTTACTGTGGGATCTATGATATCTGTAGCTCTTCCTTCCTTCCAGCTTCGCCATGCCTGCGTGAATTTGCTCAGTTACAAATATTATTAGAGTTAGATTCCATTTCAATAGTAATGTAGTTAAAACGCAAACTTTTCTGATTTCATACTTCTATCAAAAAGGAACATCAACAGAAAGAAAATGATGACTTACAAAACTTAGTAGATCATCTATATTCTCTCCGCGACGAATGCCACTATTTCTCTGGCCACTTACAACCTCAAGAACCAATACACCAAAACTAAAAACATCTGACTTCTCTGAAAACTGGCCATGCATTGCATACTCAGGTGCCATGTATCCACTGCATAACAATATTGGAGTATGAAAAAGCTTAATTAAGCAAAATCTTTCCACAATCACCTTCAGCTATTCCACAGTTTTCATTTGCTTAACCCAATGATATTTTTAACAGCTAATAAGCTATAAATTGTTTGAATACTTACTAGGTTCCAACAACTCTATTTGTATCTGCATGAGTTTGGTCCACAACAAACAATCTTGCCAAGCCAAAATCTGCTATCTTAGGATTCATATCTTCGTCTAAGAGAATGTTACTTGCTTTGAGATCACGATGGATAATGCGCAACTGAGAGTCCTGATGGAGGTAGAGAATACCTCGAGCAGTACCGGCTATGATTTTGTAGCGCTTTTCCCAATCTAGTTGTGCTCTCTTGGTTTGATCTACATACACAAATAAGTCGTATGAATCTTAGTACTATATAAATAAGTTTAGTCTTAAACCACAACTGAAGTAATAGAGGTATGGTCCAATTAAACAGACATTCAAATTAAACTTACCAAATATGAAGTAATCAAGGCTTTTATTAGGAACAAATTCATAGACAAGTAGCCTTTCTCTTCCTTCCAAGCAGAAACCAAGTAGCCTAACTAAATTTCGGTGCTGAAGCTTGGCCACTAAAAGCACTTCATTCATAAATTCTCTCTGTCCTTGACCCGAATCTCTTGACAACCTTTTGACTGCAATATCTTGTCCATTGATAAGCCTACCCTGAAAATACCATCAGTCAAGAAGAGTAAGCTCTCTGCAAGTAATTGTTTATAGCATATTCAATCAAGTGTTTAACAGTGTTATCTTACTTTGTAAACAACCCCAAATCCACCTTGTCCAAGTTTATTGGAATCAGAGAAGTCATTTGTAGCATCTCGTATGGTGTTAAAGCTGAATTGCAACGACTCAGAAATGTCAATTTCATTATCATCATCATCATATGTTTCTTGTTGAGCTTCACACGGGAAAAATATTTGAACTAGTTAGTTTTTCATGTGATACGAGAGCAATATTACAACAAAAGCTTTCTCCAACTATGCTAATAAAATATTCGATGCCGTCTAAAACTAATGTTTAGATATAATTTCTTATGGTTATTGACTTCGTCTGTGGTTGGGCTATTCCAGTATTCCTAGCATAATGGAGTAAAGCTTGCTTATCTCACAGCTTGCTTATTGACTTTCTCCAACTATTCCAGTGTTCCTAGCATTATTTTAATTTTGCAAAATGGGCTGTTTATCTCACATGATTTAATGGAAGAAATTACTCTAGATTAAGATGTTTTATGTATCTATCTAGAAATATTTCGCTTATGATGTTAGGTTGAGTTGCATGCATTTTACTTCATTGAAACAATGTAGGACAATTAAATAGAAAATATGTCACAGTAAATGAGTACTTCTACTTACTTTCAAACTTTTCCCCTGGCTTCCTCACTCTTATACAGATGAAGAAAAAAATGAGCACCACAGCAAAAACTACAACAACTGGTACTGCTATTGCTATGGCGATGATAGTTGCGTGGTTGCTTTTTACTGCACAAATCAGAATCCTCAGTGGGACATTCCACATATTAAGATAATAAAATATCAACATGTTCTGAAGATTAGGTATGTTTCCAAAGAAGGGTATGTAAGTGAGGTTAATCCTCTCCTTATAAGCCTTATTATTAAGGTCATCTTAAACACGACTTGTTAAAACTTGTTACCTTATATATCCTAATTCCTAAAGATAAATTTCAACTCTTCCAAGCCAAAAAAATATTTTTCGGAATATGCAAAATATTACCAAAACTGAAAACACGAAGCCGCACAAATAACTATGATTGATTCCATCAAATACAGATGCAGGGTATAATATTTGTTGTTTCTTTAAAACAAATACACACCATCATTCGTACAATTCAGGTGAAATTTTTTCCATACTATTTAGTATTTAGTTAGCACTTTTCTTTATTATTTTTGCCTCTGTCATGTGAATAAGGAAAACAAAACCGCACAAAGATCAAGATAATATGCAAAGCTTATAAAAAAAATGCTTACCACATAAAAAAAACAATTATTGAGTACCACATTAGGTGATCTTTATATACACACACGTTGATTGGCCAATTCTGTAAACTGTTAAGAGTGTTTTTGTATCAGGATCGAGTCCAGTCTGTGTAGCCGAATTATAAAGGCAATCACAATGCGGACCGACGATCCCGATAGCTGTTAGTTAAGAGTGTTACAACAATCCGGAAACCATATTTAACCAATCAAACTATGATAGTAGTGGAAGAAGAAGACGTTTAAAATTCTTTTAAGACATGTAACAACTGTAAGATGAAACAATTAAGTGAATTAATATTAAGATAGATAATGTAATTAATGACTACGTACCATCTGAGGTAGTGTTAGTGGTGGTAGAGGAAGGGGGAGTTGGCGATACATATGCTGTATCTCCATAGAAGAGAAAGGAGGTTTCGAACCTCATATTACAACTTGGTCTAACAACCCTGCCACCTTTTCTGTCTTTACAGCAATCTATTGGGATACGTTCAATGGACTGAGACAAGCAATCGAAGCACTCTGACCCTGACAAGTCCGGTGTGCACTGAACAAGACCATATATGAGCTGATTATCAGGAACAGATGTATTTCCTACGGCATACTTAAGACGAGAGTCACCTGATGCAGCTTCGTTTTTCAAGTTACCCAGCAAGGTGTTGACATCTTTATTGAACTGATCCAAGTTCGTTGCGTTGTTCATGTTGTTAGCATAAAACGCAGGTCCATTTTCCATGAGATCGAATATTGAGCGATCTGAGTAGCGCAACATGCATTTCTCATCCTCGTACCACCCAATTGCTTCCTTCTGGTTTGGACAGAGCTCTGTGAGATTGGCCCTGGAACCGTTGAGGCAACTTCGGCATTCATCTGGCTTAATGTCTCCTCTGCACAGTCCAATGGCGTACACTTTGTCGGTGTTCTCCCCTTGTGAGGAATTGTAAAAACCGTATTCAATCTCTTTATTGGAAGTGAGAGTGGACAAAAGGGTGTTGAGGTTCGTCTGATAGGTGCTGTTGGCTGTGTAGTTTCCTCTAAGGTGATTAAAATCACAGCAGTAGTGATAGCTTTGTGCAGTATTGTGTACTTGTATTTCTGTATCGGTGCTGGCTTCAGATATAAAAATTGTTACGAGAAGACAAAAAACAAAGGAAAGTAGACTTGATGAAAGCACAGCCATGTTGGTTGTCTTCTGAGAATCAGAAACAGAAATAATTAATACAGAATGATTGAAGGGAAAAAAAAATTAATATAATACTTTTTTAATAAAAAATTACAAATTTGATTTGGACGTGATCAAAGGGTGACGGCCTTGTAAATAGTTTTAAACCACTCTCAAATTTATAATATTTTATTAAAAAAGTATTATATTAATTTTTTTTCCATGATTGAAGCTTTTCTTTTTTTTGGATATATGAATAAACTTTCATTGGCTGAGGGAACGGTGACTCATATGACTCAGGAGTAGTCTTGTTTCTGTTTGTTTCTTTCCAATGAATATAAACAAATAAAAATTATATCTCATCTTGTTCTATCTCTGTAAGTATAAACAACCAGAAGTGTTCAAGAATATTTTCCTAAAAAATAGATGCGCATTACTTTGATTTGTGCAATTCGTGGATGGGGCTTCGTAGAAAATGGCAGTCATGTTTTTCTATGGGTGTAGTCTTGTAAGGAACAAAATTGTGTTTCTATTCACATGGGAAAGACATTATTGTTTGGATGACTAAGGTTGATCCTGGTAGGTTTTTTTCAACAGAAAAATTATCATAGTTGACTGAGTCCGAATTGAGGGCTCAAGTCCACCGTATATATTTTCTTCTTGTTTGTTTTTTCTTCAATTAAAAATTAAAGTGTTTTTTTTCAATCTATTCCTATGTTATTAATTAAAATACACAATTTGAAAAACAAAACTCTTACAAATTATAATTCAAGCAAGATTGTTTTCCACAAAAACATATATATGCTCTAAGAAAGAACAAATGTCCTCTTACAATAACAAAGGAAATATTGAAGTTTTAGGCATGAACTACTCAATTATATGGTTCACTAAAACATTATTAAAAATGTTTCATTAATACTTTAATAAACTAATTTTTTAACTTTTAATTAGTTTTTCCGTTAATTTTGTCCAATATAATTCTTGTAATAGTGTTTAAAAAATTACTAAAAAACTTCTTACCAAATAGTTAAATAAACTTTTTATCTAATAAAAAAATAAAAAAACTAATTAAAATATTTTGTTGAATTATAAGTCTACGAAAGACTACAGTCCCTACCATCTACGCATGAGGCTGTCAATGAAAGGAAGCTCCGCTCCAAAAAAGGACAAGGATTGTGTGTGTGTGACTGACTCTGATTGCTTAATGCTAACACAAAATATCATGAAATTGAACAGCATGATTGGGAGGTTTAAATTTAGACGTCTCAATTGTATATACTACTTTATTTTTATATTATATATTTGAGTATTTATTCATAAAATACTTTTATTTTTATTCTTTTAATAAATTCTCTTCTTATATTTTTTTCTTCCTTTATTATACAGTGAATTCTATACAAATATATGAGAATGAGATTAATTTTTTAAGTTATTATATATTTTAAAAAATTAAATTATTATATTTTTAATTCAAAATTTAAATCATTCTTAATAAGAAACCTTCTAATTTTTAATAATTTTTTATTATAATATTCACATTTTTAAATTTAAATTAACATAGAAAAAGTTCACATAAAGAATATCTTTTTTTGTGTACATATCTTGTTATGGTCTAAAATTTATTTGAATGTATAAAAAAATTGAATTTTAATTATTATATATATAGAACGACAGTGTAAAGACTATTGAACAATTTCATCTAATTATTAATTGTTATTTATGGTAAAATTGTTAATTAAGTTTTGTAATAATTATTTTAAAAATTACATCTATGCTAATTTTTTATTAATTTAATAGTGTAAAACTCTTTAAATTAATAGAGTCTCGAAATTGAACTTTAAAAAATTATAACTAAAAAATGTGATTAAATTAAAGTTACGATATAGAGATCTTTTAAACTATCATTCAATTTTCATCCTAAAACCACTTTATCTTATTATATTTTATTATACATAACCATGCTATTATTAGTGCATCAGTGTAAAGTATTTATTTTTTTCGATAATTAATCTTTATTAAAATAAATTTGACAGAACATTGTTAATTAAATATTTCATTTCAATTATGTTTTTCATTTATAACGTTCGAATTCAAAATTTTAATTAAATGATTTAGATTTAGTTTTACTTAGATTAATAACTTGTTAGTGTAAATAAATTTAATTAATTCGTTGATAATGTAAAAACAATTATACTAATAGCATGCTGAAACTTAAATTTAAAGTAGAATTTAAATAAAATAAATTATTCTTGTACTCACAAAAGTTTTTTTACGACAATACATTTAATTACATATTGTTATGTATTAAAAATTTATAGACTTTAATAATAATTATTTTAAAAATCATTTTAATTTATTTTTTATTAATTAACAATATATAAAAATTCGCTTAATTATTAAAACTCTAAATAAAGGCATATAAGTATAAATCACAAAATTTTAAATATACTTCAAATCAAAATTAAGTTTACAAAACTAAAAATAACCGAAGTTAATACACACGCAAAAAGTGGAAAGTTCGTATCCGAAATTACTACTCTTCCTGTAGCTTATTTACCAAGAGATTCTCCTGATGATGGGCTAACTAGAATTACTTTCAAAATATTTTTTCCTTGGCTTCCTCTCATTCTTAAACAGAAATAAAAAATGAACACAATAACAACAGCAGCAACGGGATTATATCTACCGAAGTTCCTGATGCGTTGCCCTTATCTGCATAAAACATAATTAATCACCGTGTGAGACATCTAACCGATTAAGGAAAATAAAACCAGGAAAACAACACTGTAAAACTTGATAGTAAAAATTTGTTAATAGGTCCTGCAGGTAAAATCAACTTTCCCCTCATCAAATGAATAAGAAATAAACTAAACCCCCCACGATCGAAAAAAAAAATGTTCCAAATCCACTAATTGTTGTTGGAAATTAGTGAAAGTCGAAGCATAATGTGACAAGTACCTCCCAAGGAGATATAAAATTGGTTAGGTAGTAAAGGATGAAGCGAGAAAAGAATAAGTCATAGGTTTAAATCTCTTCGGTAATAAAAATTAACAAATTAATATCTAACATTTATTGATAAAAAAATATAAATACCTCTAGAGGAATTGTTATTAGCGACCGTAGAGGATGGTGACAATGGTAATGATGATGATGATGGTGAGGGTGATGATGGTGATGGTGACGGTGACGGTGAAGAAGATAGTTGGTATGCTGGAGTCCCATAGAAGAGAGATGCAGTTTCAAATCTGAGATTACAGCTTGGCCTAACAATTCTAACACCTATCCTGCTATTACAACAATGCGAGACTTCTTTGATGGACTGAACCAAGCAGTCATCGCACTGTGGCCCAGACAAATTAGGCGTGCACTGCACGAGCCCGTATATGGTTCGGTTATCTGGACCACTCACACTTGCTGTAGCATATTTACTTTGAGAGTCACCTGATTTAGCTTTGGTTTTCAAGCCATCAAGCAAGTCCTTAACCACTTTATTGAACTGGTCAACTTGTGTTGCATTGAGCATGCTCCACTCAAAATACGCAGGTCCAATTTCGTTGAGGTTGAATATTGTGCGGTCTGAGTAGCGCAACATGCACTTCTCATCCTCGTACCACCCAATTGCTTCCTTTCGGTTTGGACAGAGTTGTTGCGTGAGATTGGCTCTCGAATGTTGAAGGCAGTTGCGGCATTCACCTGGCTTAACGTCTCCTCTGCACAGCCCAATGGCGTACACTTTGTCGGTGTTTTCTCCGTACGTGAAATTGTAGAAACCGTAGTCGATTTCTGTGTTGGAAGTGAGAGTGGACAAAACGGTGTTGAGGTTTGTGTCATAGGTGCTGTTGGTTGTGTAGTTTCCTCTACCGTTGTTATTTTCATCACAGAAATAGAAGAAGTTTTGTGGATTCTTGTCTGCGCTGGCTTGAGATGTGAAATTTGTTATGAGAAGGAGACAACAAACAAAGGAAAGTGACCTTAATGAAAGCACATCCATGTTAATTGGTTGTCTTCTGGGAATCAGAAGTAGTTACAAAGCTTTTTTAGATATGAATCAGCTTTTATTGGCAAAGGATATTGAAGTGATTGGCTGAATGAAAATTCTGCTGTTGTTAGCTTTTATAACCAAAATTAATTTGAGGGTACAAGCTACAAGGTTTGAAATTTTTTTTCTATTTTTTTTTTTTTGTTATCTACCTGTTTCTATGGGGCGATCTAGTTTAATATTATTGGGACCAATAATTTATTAATTTTTTTATTTTTTATTTTGAAGTGAAGAAACAAAACTCTTTCAATTCAATTCGTGCCTGTGGGTCCTTATGTTAACTACTACTACATTATGTGACCAATATTGATCTTGATATGTTTCCACTAGCAAATTTAACATAGTTGACTTGACTGACCCCGAAGTGGGCTAGCTTAAGTCGACCGGTTCTACTTTTGTTATTTTTCCTTGAATTAAAAATTAGGTTTGATTATTTTTATATTTCAATAATTTTTTTTTACTTAAGATAGGAAATTTGACTTCAAGAAAGAATACTCGTACTTCTTGTGCTCTGGGAATGAGAAGTAACAAAGGGAAGATTGAAGCTGTAGAAATGAACGAGATATTATTTACTCAATTATTAATTCCAGGCTTACTAAGAGATTGTTATAATTTGATCGCATGCATAAGCTAAAATGACATAGCGAATTAAATCATGTGTTAATTATATAATTTTAATTGATTTATAACTTCTTTGTTGGGTGTTGACTAAGAAAGACTTCCACCAGGGCATGTCGTGGAGGAACTAAACATTACAAGAATAAAAATTTGTACGAACTGAAAAAAAACGCTATATTCGTAACTTCTGAAGAAAATTAGGGAGACAATTTTCTGGCATTCCTCTTTCTTATTATTTTTTAAACACGTAAAATTTAAAAGAATCTAACATGCATGTAGTATTATATATCATGATTTTGTCAATAATCTTTGTATAACTTTTAAGATATTACTATAAAAATTAATGAATTTATTATATTTACTGATTTAGTGAATGAGTGTAAAAAAAGTATTATACTCTCAGTGTTTTCCCCGAATGAGGAATTCTAGAAACCGTAGTCAAACTCTGTATTGGTAGTGAAATTGGACAAAAGGGTGTTGAGGTTTGTTTGATAGGTGCTGTTGGGTAGTTTCCTCTAGCGTGTTAAAAATCACAGAGGTAGTTTTGTTCGGTATTGTATACTTGTATTATTTATGTATTGGCGCTGGCTTGAGATATAAAAGTTGTTACTACGAGAAGAAGGCGAAAAGCAAAGGAAATTAGACTTGATGAAATCACAGCCATGTTGGTTTGTCTTCTGAGAATCAGAGAAGAAACTAAAAATAGGATAATTCAAGATTTTTAATAAAGTTGAATAAGCTTTTATTGGCCAAGGATGAAGTGTGTTAGGTTTTTTTTGGTTGGGACACCCGGAGAACGCCTTGAATTAAAATTTCTAAATTTTTGTTTCTACAAAATGTGTATGGAAATGAATGTATATATGTCCATTCAACATAATTTTAAATAAACACACCGTGATTGGGTGAATGAAATTTCTACTGTTGCTAGCTTTTATACCAAAAGAAAGAAGGATTCCCTTACCGAATTTGACACGAAACATTTTTCTTTTGAGGTGTAGAAACAAAACTCCTTCAATTCAATTCGTGGGACGTTATGTGACCAACATTGATCTTGATAAGTTTCCCATAGCAAATTTAGCATAGTTGACTGACCCCGAAGTGGGCTTAAGTCGACGGTTTCTATTTTTGTTATTTTTCAATAGGTTTGATTATTTTTATATTTCAATTGTGTGTACTTTTGATTTTTTTATTATGAAAACGAGACAAGATAGGAAAGTTGCCTTAAAGAAAGAACAGTCATACTTCTAGTCCTCTCAGAATAAGAAGTAATAAGGGGAAGACTGGAGCTGTAGAAATGAATTAGCTTCCTATGGAGGAATATAATATTAAAAACACATTCACTTTTATTTGGTTGAAATTTATTAAAAATTACAAAATTTTGCAAGTCTCAAGACATATTATAATGTTCTCTATCCTAATTTTATAATTTTTAATAAATTTTAATAAATTAGAGAAAATATTTTTAAAGGAATGTGTTATATGTTCCTAACGCTACTCGTAGCTTCTATTTAATTACTCGATCGACAACAGGTTTGCTAAAAGATTGTTGGCATTTGATTGTATGCATAAAATAAAATCGAAGAGCGAAAATAATCCATGTGCTACAGTAGTAACTTTAATTGGTTTATAACTTCTTTTTTGGGTGTTGAGTGCATGCCGTGATGAAACTAAACAAGAATAAAAAAAAATGTAGGATCTAAAAGAATACTATATTATATATAGTATTCCTTTTTCTTATTATTTTTTAAACACAACAAAATTTTAAAATTTTAACATGCATGTTTTGTCATTTTAAGTTGCCAATAATTTTGGTATATACAATTTTAAAGATAATTATTTAAAAAGTTAATAATTTTATTATACATATTAGATAATTTATTAAATGATAATAGAAAAATATTTTACACTTTATCATACATAATATTTATTTTACTAATGATTAATTTCTATAAAAAAAATTGGATTATCAAATTTAGTAGGATTCTGTGCTTTCAATTATTTTGTTTATTTGCAGTACTTAAATCCAAAATTTTATTTAAAAAAATTGAGTGTAGTACCATTTAAACCTATCACTTACTGATATTAAAAACGATTCTAAATGTAAATAATTATCCTAGAAATATAAAAGGAAGAATGTATATTCGTGGAACTTGATAGTATTGGTTGAGGTCAAGATACGAAAAGTTCAAAGTAAACGCACGCGTTGATTAACCGGGCCACTTCCATGTCCCACACTTCACGGGGTGTTTCTTTTTGCCGTGTATAAGTACTATTATAAATAGGTAAAAAAAACATAAATATTATTTTTTAATAAAAAATTATGAATTTGGGATATTTTTGAAACATATTACCAATTTGGGATGCGGTAACACGCCTAAAATGAGCTTGACTGGTCACACCCAGATTAGGCGTAGCTAGGGGGGTAGTCACGCCCAAATTGGACGTGTTTCACCCCGTGGTGACATGTGTCACGCATACATGAAGTGGTGTGTATATAAACTTCGGAAGGTTATAAATTTTGACTGAAATGTTCGATTGAGACAAAATCGGTGACAAAACACTCGAAATTGAGAGGAGAAGGCCTAGGCATATAACCAAAGGGGATTTGGTCCACTCATTTTTTCAAAAAAAAATGTCTCTAAGTACCTCAAAATTATGATTTAATCTTCAATCATCCAAAAATTTTCTTGTTTTTCTACTTTTTTAATTATTTAATTAGTTAATTTAATTTATTTTTTTATTTTTTAATTACTTCTCTTAATTTTGAGCGTTTTGACATATCGTACGTTTCAATCAGACATTTCTATCAAAAGTTATGACCGTTCAAAGTTTATATACATATTTAATGCTATTCTTTTTTTTATGATTACAAAATAAATAAATTTTATTTAATTTAAATATTCAGTTACCAATAATATTTACTGACCAAGTGATACACTGATACGTCACGTTACTTAACAGTCAACATTTTTTCTTTAACAATTAACTTAATCAATTTATTAATGCAAAAGAATTAATATAATAATTATCCGAAAACGAAAGTTGCTTTTATAAATTATTATTTAATATTATTAATTGTTATTTTTATCTAATTTTAAAGTATATTTAGACCTTTATTTAGTATATTTTTATTTTTTATATTATTTTATTCAATATATTTTCTATATTTTTTAATATTATTTTATTTGATATAATTTCTAAATTTTTATATGGTTTTGTTTAATATTTTTTGGATTTTTTATATAACTAATTTTTAATATAATATTTTATTTAAAATGCTTTCTATATTAAAAAGTTATTTACAATTTTAAAAATAAAAATTTTCAATTTTTTAAAAATCGATATCTATTTCAGTCGCTAACACTTTTTGGGACTAAATATTATAGTTGCAAACATTAAAAAAATAATATTATTGCAAAACGTGTTAGCAACAAAATTAGCGACGGATTAGGTCACGCTCATTTTGGACGTGATTACCTATCTCAGATTATTAATATATTTCAAAAATACCTCAAATTCATAATTTTTTATTAAAAAACTAATATTTATGTTTTTTTCTACTATAAATAGCGATCATAAATTTATATCAGTAGGTTAATTCTGACAAGGAATAAAAACTAAAAAATAATACATAAATTGTTTATAATTTTATACTTTCTATTAATATTTTTTATATTATATCATAAATTCTTTCATATACTGATATGTTTTTATTCTCTTTCTAAATGTTAAATAATATATTAAGTATTTATCCAACATGTTTTTAAAAACTAATACATACTCCCATAGTGTGGTGGTTTTTCGTGGGATCATTATGAAAAATAGTGTGGTGGTCCTATTATCCTTCTCATAGCGTGGATGACAGCTTGCCATAAAATATGGTTTAACCGTGAAATGGACCAGTGGTCCTCTTTTATTTTTGGTTGACCCATGTACTGATCTTAGTAATATATGTTTTATTATTAAGTAAAATTTATGTATATAATTATTAAACGTTGTTAACTTTTTATATAGAATAAATAGTATATGTATTTTGTTAAAAAAATTAAATATATTTTAGGTCCATGATAAATTAACAAATTTCATTTTAAGTTCTTAATATATATATTTTTTGCATTAAATCTTTAATAAAATGAAAAAATTATTTTTGATCATTGATATTTTATTTTAATTTTTCATTAATTAATATATTTCATTTTTTATCTCTAATAAATTTTATATTCGTCCCTTTCAAACATATCTAAATTATCAAGGGCAGGTTGCATAGTACTCTATTCATCTTGCCCATCCCTAAATGTTGATATTTTATATTTGTATATACTGAAAAAGATATATTTTGTTATTTTTTTGAGTTTAATGGTCATGCAAATAATATAAAATAGTTTTGTATCATTATTCCATCATAAATCATTATTGATATAAATTTTAAAATAATTATCATAAAAATCAATAATCTTATTATACATGATAAATTGTAATTAGAAAAATAATTAAAACTTTTTATACTGTGAATGTAATATTCTTTTTCTCTTTTTTTTATTACTAGGTACATTTTATCAATTTTGATGTAAATGAATAAGTCATCAAATTATTTTAGATTAATATAAGATTGTATAAATAAAATTTATATTAAAAGATCTTGTAATTAATTTAACAGTGAGTTTTGGGACAAAACTATCCCATTAAGTTTTTTTATTGATGAAATAGTTGATATATGTTACACCAGAATAATTAAAGTAGTTTCTAAATATAATTAGAATGATTAAATAAGTGATCATATGCTAGATAAGCTAATTTTAATTAAACCGACTTATACGTTTCCAGTCAAATAAATGAATAAATAATTAAACCAACTTATAAGTTATTAAAATAAATTTTTATCCTATATACAGAGAGAACAAATCAACATTTCAAGAGCAACTAGCTGCAACAATATCTTAATTAGAATGCCCATATTTCTCTGTAATCCTTCTCATACTCATATCCATATCTCAATCCAACACCCAACCAAATTTGTTTCTCCACTCCTGTTCCAATGATGACAAGGTTAATTACACTGCTAACATCACCTACCTGAACAACCTCAACACCCTTTTGTCCAATCTCTCTTCCAACACACAGATTGAGTATGGCTTCTACAATTTTTCTTATGGCCAAGACAGTGACAGAGTAAACGCCCGCCATTGGGCTGTGCAGAGGAGATGTTAAGCCAGATGCTTGCCGCAGCTGCCTCAATGATTCCAAAGTCCTTCAATTCTCGCGCAACTGTGTCCAAATCAGATTCTCAGAAGGTGGCAATTGGATGGCTTGACGATTGCATGTTACGCTACTCCAACAGCTCAATCTTCAACACCAAGGAAACTAATCCTAGTCTCTATACGTGGAGACATACAGGTAAAGCAACCGATGTTGATGAATTCAATCGAGTGCTGAAGAACTTGCTATATAGCCTCGCAAGCCAGGCTTCATTAGGGGCTCCCGGCATAAGTTTGCTGCAGCAAATGCTTCAAGACCAGGCTTGCAAACTATATATGGTCTTGCGCAGTGTACACTGTCAAAAAAAGATTCTAGTGCATGCTTGTTTGAGACTATCGCTGATATTTCAGAATGTTGTGATAACAAGAATTGTGCTACGTCTGTAACACCCAGCTGTAATCTAGCCGTCGACCGTCGTGTGACCAGAGGCAGAGGCGTGAGGGCAAGTGCGGTGCGCCGGTGCCCACCCTTAAATTTTGGTTAGTATTCAATCTCTCATTTGTATTCTGTGAATGTATTTGCTTAACGGTAGGTTGTGTTGGAAGAGAAGCCGCAGAAGGAAGGAAGAGGAGCAGCGCTGGAAGAGAAGAAGATATATAATTGAGGGTTTTGTTTATTTGGGCCTGGTTGTTGCTTTCTGCACCCATTTTATTACTTTATGCAGTTTTCATTTTCTATTTTTTTAATTAAATAATGTTAGTTACGCACGCAACTGCTTCTTCAGCGTCATCACGGACCGGCCTCCGTCACAGCTACGTGTCCTCGGGTGCCCACCCTTCATTAATTTTCTGGATCCGCCCAGTAACATCAGATATGAGGTGTATACCCCTTCTATGATGCTACCAATGTTGTTTTACCACCAACAACAACACAACCACAGGCATCCACAGAAGTTAAACGTTAGATTCTGCTTAAAATGTAAAATAATTAATGACAACGTGAACTAATTAATTGAACTTTCAAGTAGTTTCTTATGGATATGTAAAGGTAACACCTACAAAGGATACGAGTTCTATAAAATTGAAACATTAGTTGATGACAGCCTTTTGAAAGGACTAATTATTTCTGATACTAGAAATGTAGTATTAATAAGATTGAAGTTCGATCTGTTTTGGCATGCAGGAAAGAGCAACACATCTCGAACTGTAATAGCAGTAGTTGTGCAATTTATTGCCTTTGTCATACTAGTCAACCTTATCTGCATCTATTTATTAACGAGGAGGAGGTCACGGAAACACATTGAACTTGAAGGTAAGCTAACATGGCCTTATGATGATGAATTTCATTGCACCAAAATATGACATATTCAATAAAACATTTAATTTGGACCCCAAACTTTATTCAAATAAGTATACATAGTTTTTGTTTTATATAAAATTAATTATGTAGAAATAATTAGTCAAAATGTTAATTCATTCGTACTTTTTCTCAGTGTTTTCAATTCATTTTAATTAACTTACCAATATTTTTTTGAAACGCAGGGTCACACCATCCACTTCAGTATAATATATACATTTTTTTATATATTTTTTTAAGGAATATACATTTTTTAAGAACTACATCTATATGGAATTTAATAGTGAAATTAAAGAGTTCGTTATTAAAGTTAAAAAAATGAAGATATATTTATGTTTTTATTTGATTTGTATTGTATCATAACCTTAAAAAAATTAAAATTGACAGTAGAAAAAAATTTGTTTACCTTAAAAATAAATTCATTTTAAAACAACCTTTAACTAAAAGCAACCATAAGAAATAGATATATATCACTCGAAGAGAATAATGTTACATACAAATACATCAAGATTTCTAAAATAAATATTTGCATTACAAGGGAGCATATTTGTCAATTATTATATATATTTATTTAAATTTATATTATATTAAATATATTATCAAATAAATAAAGATAATGGGAGGAGACTTTTTATAGATCATAATGAGATAAAATTTTACATAAAAGCCTACTAGTTTCAAATTTGTCATTTAACTTTTATATTTGAGTAAATTTGATCCATTAGCTTCTTATAGTGATTTAAACTTGACACAAAGTGTATCTTATAACTACCGCAAAATATAAAATACTACCAAGGATGGTAAAAGACAAACTTGAATTTTTTAAAAGATAAAAGGATTGCATATATATTGAATAAAAAACAAAAAATAAATAAAGGAATATTGAAAGTGCTATTAACCTATTAACATTAATGAAAACAAATTAGCTACGTATCTCCAAAAATGAACTAGAATTCCATTTGGAAAACTGACGGGTTGCAACTCATTCCCAGTTGAAGCTGAAAATGATGAAGAAGTTATATCAGTGGAAACATTGCAATTGGAATTCGCCACAGTCACGGTTGCTACCAATAACTTTTCTGATGCAAATAAGCTACGACAAGGAGGATTTGGACCTGTTTACCAGCTAAATTTAACAATGTCACATTAAAACGTACATCACATCTACAAAATGTGGTATACCTGATAGGCCGGTTGTCCTAACTTCATCATATTTAAATTTTCAGGGTACGCTCTCAAATGGTCAGGAAGTTGCAGTCAAAAGATTGTCTAGGAATTCCCTCCAAGGAGACACAGAGTTTAAGAATGAAGTGTTGTTAGTGGCCAAGCTTCAGCACCGAAATTTAGTTAAGCTACTCGTTTATGAATTTGTCCCCAACAAAAGCCGTGATTTCTTCATATTTGGTAAGTCAAACTTTTGGTGATGGAACTGTAAATTTTGCTCTTCCTTCGTAAACATTCTAACTCGTTTAAATATTATCTATGCGTTATAACTGTAATTGGTTTATAACATTTTTGTTGGGCATTGCCAATGAGCTTGTTAGAGTGACACTAATTTTTTTTAAAGAAAGTGAATTAATTAAAAATATTTAAGCTATATTTAATAAATTATTGTAGTTAATTTTTAAATTTTTTATTGGTTGAAAATTTTATTTGATTGTTTGATGATAAAAAATTTAAATAACTTTTAACGTTTTTTAGTATATTTTTTAAAATATTTATTTTTAATTTTTTATATTTTGTTTTATTTTTATCTTTAAAATGTTTATTTAATTTCTTTATTATCATTTTATGTCATTTTTAAATTTTTAATTATTTTAATAATTAATTTATTGAATACTTATAATTTAATAATTTAATATAAAATTTTTACACTATTAGTTTTTATCTATTTATTAGATAATTTTTTAATTAATTTTATCAAATATAATCTTACTGAAAATATAGAGGAAGTGATTCCCAATCCGAATGCGTTGACTTGTCAGAAAGTATTAATTAGTCTCCATTGGCCATTACTTTACGTACCTTGACATGCGGAAGTGTGGTGGGCTCAGTATGCAATATCAATATGGCGTGGTGGTCCTACAATCCTCCTATACTTTGGATGACAGCTGGCCACTAGTGGTCCTCTTATATTTTGGTTGAGGGATATGCTTCATATATCCAAGTCTTAAACATTTAACCTTCATATTATTAATATAATATTTTAATTAATTAAATTAATAGACTAATTATATTAAAAAATAATTAATATTACTACATATAACAGTAAATTATTTAATGTATATTTAATATATATAAATTTACATAATAAATTCTATAATAATTAATTTTGATCTAATAATTAAAATATTTTTTATATATAAAAATTATAGAATTAAATAAAAAGATTAGTTTTAAATAAAAATTTATGAGTTTAATAAAAAATATTAGACATATTAATACATATATAATTTTTTATTTAACCTGTAAATATAAATATAATTTTTATTTAATTTGTAAATACAAATATATATCATTTTTTTATTAAACTTATGATTTTTATTTAAATCTAAGTACTTTATATGTAAAAAAAATATTTTATATTTAAAAAATTTACAAGTTTAATAAAAAATTATATTTGTATTTACATGTTAAAAAAAACTATATATGTATTTACAAGTTCTAATACTTTTTATTAAACTTGTAATTTTTTATTTAAAATTATGATTTTTATTTAAATCTATGACTTTTATATATAAAAAAATATTTTAATTATTAGATCAAAATTAATTGTTACCAAATTTATTATGTAAATTAATATGTGTATTAAATATACATTAAAAATTTAGTGTTATATATAGTAACATTAATTATTTTTAACATAATTAACCTATTAGTTCAGTTGATTAGAATGTTGAGTTAATAACTCAAGATTACAGGTTCAAAACCTACATGTGTCATTATTTTATAATGAAAGGTATATTTGAATATACCATGTTGTGTGTATTAGAATTTTGACTTGTTTATGAAGCATGCCTTTAGTTGATCTCTTGTACTAAAAACTCATGGACTCTTTAGTATTATATGTTTTATTATTAAGTAAAATCTACGTAACAATGATTAAAATGAGTTAACTTTTTTATAGAGTAAAGAATGTATGTATTATTGATAGTGTAATTTTTTTTACTGTCATTTAATTATAATTAAGTCATGTTTATTAGATTTATTTATTTTGTAATAATTATTTTAAATATATTAATAATAATTTCTGATTGGTTAATAATATAAATCTATTTAGATTAACTATCTAATTAAAAGTGTTTTTTTATTAAAAAAACTACCTAACTAAATGTTATTGAATGATGGAGTAATAGTTTATATAAGTTATACCAATATTTTCAACAAAAAAA
Organism: Glycine latifolia; assembly: GCA_013407115.1. Lineage (NCBI taxonomy): Eukaryota > Viridiplantae > Streptophyta > Magnoliopsida > Fabales > Fabaceae > Glycine > Glycine latifolia. The sequence goes on along the minus strand of CM023950.1, from coordinate 36,875,766 downwards.
ATTATACCAATATAATTAAAGTAGTTTCTAAATATAATTGGAAGGTGCGTAAAACAAATATAATAAGAAGATATTAACTAACAAGTGGGTTTTTTTTGTGTGTGCGCACCATGTTTGCACTTATGTTCGAATTTCTGATTTCGTGTATTCTACTCTACATCCTCGCCACTAAACCTAGTTGGTTAGTAAGTTCATTTCTTTAAAAAAAAGTAAGATCATATACCAGATAAGCTAATTTTAACTAAACCAACTTATAAGTTATTAATATAATTTTTGTCCTATATATATAGAGAACACATAAACACTTCAACAGCAACCAATTGCAACAATAACAAAAGCTAATGTGACATAGCATTCTATTTCGGTTTGAATATAGATAGTTTATAGAAAAATGTTATCAACACTCTTTTTTTATAGTTTATAGAAAAATGTTATCAACACTCTTTTTTTAACATTCTTATGATTGATTAAAATTTGTTGATAATCACCTATTTTGAAAGATTTCACATTTAAATTAAGAGATATAATCATTAATTATAAGTAAAACTCATAAAAATTATTGATTAACAAATTACAGTCAATCACAAAATTAGTATTCAAAAGGGTGTCATATAAAATATATCATTAGCATTTTTATAGTTTATATCCTGTCAAATTAAAAAAGCCTACAGAAATTTATATAAGGTAATGTTTTCCGCACAATATTTTTTAAAATAAATTTTAGGAGAAAGATAAGAAGAGAATAAAGAAGAGTTTAAGATGAGATAGTTAAAATAATATAAAGAGGAAAAAAAAAGAATTATGGAAAATATGGTAAAAAAATTAACAAGGAAATAACCTTACTCGTCTAAATATAAAGTCAACTAAAACCAGACATCACACCAACAAATTAGGCGACTTCCAAGATATTGTATTTTAGTTTAGGAATTTTTAACTCATTGACCAATAAGCAAATGACTATCACCACTATGACCAAAATCTAGCGAGGATATGGCTCCGTAATTGAAGCCTCATCTACCGAATATTCAGTTGATTTATTTGTAGATTTACTTGATCTTGTTTCCCTTGAATTATACTCTGATGATAGTGTGTCTGGAAGGCTTCTAGTTCTACTATCCACAACAAATGCAGGTTCTGAAGGCACTGAGAGAGTGAGAGAATAACTATTAAGCATGAGTACAACAGAAGCCATGGTTGGTCTGGCAGCCACATTTTCTTGAACACATAATAACCCAATGTGGATGCATCTCATCATTTCATCTTGAGAACCGTCATTTAATGTGGGATCTACAATATTTGTAATTGTTCCATTTCTCCAGTTTCGCCATGCCTGCATGAAATTGCTCAAGCAGATGTTAGTTACTTCACAGATTTCATTTGTACAGTTGTTATGTGAAGGAAAAAATAATTTTTTAATCCTATTATTACAATGACAAGGAGAAGGAAAATATAATGAGAAGAAAAGAACGACTTACAAAGCTCAATAGATCCTCCACGTTGTCCCCACCACGATTACCACTATTTTTTTTGCCACTTACAATCTCAAGAACCAATACACCGAAACTAAAAACATCTGATTTTGCTGAAAATTGACCATATATTGCATACTCAGGTGCCATATATCCACTGCATGCCAACCACAAGCAAGATTAATTACTCATGAATTTTATGCCACTTTTCACGGTAATGTAAAATATTTTACTTGACAGTTGATTAAAGTTAAGCTTCTATAACAATAAATTATAGTATATTCTAACACTTACTAGGTTCCAACAACTCTATTTGTATTTGCTTGTGTTTGATCCAAGTGAACCAATCTTGCCATCCCAAAATCTGATATCTTAGGATGCATCTCTTCATCCAAGAGAATGTTGCTTGCTTTAAGGTCTCTATGTATAATTCGCAGTCGAGAATCCTCATGGAGGTAGAGAATGCCTCGAGCAATACCTCTAATGATTTTGTAGCGCATTTGCCAATCCAATAGTGTTTTGTTTACTGGATCTATATATAAATACCAAAACCATATGATATGAATATTAAAGTAATTTTAGTTGCAATATGTCTTGAACCAAAACAAAAGTAATAGACAGAGTAACAATCTAATTATGCAGATATTCAAACTTACCAAATATGAAGTAATCAAGGCTCTTATTAGGAACAAATTCATAGACAAGCAGCCTTTCTCTCCCTTCCATGCAGAAACCAAGTAGTCTAACTAAATTTCGGTGTTGAAGCTTGACCAGTAAAAGCACTTCATTCTTGAATTCCATATTTCCTTGCCCAGAATCCCTTGACAACCTTTTGACAGCAATTACTTGTCCATTGGAAAGCCGACCCTGAAATTATACCCGTCAAGGATAATAAATCTTTGTTGGCCAAGTTACATGATATATCATACTTTGATGAAGAGATAACATTTATCTGAATGAAAAGTATAATCTTACTCTGTAAACAGCTCCAAACCCGCCTTGTCCAAGTTTATTAGAATCGTCGAATTCATTTGTAGCAACTCGAATGGTGTCAAAGTTGAATTGCAATGACTCAGACATTGTAATTTCATCTTCATGACTATCTTCTCTTTTAACTTCACATGAACGAGGAGTCAAGAACCCGGGCAAAATTAGTGAGTATTTAGATATGATAAATGAATTCAGGCAAAAAATAACATCTAGAAATATAATTTCTGAATGAAAAACCAGAAGGAAATGGCTAAATTGATTTCCCCTGTTACCTAGCTACTAGCTAGAAGTAACTTGAGCAAAATATGCTTTGAACTATGGAAACATTTATTAATCATTGTCTACAAAATGAATTGTATCTCGGTTTATTTAACAGAAGGAATACTGTTAAGGTTTGTCAGAATGAGTTCAGTTATAATTTACGTTAGACTACAGACTACTACCGTCCCTTTAAATTGCCAGACTATTTTTTACAACATAAGACGGTAAATCCATGTTTAGAGCATCACACTTACTTTCAATTTTTTTTCTTGGCTTCCTCACTGTTAGATAGATGCAGAAAAGACTGAGCGCTAAAACAACACTGGCAACTGGCACTGCTATGGCGATGATAGTTCTTGATGTATTGCTCTTTCCTGCACAAATCAGAATCCTCAGAACACCGACTAAGATTAATAAAAATATATCCAAAAGTCCAACATAAGCCCGAATTTTAAAATTTTATTACCGTATAAAACTGCGGACAAGTTTTGAAGACAAACACTTATTTTCCCTTCAGCAAATGAACCCCTCACAAAGAGGAAAACGTTGAAATAAAAGTGAAAAGTTGATCATAGTCAACTCCCTGGTTCTGTTGGGTGGCTCTATTATTGAAATTTTTAAGATGTAAGCAATTTGAGCAGAGCGTGACAAATACCTGGTGAAGAAGAAGTTTTGTTGGTGGACAATGATGGTGCATCTGGGTCTAATTTTAATGTTGGTCCATAGAAGACGTAGGGGTCAAATCTAATTCTACAACTGGGTTTTAAAACATTGCCACCAGCCTTGCCACTACAACAATCTGGAATTTTTGAAATAGCTTCCTCCAAACACTTAGTGCAATCTTCCGATGACAAATCTGGGGTGCACTGCGTATAACCAAATATGGTTTGAAAACTCGGAGCAGGTGTGCTAGCCGTAGCATACTTACGACGAGAGTCACCTGAAGCAGCTGTGCGTATTAGATTCCTCATCAAGCTCTGCAGCGCCTCATTGAATTGTTCCACTGAACCCTTTACATCCAACGTGTACACGAGTTGTACCATAGGTTGAGTTTCCATGAGGCTAAATATGGAGCGGTTGGAGAAGCGCAACATGCACTCTCCACCCCAATCAATTGCATGTTTCTGGTTTGGACATTCCTTTGCGAGAGAGACTCTGGAATTGTTGAGGCATTTGAGGCAATCACTCGGCTTTTGGTCTCCTCTGCAGACCCCAATGGCGTATACTCTGTCTGGGTCTTGGCCATGAGAGAAATTGTAGAAACCGTAGTTGATTTCTTTGTGGGAAGAGAAACTGGATAAGAGGGTGTTGAGGTTGTTGTGATACGTGCTGTTTACTGTGTAGTTGCCTATGCTGTTATCACATGTCTGGGCGGCTTGTGATGTTATTATGATACAGAGAAAAAAAAGAAAGGATAGGAGCCTTAAAGAAACACCAGCCATTGTAATTGTCCTCACACGTACTGGTTTCACAAGCAAAGTAACCTACGGAACATGGAAGCTTTTTTGTTCGGAGTGTGTGTGAACTGGTTGACCCACTATCAAAGTCTTTTTCTCATGCCGTCTGTAGTTCGTGTAAATTCACTGCTCTTAATTATCCAACCACTCAATTTCGATATTTTTCTTTGACTGTGTCCCTTGTTTTTTTTATTTATATATATACCTTGTTCATATTTATGTTGTATAAGATTTTAAAGTATTCTCTAATTTTTATTCTAATAATAGAATTTAAGGTAGATCGGATCTCTTAATTATTAAACGGTTTAATCAGGTCATACAATAATTTTAAAAATATTTTAATCAAATTCTTTAATTATTAAAAAATTCAATTAAATTTTTTAATTATTTAAAAATACTACAATCATGTCTTTAGCAATAACAATTCCAGCGACGCCACATACAGATGAAGAGCTACAATTTTGTTTGTCCTTTCCACTCACTATATATAGAGTTTTGAAACTTGAAGAACATTTAGGATTTTATACTTGAGAATAGGATGAGACAGTGAACTCTTTCATTCCTTCTGGTGTTACCATGTAGTATAGTTCATGTATGCCTGAGCATCCAGTATTGTGCTCTTTGTTACCAAAAATAAAAGATAGTAACAAAATTATTTTTATGTTGCAATCATAATTGCAAAAGCAGGGAGTTGTAGCAAATCTAGATCTACCTATAACATAATATATGACGTGTAACCTTTCTCCTACCCTTTGCCAATCATAATTTCATCTTAAGTGCCGGGGAGACCTTTCTCCCACCCTCTGTCTGCAATGTATCAATATTGGGCTTCTGATAGCAACGTGACCCATAATACTACGCCCAAGATAACCATCCAAAGGCCCACCACCGTCCAGGATTTGAGTTTCTCCAATGGAAAATTTGCCTAATAACATTTCCAAATGGAAAATGTTTAATTGGGTTTCTTCATCACCTTCTTGTAATTCTCGTAGTACTTTTTGTGATCCCCTATCATGTCACTCATAAAAAATTTATACAAAAATTTGTTCCAACGCAAGAAATAGTAAGAAACAACAAGAAACTCCACAAAATCCACACATTTATATTTTTTATTAAAACTTAACATTTTTTAATTTTTATAAATGAAAATAAAAAATATGAATAATCGAAGAAAAATGAAATATAAATTAAAAATAATAAAATGACATAACATTAAAACGAAATGCGTAACAATATAAAATAAAATTTTACATAATAATAGATAATGAAACACAATAACATCGAAATAATTAAAAAAACATAATGATGGAAAAAAAAATATTACATAAAATTAATTATTTTTATTTTCGTTTCCGAAAAGTTTCCAAATATGCTCAACTAAATCTATTTGAAGTTGACAGTGTTTGTCATGAATTTGCTCTCCTTTGAAGGTATGTTGATTTGATACTAGGGTGAGCACCTAAAAATACTTCGAATGTTGACGTGTTGTTACCTACGTTATCGTAATCAATATTACTTTGATATGTGTCACGTTCGTGTCCTCGACATTATACTGATTGAGATCCATTTCAGAGAAAATAATAAAGATTAATGATTGATAGGAACAAAAAAAATTAGAAGTGTGAATTTTGTGTGCAAAAGCTTAACAAATCACCCAAATTTATAACCAAGCATTCAACGGTTATTTTTCAACAGCAATGGCTATTTGCTAACATTCAGTTATACTTTTCAGCCTTTAAAAAAGAATTATATTTTGTAACATTCAATTCAAATGACTATTTCCTTTACTCTCTTGCAATTTTTTTTAAACAAAAAATCAACATAAATCTCACTCCCCCTGTCCACACACGCGTCCCTCCATGTCTACAAAAGCTTCCACGCATGCGACCTGTCTCTTCTCTGTCTTCTCCACGCGTGGCCACTCTTCATTTCATCTTTCTCTCTTCTCCACTCATTTTTCCCTTCCACATCCCACATCTTTCTCTCTTCTTCGCGCCTCATCTTTTTATCTTCTCCACTCAAGCGCTGCTTGTTCCTCGAGCCATCATCGTCAGCCGTCGCCCAGCTTCCCCGCGCCACCGCCGTCGCCGTCCCAATCCCTTCACTCGCGTGCGGCATCTTCTCTAGCCACCACCGTCGGCTGACGTGGCATGTTCCTCACGCCACCGCCATCGCGATCCCTTCACTCTCGTGCGGCATCTTCTCCAGCCACAACCGTCGGCCACCACGACCTCTTCCTTGAGCAACACTGTCTGTTGTCGCGACCTCTTCCTTGCGTCATCTAGTTTGTTGTGCTTTTGTTGATGTTTGTTATTTTCTCTCTTTCTTTTACGGAGTAGTTGATCTGAATAATGATATTTTATTGTTAAGATTGAATTCCTTATATAAGAAGTGCATCTCTTTCTTCAAGAACCAGTTCTACCACAGAAGCATTGTCCAGTGCAAAATTTCTTCACGAAATCGGTTCTTCAACTAAAGGAACCATTGAAGCACTCCGCGTTGGAGATGCTCTTAGGATATTTGTTAGAAAGGCATTAGATATTTAGAGGATTTTGTCATAACGGCTACATGATATTATTCCTTTTGGATAAATTCTTTTTTGTTTTCACAATTCTTGGACAGCCAATCATTAGATTGTGATAATGCTAGATAAAGCTGAGTATGAATGAAAGAAGGTAGAAAAATCACAAAATTTAAAGTAAATAATCATTTTTGTCTTTGAATATGTAGAGCATTGATAAATTCATCTCTGAAATATGAAAATTAAAATTTTATCCCCTGAAAGTGAAAAAAATGCGATAAATTTATCAATTTATTAACTTTCATCTATTACTATTAATGGAAGAGTTTACATAGTACAAAGGGACAAAATATCACACAAATGATTATCAACATGACTGCTAAATAGATTGGACTAAAATGTCACTAAATTTTAATTGGACCAAAATGTCAATAATTAATTTTCTATTGGAATAATTTTTTCATTTTATTTAAGGATAAAATATAATTTAATAATAATATTATACTTGCAACGATAAAAAAGTAAGAAAATAAAGATTAAATTATATTTTACTCTTGAATAAAACAAAATTTGGGTCTAACAAATCAATCAAATGAAAACTTATTAACATTTTGGTCCAATTTATTCAATAGTCATGTTGACAATCATTTATGTGACATTTTCTTCTCTCTTTGTCACATAAACTCTTTCATTAACAACAAAAAACAAACGTTAATGAATAAATGAAATTGTTACAATTTTTTCACTTTCAAGGACTAAAATTTAAATTTTTATCTTTAAAAAACGAAATTATCAACCTTCTATACATTTAAGGACAAAAATAGTTATTTATCCCAAATGAATTCCAACTTCCCCAGTTCACACTCCTCTCCTCTGCTTCCTTTATCCGGACCACACCAACAAATTAACAAAGTTTCGTCCCTGGCCATTTGTTAAAGTTTGGAATTATTTTCGCCTTTGTTCTTTTTTCTATTTAATTTAGTGTACGTTGTCTAAGTGAATAATTTTGGATAAGAATTAATATTTAATTTCAAACTCAATGTGCATATATGTTAAATTGACAAGAACCCTAAACAAGTTGAATTAGTCATTGACAAAAAATACTACTCCATCGCTATCTCTCTTAATAAAGGTTAACAATTATAATTTCGATAATACAAAATATACTAATATTAAAACAATATTTTTGTTTTTATTTGTTATAAATATATATAACTAAAACTATAATAAGATTTGCTAACTTACACCCATTTATTTATTTAAAATGAATTAGTTAGCAAGATATATATCTTTAATGTATTTTAAGGAATTGCTAGTTATATTTTTCTAAATGACTCCTTTTAAATAAATAAGTGTGGCTACAACTTGTCAAATTTATGTGCTAAAAAAAGTTAGCAAATTCATAACCATATCTTAACATACATTGCACATACTTATTTTTAAAAAAGTATAAGAAACCAAGTTTTTTTTTTACAGAGTAAGTAAGCTGGCTAGTTATAACTTTAGTGTATTTTTTTTTTTAAAAATGTAGTTAGGTGTTGCTAAGTAACATATTATAAAAAATAAATCGGTGTAAGTTAGCAAATACATATTATTATATGGAACTGTTATTAATTTTTAGGCTAAAATATGTTTTAATTTCATATAAATTTGAATGTTTTATTTTTTATCCTTATAAGAAAATTATTAATCACTACTACAAATGTAGGCTTTTACGACACCGATTCGACGACGGTTGTTCGAAACCCGTCGTCGTTTGCTAGCCGGTGGCAATTTTGTAAATAATGGAAAAATAAAGGAATAAACAAAGACGGTTATAAGAAGACCGTCGTCGTTTTGGACGCTTCAAAGACGGTTATATTAATAACCGTCTTTGTTCCTTTTTTACCAAATTTGAAATTTGAAATTGGGTTTTATCAACACACTCTCATCTTCACCTTTTTTGCTCCGGCCACATACAACCTCCACAACGAGGTGGCTCTGGTTATAAACCGCGTTTATTCACTCCGACACCGACGAAATAGAAGGTTTCCTATCACAAGGACGACCTTCATCCCCATGTTGACTTCGTTGGTCTCCGTTGAATCCGCAATCTTCTTTCTTTCTTCGATCCTTCCACATCTTTTGCTCCCTCAATCTCTTCTTTCTTTCTATTTTTTAATTTTTTAAAATTTTTTTTATTTGCTTTCCATTTTGCATTTTCATCATTCTTCTGCTCCATTTTCAGATTTCATCTTTGCGCGTTGCGGAGATGCTGGCAAAGGTTGTTTTGCTTTGGTTTTGTTGTGTTAGGTTTTTTCTTTGTTCTTGATTTTAGCTGCTGTTTGAGACTGATAACTTTGGTTGGTTTCTTTCTTTGTTGAAAAAATCTAGGAGCACGACCAATTTGAACAAATGATCGCGAAGCTGATGAATGGATAGCTAGGGAGCACACCAAGGAAATTGCTAGCAGCAAGGTATTCAAGCTTTTCCAGGTGTCCATCTCACGGTTAAGCTCAGCTTCATAGCACAGGTATCAACCTCCATTTGCTTCTCCTAACCTCCATTTGCTTCACCTTTTACACGAGCAACCATAACCAAAGCAGATTTGAATTTCAAAATCACTCTATTTCTCTCTCCCACGTCTGAAATTTGAATTTCAAATATCTGTTATTGATCCATAACCAAGAACACATGTTGTTGAGTGTTAAAATAAGAACCATATTATCCATCAAAACTCCTCTGCACCTAACCTATTTGACAAAAAGCCTGAACAAAACTTATTTTAGATGTTGATACTATAAATGTGGACAATGCTCAGATGCCAATTAATTTTTGGGTGCTCAAATTTTGGTATATGACTACTAAAAATTATTGGACAAAGAGCTTTGAACAAATAAGTGTTGGTCTCCCCTGCTTTGTTTTTCTTCTTGATGCTATATGCTAGTGGAATAACTCCTCTGTTGAAAACCTCCACATACATGCCACCTCCAACAACAAGCACCTGCAAGAAGGAAAACCATATGAATACACCAAATTCATCAGCACTTCACCATAACATTGCAGTTTAAGTCCAAGCTAACTATCATTATTTCAATTTTTTTATGAGAATCACTAGTAAAAAATGAAAAATAATGATTAGTTAAATCATGTGATTCATATCCATGATACGAAACTGCACAAATCCATTTATCATTTATCTATTGTGAGGTACATAGTTAAGTGAGATTCATCTTATGATACAACTGGATAAGTAGCCAAGACGTATTGAATCATAGGACAATCATGAATCTTAAAATTCTAATAGCTATGCATCAAAGAACAATTAGTTTATTATTCAAATGAAGCCAACACTGCAGTGCATCCCAATGAATATAAAGCAACAGAAACATCATCACATCAGTCATCTCATCTTATCCATAAAAAAGCATTTACCATGGACGAGTTCAAGGACTGATTCACTGAAAAATGATCAGCAGATACAGAGAGAAAGTTGCAGTATGTGGATGACTACTAAATGTGGACAAAGAGCTTTTAACAATTCTCTTGAACTAGTCACTGGCATCTTTAAGTTGTATAGAGAATACCCTTTTTATGCTCATTTTGCTTATTTGACTTTTTCAAATTTCAGGCAGAGCCTCCAACAATAGTGGTTGCAACAGTTGGGAGTTTATGCCAAATGCTTGAAAGACATTTTTTTTTCACTTGAAACTGTGGGGGTGCTGATTGTTGATGAGGTAAAAGTTTATCTTTAAAATTTAAATCAGTTAGTCTTTAGAAGTTAAAACATATGACTGAACCACCATCTAGCTATAATTGCGTTGAAAAAGTTATGTGGTTCAAGGCTCTGGTGAGTGAAATATATTATAGGTAGTTTAAAAGTGTTTTTTTAGAATATTAGATTTCATTATTTTTGTTTCCACATTTCCACAAGTGGAAAACAGCATTCACACCTTTAGGGAATTCCAAATTGTGAAATATGAAAATTACAAGACCTGGAATTATAAAAGCTCTGCCCCGCTTCTATTTTTCTTTTTGCCCCTCAGCAACAGCAACTTTATAAATATTTATTTCTTATTATTTTTATATTATTATCTGTTTAGGTTGACTGCATTTGCAATTCTGCAAAGCAAGTGAGTTCTCTTTTCGAAAGATTTTGACTTCATATTCATCTTGATAAGAATTCTGTTTATTATTATTATTATTCATCTTTTATCATAAGAAATAAGATCCAGCAACTTATTATATATAAAACAAAATCCATTAACTTCCAAAAAGACAAAGTAAGGCTTATTATATTTAAGGCAGATATGTCCAGTGTTTTTTGTTTCCTAGGCTGTAGTTTATGTTTCTTTTTGTTTCTTTCCTCTTGTAACAAAAAATATATTAATTAAAATTAGTGTTAGCTAAAACAAAAGACAAAGTAAGGCTTATCCAATATGAAATTATTTAATTAATGACATTTTAATAACTAAACGAAAATTAACTTGGAGTTGGTTAACGCACGTCGTAAATTATTTGACTAATAAAAAGTAGCCCCTTTATTCTTTTTGGTATAAATATGTGATCCCAATTCTACAATTGTAAGCATAACCCACCCTCCATACAAATAATAATAGTTAAAGTTGAAAGTTGTAGTGTGAGTGTGAGCATGGCAATTAGAGGAAACTTGGCATTTGCAATGTTGGTGCTTGCTGGCATTTTAGTGCAAGGGAACATGCCACTTGCCTCAGCTCAATGCGGAGGTAATTTCAGTGCCATTTTTGAGAAATGTATGGAGTTCATAAAAAAGGAAGGGGAGTCGATTCCCCCATCCCAAGAATGTTGCAATGAACTGATAGATCAAAATATTGATACCGAATGTGCCTGCGAATTTGTTAGTACTCCTGGTATTGAGGAGAGAAATGGGATTAGCTTGGACAAAGCTGTCTATGTCACTAGAGCTTGTGGAATTCCAATTGATGCCGGAACCCAATGTCGAGGTAACGTTAATTTCTATCCTCTTTAACATGCTTATGATGTTTGTTGGCTTGTTAGTACTTTAAGAACTACAAATTCTTATGCTGATTAACCTGTCTTACCACAGCTCTGCAGTCAATGTTATTCGCTTCTCTTCTTCCAGTAAGTCCAATTCGCGACTTCTCTTTCTCCTCCTAGAAATATTGGAATTTGCTTATATAATATTTTCAAAGAAAGAGAAATGCAAGTATAGTGTTAAATTTAAGTTGTCTCTGCGTTCTAAATGGTCCTATCATGTTTCATGCTTGGACGTGGACAACTGGAAGTAGACTTTGAATGTCTTCCTCTCTCCTTAGTTGCGGGAAGAAGATGTTTTTGTTTTTAAAAACTATTCTCATAGTTTCCATGCGAGGAAGATCTTCTATCTTCATTTGTTAGTGTGCCTTAGCCAGGTTAGTTAGTTTCTTATCTTTTAATTTTTTGCTAATGGTTTCAAAATCAAACTCTTTAATATTGCTATTTTTTTATTTAATATTTTTATATTATTTGAATAAATATTATATAATGCCACCTACCTTTTCAAGCATGCCCTCCATGTTTCCATGTACCTACTAATATATATTCCTATTTATTCTTTAGGTGAAGATCTCAAAATGCCCAAACTAGATGTCTAGCCTTGCTACGCAACATGTGCCTTGTACTAATTAGTTATATAAGTTAAACTATCTATATATAAAGGCTACATATATAGCGTACAAAGAGAACAGGGAATAATAATTTTAAATTTAGTGTTAATTTTTTATGTTTTCAAGATAGTAAATAAATATATTTACTTTTTATTTAGTATTTTCTTCCTAAAATATGAAGAGGTGTATCAAGTGAGAATAAACTTTCTATGTGATCATATTGAAAGAATAAATATTAACCTTTAATTTGCTGTCTTTTTTTTACTATTCTATTTTGTTTTTCAGTTTTTATCTTTGATTTGTCATATTCGTGAATTTAATAGGGAACAGTACCACATCAAGGTTGAAGCAATTAGGAATGGAATTCACTGTTTCTTTGATTAAGCATGTAAGTGCAATATTTGTTGGCATTTGTCATAAATTTTACCCATAGAATATAAGTCTCTTGGCCTAGTAATTTTTTAGAAACTAGAAACTATAGGACATGGATATATCACACTGTCATAGGGATATTACATTTTAAAATCATAGAACATGCTACGGTTATAATATTTCTATATTTAGATTAGCTTTTTGGTATGTGATTTTACTTCACTATTGGCTGATGTGCAGAAATGTAAAAATAAACTATTGGCTTAATTATGTATGTAGTATGCAAGCATTGCATGTGGACCATCCAATTCCTGCATCATAGTGGGAGCTTTATAGAAATTGAAGAATCTGTCTACTTGCACAAAATCAATAGTAGAATCTGTCTGCTGCTGAGATAGTCCTAGCTTCTTGTTCGTTGTTATTGATTATATACATGTTTAAGTGAATTTTTTTAAGCATAGCATCATTATACTTATATATTTACATTTTGATAGAATTTGTCTTTAACTTTAAATATATATCATAGAATTTCAAAACAAATGTGTACCTAAAATTGTTTTGATTTATTTTTTTTCAAAATAAAATACAAACGAAGACGGTTATTTGGAAAAACCGTCATCGTTAGTCCACATACGAAGACGGGTTTTTCTAAATAACCGTCTTCGTTTGTATTTTATTTTAAAAAAAAAATCAAAATAAATTATCAACGACGACGGTTATTTGGAACCGTCGTCGAAAGTCCCCCACTATCAACGACACCCATATCAACGACACTGCAACAACCGTCATCGTATGCCCTAAATAACCGTCGTCGTAGGCGTTATTTGTAGCAGTGAATGTTTTTAATCCTTCTAAGATTTATTATTATTGATTTTGGTCCCTATAAAATGAGTGAATTTTAGTTTTAATTAATCCTTGTAAAAATTTATCTTTGTGCCTTTCTAAAAGATTTTTCTCTATATTTCTTCATATTTCATTGTAACAATAGAGGACTAAGTTGAAAATAAAAACATGACAGTAAATTGATATTTTGAACTTGCCTAAAGATTTTTTTCTTGCCTTCCACCTCCTTAAGTATATGCAGAAACAAATGAGGGAAACAACAACAACACTAGGAACAATAATGGCAACGTACGACAATTCGTATTGTGTTACTGCTTTCTGCAAAAACAAGAATTCTCTGCATGGTGAGACATTTCAACATCAACGATAAAAATATATCAAATTAATAGTCTAATATTGACAAGTACCTTATGGGGAATTGAAGTGTTATTGATGGAGGGAGGAGGTGCTACTGCTGGAGATGGTGGTGGTACATCTGGGTCTATCATAGGCGCATTTTGTAGAAGGTTGCGCTTTCGAATCTAATATTACAACTTGGTCTAAAAACTCTACCACCTATCTTGTCCTTACAACAAATTGGGATTTTTGAGATGGCCCCATCCAAGCAGTCATTGCAATCTTTCTCAGACAAGTCAAGGGTGCACTCTGCCATACCATATATGGTTTGAAAACTTGAAGCAGTTACGTTATCCGTAGCATACTTACTACGAGAGTCACCCGATGCAGCTACACCTTTGAGGTTCCTCATTAAGTTCGCGAGCGCTAGATTGAACTTAATGGCTTACGTTACATTGTTTATGTTCATCAAGGATTCGCTAGGTTCAGTTTCCATGACGCCAAATATTGTTGTAGGAGCTATTGGCCGGCTGTATAGTTCCCTTCGTTGTTATCACAGAATGCAGTATGAAACATGCTGGCGTTACCTTCAGTATGAACTTTAGAAATAGACAATAAAGAAAGAAAAGATGCATGCATGCCAGAAAGGTCAGCCATTGGTATGATCATGAATATTGAGCATCTATGGGCCAGAGGGGACTGCTGTCAATTTATAACCGATATTTCCTTCAATCATATTCGTTCGTGTAGTTTTAATTTAATATTACACCCTTTGTGATATGTAGTTTGATTTTGATATATTTTAATCATAACAAAATGATGTTACACTCACTTGTCTTTATTAAATATTTTAATTTAAGTTGAATTTATTTAATATTTTTTATATCTTATGTAATGATTTTTTTTCAAACTGTATGAATAAAAAATAATCATGTTCAAATCAGTTAAAATTATTTTAAATGTTAATTTATATTAGTATTTAATGTAATTACATACTCAAAATTTGGTATTAAAAACAATTTTGGGACAGTTGTTTGGCTGTTTCGCTTTTGATGCTATTATGTAATGATTTCTTGGAAAATGATATTTGTTACAAAATATTTTTTTTAACAAACACATGAACTTTGATTTTGGTTAATTAAATCAGGTTTTGTTTATTTTTTAATCAATATTTGTTCTAAAGTTGTTATTAGTCCACATTAATGTTTTGTGTGTTTCGTGCAAATATATTTCTTACTAAGTAGTTATGCTCAATGATTTTTAGTGATGTAGCTAACGAAGGAAAAATGTATATTTTTACACTGCAATTTTTTAAAAAGAGCAACAAGAACTTATTTTTTTTTCTTTTACATAAGGTTTATTATGTTCAGCACTAAATTTATGTAAAAAAAATGTTCAGAACTAAACCCATCTTGTTTACATACACACACAAAATCCATTGTGCATGAAGTTTTCAATTCTATAATGTGAAATATAAAATAAGTCACCGATAATAATGTGAAATGTCTTGCATTTTCATTTTTCAGTAGTCAAAATTAAAAACTTTTGAAAGAATTAGCCTAGGCTTGGGGGCAGATTGGGACAGGCAGGAGTGTGTAAAGACAAGAGAGGAAAGCCAAACACAGAATACAGTAGTCAAAAAAGAGAAGAGGATAATCATTCCCAAACAATATAAAAGGAGTGAATATGTGTGTTTAGATTGACATTAACAAAATTGATTTTGATTAAAATTAACTTTAAAGTGATATAATTTATGTTTAAATATTTTATTTATAAAATTAAATTAAACATAAAATTTAGTACTAAATTTTAAATAAAGTTTCATTCAAGAAAAAAAAAGGTTTGATTGTTTCAACTTCTAAATAAACTAGAAGGTCCTGATAAAAAAAAAAAAACCTATAAGACAATCAGTCAATGTATGCGTGTGTGTTTTATCTTAAATAAATAAAAATCTTTGACTCCAATAATTAATAAAGAGATTCTTAAATAGTTTTGAATCATCTCAATCTTTAATTACTAATCTTTATATGATACTAAATCAAATGTTATTAAATCCAAATGATAATGTGTCTATGATACAGTAGTGTAAGATTTCATTATGTTCATATGTGAGAAATAATTTATTGAGTGAGAAAATTTAAATTTAAATTTTATTTTATGTAAAAAAAATTTAGATTCATGACAACGATGCATTACGAGTATGATTATAAAATTTATAATAATTTTTATTATGTATTAATATCTAAAAAGTTTTGATTGAAACTACAAACTAGCAGTGGTACAAGACAATCAAATAATTGAGCTTATCAATCTTCTCTTTGTTACATCCCATTAGTTCAAAGGATGGCAGCTATGCCCAAAGTTTCTAAAACTATATTCCTATTTCTTCGTCTTCTTGTCATACTCATGTCTCTAATCACCGCCCAGCCAGTCTTTGTAAAACATTATTGCATTTGTATTTGACAAAAATGGCAAGTTGGCAACCAACACTGATAAGAGTACCTTCCAAAGGCAAATTAACCTCAACACCCTTTTGTTCAAACTGCTTTCCAACACGTACTGACATTAACTATGGCTTCTAAAATTTCTCAATAAACCAATTCAAGTTAGTCTTTTAGCTGGTGTTATGAGAACTAATTAGGCCGAGCTTATAAGTCATCTATTAATTTGGTTGATCCAGTATATATATAAAAAATAAAAGTATATATAACATAATTAAAAAAATATGATCAATCCATAGTTTATATTTCATATTACATAATCATTTATTACTATAAATCATTTTATTGGGTGTCATTATTAAATTACTAAATAAATTTTTCTTATTTTTCATAGCTAAATATAAAAGTTATCAAATCATCATGAACAAGTCTGATAAAAATGTATAAAACACATTAATTTTAAATCATATCAATATCTAAGATAATAATCATTTGAAGATTTAAATAAATTTATAGGAGTATATTATATGCTAGTATTTAATAATTAATTATTGATGGTTTAACATGTTTTAGGAATTGTAAAAAAATTTGTTAAGAAAAAGGAATTGCAAAAAAAAATATTATCGACCAGATGAAATCGAGTAATATGAGTCATTGGTCTTGAAAAAACGTTGGCCAAGTTAAACCAAATTGATCTGGATCAATTGGTCAGTCCGATTTGATTCTCACAGCTATGCTTTTAGCACAATAAATGAATCAAGTTTCGCGGGCATATCAAATCGAGTTAATTCGGTCTAGGTCACCAATTTTGATTAAATTTCGATCAGATTAAATCATATTGTTCCAGATGGACTGTATTTCTGATCCTATAACTGACCCGAATCACTCATGCCACCGATTTCCAGTTTAACTAATATGACCACCCTGTTTGATCCGACTCTCGAAGCTATCCTTTTAGCGCAATAAACAAATCAAATTGCACGCACATGTGTTCATTAAAATGCCAGTGTCCAAACATCTTTATTTTTTTTATTCATGTATTACCTCTCAAAGTTCGAATAGACGGAGGACACAGCGCTACCAATTATCACGGGATCCAACTTTGACAAACAATTAACCCGCGGTCTTCTGTCAACTACAATCTACGCAAGTGTATATATTAACTTTTGAAAAGTTGATGGTTTTAACAACTTGCAAATCATATGGAATCATCTTTTCTTACACGCTGTTCATGACTGGATGTTCTTTGATGTACGGACTTCACGAATTCTCGTGGTACTAACAACGATAACTTTTTTAATGATAAGTTCACGGAGACGGTGGCCATTGTGCCACTGTTCCAAAAAAAATATCACAAATGCCACGTTTACATTGTTTTTTCGTAAATTGTCATGTGTATCAAGGATAGCGAATTTGGTAAGCTTATGTGGCATTATCGTATTGGTCATGACGTATTTTACTAGGAGACATAACGAATTACGTCACGTCACCTTAGCTCCTTAGCTTCTCTGCACCACCTGACCACCTCAGGTACCCTATTTTACATCTAAGATCAACCAAATATGTCACATGACACTTTAGGAAAAAATACTATAGACGTGACATTTGGAGTTTTTTTTTTTGAAACACTGTCCCAAGTTCATGATATTTAAATTTAAGATATTATTAATAAGTGTTATAAAAATATAAGTTAAAAGAATTAAAAAAAGTTTTTAATATTAAAATAAAAAATATATAAAAAATCATAAATAATATAATTTTATGCATTTCAATAATTTTTTTAAATTTTCTAACCAATGTTCTTAGGAACAATAATTAATATTTGTTCTTAAATTTAAGTATTAAAAATTCAAAAGATATGCATTTCCCCATTAGTTGCAAAATTGTAAAACAGAACATTGAATAAATTTGGTTCACTAAATCAACTAGGGAATAATTATTTTTTTATCCGTAGAAATTAAACATAATATTAAAAAATTATAATATTTATATCTTGTTCAACCAATTAGATCAGATCTTCTTAACAAAAAATAACTTATTTAAGTCTGCAAAATATTCCACCTTCTAGAATCCTTTGCTGCATAAACAATTCAAAAAAAAAATCTCTCAACAACAAAAAAGAGAAACAATTCAAATTTTTTTTCTGTTTTCAACAAAAAAAAAGGAACAATTCAAATTTTTTTACCACTTTTAAGTTAGATTTTTTTAGTATTTGAGTGAAACTCGACCAAACCTGTTCATATATGAATTGAGTAATAGGTTTTAATCTTTAATCCCATGAATCCAACTTGTTAATGTATGATGTTGTACCTGCAACATCAACTCTGAATTTCCATTCAAAACCACGGCTGCGGAGTGTGGAGGAAGAAAATGGAACATCTCTCAAATCACCAAGAACAAACAAAGGCTTCGAGATCAACTAAAGGTCATGCACAATTTTAGACAAAGGATGCGTGGTGTATTTAAACAGGACATTGCAGGAACAAATTACATGACTTCTAAGACGTTGTATTTCGGTTTAAGACTAGAAGCATTGACAATGAATGAATCTCATCCCCGTGACAAAAATCTAGCGAGGGTACAGCTCAGTAATTGAAGCTTCATTTTCTGATTCTTGAGCTGATTTAAGTATCGGTTCACTTGTTCCTGTTTCCCTTAAATTATACTCCCATGACTGCATGTCTGGACGGCTTGTAGTTCTACTATTCATATAAAATGCAGGTTCGGCCGGAATTGGGAGACTGAGAGAATAGCTATTAAGCATCAGTATAATGTTAGCCATGGTTGGTCTGTCAGCTAAATTTTCTTGAACACAAAGTAAACCAATATGGATGCTTCTCATCATTTCATTTCGTGAATTGTTGTTTAGTGATGGATCTACAATATTTATAGCTGTCCCCTCCTTCCAGTTTCTCCATGCCTACGAAAAATTGTTATTAGATCACAGATTCCACTTCTACATCAATGTTTTGGAGCACGTAGTCCTCAAATCCATACTTTTAAATGAAAAAGAAGAAATAACAATAACAAAAGGAAGACTTACGAAGCTTAGTAGATCCTCCATATTCTCCCTATTACTAATGCCACTGTTTTTCTGGCCACTTACAATCTCAAGAACTAATACACCAAAACTGAAGACATCTGATTTCACTGAAAATTGTCCATGCATTGCATACTCTGGCGCCATATATCCACTACATGTCAATATGGGACAGAATTATCAGTGATAAACGGTATGACTCTTCGCACGGTCATAAATTTTTATTTTGTTTCAGCTGCTAATGCCAATAACTTTCATAACAAAGCTTTAATTTTGAATTCCTATCACTCAGTCATACAAAGCTGAACGATCGTAACAACTACTTAAGACTCAAACTCTTCGAAAGATCTACTAATACATGGTTTGGTGATAATTAATGTTCGAAGTTCTCGTTGAAAGTTGATTGAAATTAAAGCCTTGACAACTAATAAGCTATAGCATATATTATAATACTTACTAGGTTCCGACAATTCTACTGGTATTGGCTTGAGTTTGATCCACTAATACCAGTCTTGCCATGCCAAAATCTGCTATCTTAGGATTCATCTCTTCATCTAAGAGAATGTTGCTTGCTTTGAGATCACGATGGATAATACGCAGTCGAGAATCTTCGTGAAGGTAGAGAAGGCCTCGAGCAATACCTCTAATGATTTTGTAGCGCCTTCCCCAATCTAGTTGTGCTTTCATGGTTGGATCTGCATATACAACCATCATTTTTAAAGTAACATGAATTATTAGGTTTTGTCTTGAACCAGAAGTAAAATATAGAGCGACAGTTTAATTATGCAGTTATTCAGACCTACCGAATATGAAATAATCAAGGCTTTTATTATGAACATATTCATAGACGAGTAGCCTTTCTCTTCCTTCCAAGCAGAAACCAAGTAGCCTAACTAAATTTCGGTGCTGAAGCTTGGCCACTAAAAGCACTTCATTTTTAAATTCCGTATCCCCTTGTCCAGAATCTTTTGACAACCTTTTGACTGCAATCATCTGTCCATTGGAGAGCTTACCCTGAAAATATATCGTGTGGAAAATATTTTCTAACTGGTGGTATATCATGTTTTGATGAAGAAGTAATGTGTTTCTGAAATCTGAATTCGAGAGTTACTTACCCAATAAACAGCTCCAAATCCACCTTGTCCTAGTTTATTAGATTCAGAGAAGTCTTCTGTAGCAACTCGTATTGTGTCCAAGTTGAATTGTAATGACTCAGCAATTTTAATTTCATCATCATCTTCAATTCCATCTTCTTCTCCTTTAACTTCACATGGGGAACAAATTTAAACTAGTGAGTTCTTCAAATATGTTACAACCTCAATACTGCTGTAGGTTCAGTCAAAATAGAAGATTTCTGAATTCAGAACACAAGTTTGCAGTAAGCCAGTAACTTATACTATTCACCAAAATGTGACTTACTCATACTTTGAATTATTAAAAAGAATCATAAACCGTGTTTAATAGTTTGTATGCAGTTAAGTTATTATTTATAGGAAATAATTACTGTATATGATGACAGATCATATATGCCTTTCTACAAGGATTTTTCCCTATATATTTATAGATCGTTGTACTTATCAACAATTGGAGTAAGTTGAAAGAGAATTTCTAGCGTGTTCCCGTTATTTTGGGAGAATTGATATAGTTGATTTTTTAACCTATAGGAATTAAGCTATTATTAATTTATTATATTGATATTTTAACATTTAATGATAATTTGTAAAAATAAAATTTAATTTTTTAAAGAAATGGTTAAGAAAAGATTAATTTAAAGCAAAAAAAAATTAGTGAAGATAAGGCATTAGATAATAAAAAGCAACCCAATATAATAACAAATAAAAAAAATGATAAAAAGAATCACCATATTAAAATTTTGAATTTTATTCTTATCTTTTTCTTTTAGTCTTTGTATTTAATGAATTTTAAATATTTTATCTAATTCTCTTAAGTTTTTATATTGAGAGTTTAATTCTTAATTTGTTTTATATTTTTACTTAATTAAAATGTTAAAATTATGCAAACAATTGACAAAGCACTAAAGGATAACAAAAAGTATATAAAATACATAAAATTTCTAAAATACAAAGATTTTTTTTTAAAAAAATAAGAATGAAATCAAAAAAATTTAAAATTGAGAATTTTTTATCACTTTCTTGATTTGCTGTCATAGTTGGACTTGCCTGTAAGATTTTTTCTTGCCTTCCTCCTCCTTAAATATAGGCAGAGACAAATGAGCAAAACAACAACAACAGTTGGCACAATTACAGCAATGACAATCAATGTTGTGTTGCTACTTTCTGCAAAAACAAGAATCCTCTGCTCCGTGAGACATTTCAAGAATTAAGGATGATAAAAATATTTTAAAGGATAATAGACAGAGAAAAGGGGCAACATATATATACTAAAAAGAAAAATGTATCATATTAAAACTGACAACTACCTTCTTGGGAAGTGTTATTGGTGGGCGGAGGAGGTGCTGCCGGCGATGGTGGTGGTACCTCTGGGACTGGGTCTATTGTAGTCGTTTGTCCGTAGAATGGTTCGATTTCAAATCTAATATTACAACTGGGTCTAATAACTCTACCTCCTCTCTTACCATTACAACAAACTCGGATTTCTGAGACAGCTCCAACCAAGCAGTTACTGCAGTCTAGCCCAGACAAATCAGGCGTGCACTGCACCAAACCGTATATTCTTTGAAAACTTGCCGCAGTTGTATCGTCTGTAGCATACTTACGACGAGAGTCACCTGATTCAGCCCTGTCCGTTAGATTGTACATCAAGTTTTGGAGCACTTGATTAAACTGTTCCACGTCCGTTGCATTAACTGAGTTCAACAAATGAAGAGCAGGAGAAGTTTCCATGACGCCAAAAATTGTGCTGTTCGAGTAGCGCAACATGCAATTGTCATAATATATAATTGCCTTTTTCTGGTTTGGACAACGCTGTGTGAGATTGCCTCTGGCATCGTTAAGGCAACTGCGGCACTCATCTGGCTCAACATCTCCTCTACATAGCCCAATTGCGTGTACTTTGTCAGTGTTTTGGCCATATGACAAGTTGTAGAAACCATAGTTAATTTCTGTGTCGGAAGAGAGAGTGGTTAAAAGGGTGTTTAGGTTGGTGTTATAAGTGCTATTGGCTGTATAGTTCCCTATGCTGTTATCACAGATTACGTCTAACTGGGCGCTGGCTTCAGATATGAATTTTAGAAATAAACAACAAAGAAAGAAAAGTTTGCAAGAAAAGGCAGCCATCCTGATCGTCCTTGCGCTAACCAGAATAACGAGCAGAGTAGGAATGATCTATTCGCCAGAGGTGCTGCTGGCCCTTTCTAACCAAAATTTCCTTGAATCATATATATAGCGCTATTATTCATTTAATTTTGATTTAAGAGTTTAATTACAATGCACAGTGTTTATACTGTCAAATTACAAACTAAAATTTTAACCGAATAATTTTTGTTTTATTAGATTTATAATTCATGATAAAAATATTTTTAAATATGTAAATTATATTTTGTATTTATAATAAATAATTTAAACTATTATATAAGGTTTGCTTTTAAATTGAAAAGAAATGGGAGTTATGAAAGTAAAGTATATAACTAAAGTCAACCCTAATTACGTGTATATAAATAAAGTATATAAATACTTAAGTTGAAAATATGTCAAACCTAATTAATTGAAACTTCTTCCATTTTCAGTAGTCAAAATTAAAAACTTTTGAAAGAAGCCCTGGCTTGCAGAGTTGATTGGGACAGAAGTGGGTAATGACAGAGGAAGGAAAGATAAACACATAATACTTGCAATAAAAGGAAACAGAGAGAAATAGTCTTCAATCAAATAACGAATATAGTTTTCAATAATGTAATTATTTTGTTCAGAAATTATAAAAATGAATATATATATATATATATATATATGTGTATATATATATATATATATATATAAGAATTAATATAGATATTTTGAATGATAGATAGGGCTTTTAGGACTTCAATTTCAATGAGATTTTTTTTTTGGAAATTTATTTGAAGGATAGCGATTTTGGATATTTTTCTTAATTATAATCTTATTTTTTTTCAATATATAAATTTCAATTTTTATTTCTAAATTAAA
The DNA here is from genome assembly GCA_013407115.1 of Glycine latifolia. Taxonomy (NCBI): domain Eukaryota; kingdom Viridiplantae; phylum Streptophyta; class Magnoliopsida; order Fabales; family Fabaceae; genus Glycine; species Glycine latifolia. The sequence goes on along the minus strand of CM023950.1, from coordinate 36,852,291 downwards.
TTTTAAGATTTTAAAAATAACATTGCATTATAATATAAATTATAAACTATAAATTTAAAATATAATTTTTTATGTTTAAAAATATTTATTTACTGTAATTTTTAATTATAATATAATTTCTATATTCAAAAGTATTTATTTATTATGAATAAATATTAGAAATGAGAAATTAAATCCACAATTTTTAAATTTGAGAATTAAATTATCAATATAAAAATATAGACTTTAATTACTTTGACTGAAAATATGTAAAAGAAGTAAAAGCATATTGTTCTCTTTCTAAAAACATATTTTATTTTCTTTAATTTTTTATTTAAATTTAAAATATCCGGACCTAATAATGGGCGACGTACGTCTTGGAAACATTCAATTGAAACATTCAAGAAATATGCCAACTGGGGAAAGATCTTAAGAACTTGTCATCTAAAACAAAAAGAGAAAGAGTAACGCGTTATTAAAAATCCCAAGTCCTGAACCTGAAACTGAGAAAAGTATCATTCTTATTTATCAAAAAAAGAAAAGTCTCAATCTGATTTATTTGCCTCTGACGTGACCGATAGCTATTAAGTAATTACTTGAAAAAGAAAAGTTCTTTGAGAAGACAACTTCATGAATGATGCTTGATGAAGACTGGAGACGGAACCGGTTGCGTTGACAAATCCAAACACAGAAACTTTTAACGTGCATGACAACAAAAGTTCCAGAAATGATAAAGATATGATATTTATATATCTGACGGAGGCTAGAGTACGAAAGAAAAAGTCATGCGTAATTTATGAGAGTAAATATGGACAGACGTACACCGTTGGATTAAAATTTTAAGATTTATTAAATAACTTGAAATCGGTACATTATTACACTTCGATTTTATAGCTGTAGCATATATTTAGTTTGACACTTCAATGTCTCATCCCAATTAATATACTCTGCTAGCAACAAAGTCGTAATCAGTATTCAGATTTGGCCTTATTAAGAGTAATAATTATAAAAGCATATTTTGTAACATTTTTACTCAAATTGATAATACATTCATTAATTTCTTAATTATTATTTTAAGATTGTTAAGAAAATTGTATATCGTATTTTATAGAATATTTTTTAAAAAAAAATATTATTTTCAAAAGGTAGATGTAATATAAAAGATAAAATATTTAATAGCAAAATTTCATAAAATACATAAAATAAATTTAGGTAAAAATATTTAAAATATATTAAAATAAATATATTTAAAATTGTTAAAAATACATCCAATAAAAAAAAGGATAGGTTTAAAAATTTTAAAAATATAATGTATCTTTTAAAAAATTAAACTTCTATTTAATATATAAAAGTTATTCAATTTTTTTAAAAAAATATTATTGGATCAAATCAAGGATTAAATTTTTAAATGAGATGAATTGATGATAAATAGTGTAATATAAAAAATCCAAACAAATATATCAAACAAGATCAATTCATAGTTAATTTTAATATTTATGGAACCAAGTGAAAAACAATAACAATAGAAGATATAAATAAACAATATTATCATTTTTCTGTCAGCAAAATTAAATATATATTATTATTAGTAGCAAGGTACCAAAAACAAAAAATTCGAGGAGGTTATGGTGTATTTCAATCATAAGCAAAGACAAATTTTATATATTGAATTGGTCTAAAAAGGATTCAAAGTAGGGGTGTTCGGGGTCTAGATTGGATCAGTTTGAAGCAAAAAACCATTTGATCCAATCCCTTCGGTTTGGTCATTTGATCATCCATTCGGTTTGAAATTTTTTTAAATCCGATCCAAACCAATCCAATTTTTTTCGGTTTGGATTGGATCGATTTTCGGTTTTTTAAAAAAGTCTAAAAATAAAACTTATGAGACTTATTTTTATCAAAATAAGGAGTATCTAGCATAAATAAACACATTCATTGGACAAAAATAAACATCATTTTCTAATTTTCATTGGACAAACATGTTCATTGGACAAAATAAGGAGCAATATATTGGGTTTTTGGTTTTTGGGCTATGATGGGGAATAGGTCCAAGTAGGTAAAGGGTAATGTATGGTTTATAATTTGATCGGTTTGGATTGGATCGGTTTTCACTAGTCAATCCGAAAATCGATCCAATCCAGTGAAAATTTTTTGTTTTTCGATTTTTGATTATTTCGGTTATCGATTTTTCGGTTCAGTCACTGCGATTTGCATCGATTTGGATCGGTTGATGAATACCCCTAATTCAAAGTGGTGTCTAAACATAGAAAACAATCATCAATTTTAATGTTGTTTTTAATTGTAACATTTGACCTCTTAGTTTTATAAAATTGCAGTTTTGGACCCTGATAAATTATTAACTAATAATTGTGATTATTAAAGATATTAAATAAATCAAAACTATTAATCATTAAAAAATGAATAAAAGATTATTAAACCTAATGTAGTGTTGTTGATGATGGAGTCACATGCTATACTGGATATATAAGAGATGTTTGCAAAGAAGAGGAGAAACATAGTTATAAAAAATTAAATATTGAATAAAATAAATTCTATTGTTTGGTAATTTATGAATTATGATCAATTTGATCCCTGAATTTTTAATAGGTTTAATATCTAAGTCTATTAGGTTTACACATTTTATCTGTAGGTTATTAATGGTTAATGGAAAAATGATGTAGAAATGATCCACAAAATTACTTGGTAAAATGAAGTAATAAAAAATTAATTTAAAATACTATTGTGTGTGTCTATATTAAGAGGATTGACAACTGAAACATCAAATTTTCATTGGGCTAGCGTTGTCAAAATGTTTAAAATGATTTATGACAACTTAAACAAATATAAATATTAATTTATATTAAATTATCATTTTTGTATATTATATATTTTAATAAATATCTTCGAAACTGGCATAAAACAAAAATAAAACATTAAATTATTATTATGTGCAACTACACGTCTTTAAATACTGTCTAGAATTAATTTAAAGACTTGGATAAATTGCAAAATGTTGTAAATTTCGAATAACATGTCAAACCAAGAGGAGAAATAAAAAACATCGATCAATTTGAACAAGAAAATGAACTAATATGGATGACAGAGAAAGATGTCAACCAAAACGTTGCTCTATCGACAGAGTAGTAGGCCATTTAAAAAATATATGTCCTCACCGTCCTAGAAGTTCTAGTCAAGCAATTTAATATTCTATTTGTTTTACTATTTATTTTATAAAGTTATATGCCTTACTATTTATAATAAAGATATTTATGTATTATAATATTGATTGTCAAAATTAAAATATTATTATGTACAAGTACACACATTTAAATATTACTTAGAATTAATTTGTTCTTATTTATATTATTTAATTTTATTATTTTCAAATTAAAATATTTTTTAATAGTAAACATGTATCTTTTGTAAATAAAATTGCAACATGTCTTTGCTTATGATTGAAATACACCATAACCTCCTCGAATTTTTTGTTTTTGGTACCTTACTACTAATAATAATATATATTTAATTTTGCTGACAGAAAAGTGATAATATTGTTTATTTATATCTTCTATTGTTATTATTTTTCACTTGGTTCCACAAATATTAAAATTAACTATGAATTAATCTTGTTTGATATATTTGTTTGGATTTTTTATATTACACTATTTATCATCAATTCATCTCACTTAAAAATTTAATCATTGGTTTGACCCAATAATATTTTTTAAAAAAATTGAATAACTTTTATATATTAAATAGAAGTTTAATTTTTTAAAAGATACATTATATTTTTAAAATTTTTAAACCTATCTTTTCTTATTGGATGTATTTTTAACAATTTTAAATATTTTTATCTTAATTTATTTTATGTATTTTATAAAATTTTGCTATTAAATATTTTGTCTTTTACATTACATCCACCTTTTGAAAATAATAATTTTTTTAAAAAAATATTCTATAAAACATACGACATACAGTTTTCTTAACAATCTTAAAATAATAATTAAGAAATTAATTAATGTATTATCAATTTGAGTAAAAATGTTATGCTTTTGCAATTATTACTCTGAATAAGGCCAAATCTGAATACTGATTACGGCCCTGTTGCTAGCAGAGTATATTAATTGGGATGAGACATTGAAGTGTCAAATTAAATATATGCTACGGCTGCAAAATCGAAGTGCAATGATGTACCGGTTTCAGGTTACTCAACAAATCTTAAAATTTTGATCCAATGGTGCACGTCTGTCCACGTTCACTTTTGTAAGTTACGCATGCTTTCGCTTTCGTACCCTAGCCTTCGTCTTTATATATGGGTTATGCTAATTATTGGAGGGAGGCTAGGGTACAAAAGTGATAGTCATGCGTAATGTACGAAAGTGAATGTGGATAGACGTGCACCGTTGGATCAAAATTTTAAGATTTATTGAATAACCTGAAATCGGTACATCATTACACTTTGATTTTGTAGCCGTAGCATATATTTAGTTTCACACTTCAATGTCACATCTCAATGTACTCTATTAATATACTCTGCTAGCAACAGGGCCGTAATCACTATCCGGATTTGGCCTTATTAAGAGTAATAATTGGAAAAGCATATTTTATAACATTTTTACTCAAATTTTTTTACTGTAATTGATAATATATTAATTAATTTCTTAATTATTATTTTAAGATTGTTAAGAAAACTATGTCTTATAGAATATTTTTTTTAAAAAGTATTATTTTCAAAATGTAGATGTAATGTAAAAGACAAAATGTTTAGTAGCAAAATTTTATAAAATACATAAAATAAATTAAGATAAAAATATTTAAAATTGTTAAAAATACATCCAATAAGAAAAGGATAGGTTTAAAAATTTTAAAAATATAATGTATCTTTTAAAAAATTAAACTTCTATTTAATATATAAAAGTTATTCAATTTTTTTAGCAATATAAATGGATAACAGGAAGAAAATATTAAATAAATAAAGAGTAAATATAAAATATTTGTATTGTTGAGTGTGACCAAAAAAAGAATGAATGATTTTTGTGTTAGGAGATAAAAAAATAACATGGTAACTTCCACAAAAAATTCTTGTGCTGCTATATTCTCAAGAGAGCTACAATTAAATTTGTAGAAAATAAATGTAAAAAATGAAAATAAAAATAAAATTATCATATTTACTTACATAAATAAATATAATAAAATAGAAAAATTTGATGAATATAAACAGAATAGAAACAAATAATAAATTTATTTATTAAATTTACATATATATTTTTTGTCTTATATATTTTAATTATGTTCTACATTATATAAATATATTCATTTTTTCAAAATGAATGCTCTAAACATCACAAATTCAACTTCAAAATGGGATAATAATACTGTTTTAATATTAATAATAATATTATATTATAAAATATTATTACTTACCAAGTCCGTTACCGAACTTCTATTTCCAATGTCTGATCCGTGTACAGTATATAGGGATTTTTATTTATTACACAACCGGTCACACACACAAAACACTGGTATTTCCATTTACTTAATAAATCATAAAATTTTGATCCAACAGTGCCCATCTTTCATAAGTTACGTATGACTTTCGATTTCGTACCCTAGCCTCCGTTTAATTATCGGCTTAAGACTATTGGTTAAAGAATTAAAATATAAAAAACTTTTATTAGAAGAATTCATTGAAATACACGAAAGAAAACATGTACGTACACTGTTGCACTTTTCAATAAGAAATTTCTAGTTTTATTTTCTTAATTACCCTATTTCACGAAAGAACACTGCATATATAGCATTGTTTTTCTTTATTTAAATGGCGTTAATGCAAACTGTAATTAAGATCTATGTCTCCGCTTCTCTCTGTGTTTTGTAGTTTTTAATTAAAAGAAAAAACAAAACATCTAAAAGGTATTCTTGTTTTTCTACTTTAATTTAAAAACTAAAATAAGAGGATAATTTTAAAGAACAGGTTCTCTCTGGTACATTATAAAAACAGTTTTAAAACTCATCACTCAAACAAGTTTTTTAATTTTTTTATTTTAAAAAACTAAAAACTATTTTTTAAATTAGTTTTAATGTCGATCTACTGTAAAAAATTTGGAAAAAAGGCCTTGTAATATGAATACCACGCTTCATATTTTTATATGAGTAATGATTATACACATTTATATATTAAACACTTTATTAATATTTTCTATATATATTTTTTGGAGTTATCTTAACCTACTCCAACTAAATGGAATTAAAAAACTCGATCATTAATAATTGGTGAAATTATTTTATGTATTAAAAAATAATCTATACAATTTTCTAATTACACATTTACACCAATGACTCTATTTTAATTTAAAATAAAATAGATAATTTTTTATCTTTTTTCTTCTTAATTATTATATCGTGTGGGTTATAACACCTACAATTCGCATAGGTATCAATTAGCTATTGCGTATAGGGATAACGATTCTACCCACAAAAATACTCATGACTGGTAGCGTAAAAATCCGCTCAATAGCTAGCTATGATTCTATTACTCATCGAATTGACGAATACACTCCTGAACTTGAGTGGAAGAAATGATAAATGCACTATTTCTTAATTATTGGGAGAAAACACAAGAAGTCAATAACTAAACATTTTATTCGTAATAATGCAGCAGCATATAGCTAAAAGTAGCCTCCTTTATTCAGTATACAAACATTATTTAAGAATAATTTTCTATTAGTATTATAGATGGAAGGTGGAAGTACGAGGGCATCACAGTGAGGGAGATGGAGCTGGTGCATATGCCGTAGGTTCATCATAGAAGGGGTAGTTTTCATATCTGATATTACAACTGGGTCTAAGAACTCTACCACCTATCTTGCCGTTACAACATCTTGGGATTTCTGAGATAGCCCCAACCAAGCAATGGTTGCACTCTTGCTGAGACAAGTCAGGAGTGCACTGCACCAGACCATATATTGCTTGAATATTTGTGGCGGTTGCGCTGGCCGCGGCATACTTGCGTCGACAGTCACCTGATGCAGCTATGCCTGTTAGCATCCTCATCAAGTTCCTCAGGACTTGATTGAACTGGTCCACGTCCGTTGCATTTTGTATGTTCAATAGAGCATAATCAGGAGAAGTTTCCATTACGCCAAATATTGAGCGGTTTGAGTAGCGCAACAAGCATTCGTCATAATATATAATTGCCTCTTTCTGATTTGGACAACGCTGCGTGAGATTGCCTCTGGCATCGTTGAGGCAACTGCGGCACTCATCTGGCTTAAGATCTCCTCTGCAGAGCCCAATGGCGTTTACTTTGTCTTCGTTTTGACCATACGACATGTTGTAGAAACCATAGTTAATTTCTGTGTGGGAAGAGAGAGTGGATAAAAGGGTGTTGAGGTTGGTGTTGTAGGTGCTATTGACTGTGTGGTTCCCTTTGTTGTTATCACAGAATACGGTGTTATACTGGGCGCTGGCTTGAGATACGATTACGAAAAGGAGACAACAAACAAAGGAATCCTTCCTAGAGAAAACAACAAGAGCCATTATTATCTGTGATTGCACTTTTTTATTGGGGATAACTAAGAATTAAATAAAGGACAATCAATATGCGAAGAGTGAAGTGATTTGCTGATGAGTACGTAAACTGTGGTGTTGGTACTTCAATTTATAACCAAAAAATTAAATTTCTCTGACACCGTGTAGAAACGAAACTTTTACCATTCAATTCGCAGGACAGGTCACATATGGAAACTCAAAGGAAACTGTAAAATTGAGACTGGTAGTGCCTCGTGTGTCCTCAAGAATTGTTCCTTTTAAATCGAGAGAAAAATGCTTTAAAGTTTGAATAACATGTAGAAATTGTACTTTTATACTAATTTTCAATTTAGAAACTTCTCTAATTCTTCGCTGGATGTGTTAGCTAGTAGGAAACTATGAAATTTATAATTAAACAATCAACTAAATTGTTGGTTAAAGGGTTGATTATTAGAATATTCTAAAGTAGGTTACTAATCTAGCTAGACTTGTTTGCTGTTGTAAAAAAAATCTAGAATTGTTTGTTGATGTCATTAATGAATATTTATTATCATATATTAATTTTTCTTTTATTTCACTTCCAACCCATTTTTTTTCTTTCTTTCCCCTTCTCATCATATATTTGCTTATTTGTCACATAATGATCAAAATAAACTAAAAAAAAATGAGGTGGACATCTAACATTTTTTATTTTTTATTTTTTTATCTTTGATCATCAAAGAGTGTCACAATAATTAGTTTATACACTCTATCCAATCAACTTAATTAAACTCTTTTAATAGGTCTTAAATACATAATTGTGTTGAATGAATTAGATATTTTATTATCTATAGAAAAACATTCTTTCAATTAGATATTATCTTTTATCTTTATTTTAAAATTTATTTTAATATTTTTTTGGAAAGAAATTATCAAAATTTCAAAATATTTCTATATCACAATTTATATTGTTCATTATTATTATAAATCAAACATATAATTGATAAGCTAAAAGTGACTATTCAAAATTTACAACAAAGATTAATAATCTTCAATAAAAATTTATATTAATTATAATAATTTTTTGAAAAGAAATTGACAAAATTTATCCATTATTATAAATCTAAAATATAATTGATGAACTAAAAGTCCAGTAATCAAATTTTGTAATAGAAATTAATAAGCATCAATAAAACTTTACACATAATGATAAAAAAGTATGATATGTCATATGTTCAAACTCTTTATTTTTCTTTTAAAATATTTATTATATCATTTTTTTCTTTGTTTCATACTTACATAAATAGAAATGTAAAATATGATTTTCGTTCTCGGAAAATATTCAAAATTTGATTTTAGTTATTGTAAAATAAATTATTTGTTTTCATCTTAGAAAATTTATAATATGTAACTTTTTTTTTTGGTCAGAAATTAGATTTGAATAAATATGAATCTACTTTATATTTACTTGTTCACCAAAAACTTGACACGTGTAAGCATAGCATCTGATTTTCTTTTCGTTTCTCTCTCTCTGTTTTCCTTTCACGTAGAATTTCATTGTGGTGCTTTTGTAACAGCAATAGAGCAATGGAGCGTACTTGCTTGCATCTCCTTGGAAATGGAATTCAATATCCATGAAGCCACAATATTGTTGTTGCGCTACCATGCCAAATAGGTGGGCTGATCAAGAGCGGGCTCAACAATGGAGCCATCCCACAAAGCCAAATTTATTCTTCCCAAGAAGCGCCATTTCCATGGTTTTACAGCAAGAACTATAATTGTGTCCATTTAGCGGGTGAGAAACCAAAACGATTCCTGGATTATCAGACAGGTGTAGAGATAAGGTGAATCATCCATATGGAAGTCATGGGAGAAACAAAGGGATAAAAATTGAAGACCGCAAAGAAGATGATCTCCTACTTCTTCTAATATCTGAGAAAATGATTTTTTTATAATTTGTGACCATTTTTCATGACTAGAAATTATGTTTTGATTTTTTTTCTTTTTACGTATAATTTGTTACAATTTTTAACTCTCAAATATTATATTTATAATTTAAATTAAATCAAAATACACGTAAATTTAGATTCATTCAGATTTAGATCCAGATAAAAAGTCACACATTTTAGTTTGTGAAAATAAAAAATAAACAGAATTTTTTATAGTGATTAAAAACAAACTTTAAATATTTTACAAAGAAAAAAAATTATATTTTAACCTGAATGAAATTCATTACAGTTGCAAAAAAATGTTTATTGAAAACATTGAAAAACAATAAATAGTTTGTGTTTATTATTTATTGCAAGCATGGCCAGGCACGGCTAATAGGCCTGAGTATGATATTCACCAGCTAAAAAACACAAAGTTTAAATTCAGCCTATTACATTCACCAAAAACATTTAGCCTATTACTTGCCACAGGCCTTTTCTAATTAAGGGTTTGACATGGATAAGAGTGTTGTCTGAACTAAAGTTTGTTTGAAAACTGTATTTTGAGTTAAGGCTTATAAAAAGGCCAATAGGACTGTTGGACTAAATAAGCCTTTTTTTCAAAGGATGGGCTAAATAAGCCTATTAGTATTATATAATTTTTATATTATTATATGTACATAATATAAAAAATATAATAATATATTATATACATATAAAATATACCAGTCTATCAGATTTAATAGGTTTTTTAAAATTAAATAAATTATTTTAGAGAAGTATAAATTTAATTTTTTTAATAAATAAGTCAAGTCAAATCTTTTATACATGTAGGTTTTGGTCAGAACATCTAATCTATTTCTGAGCCTTAATTGCTTACTTTAGTTGGAATTGGGTTTAGTGTTGTTAAATTTACACGTATTTACACAATTGCAATACTTATAACCATTGAAGAAAGATTAAACAAATTAATTCTATATAAAATAAAACTGAACGAATCAAATTCTAAATGCATGTTTTAACTTTGTTTTTATGATACAAAATATTAATAAATTCATTGATTTTTTTTTCAAACATTGATATTTGATAATGTCTAACGGCACTTATAAAAGCAAAATCATTCTAAAAGATTATTTTCTGCACCATCCATTTACTTCCTGCACCTAGTTCAAAATGTCAAATTACATTCTAAAACATATAAGACGTGTTGTCTCAAATGATCCTAAATTGTGTTGCTCGTAGTATAAACATTGGGTTTAATTAATGGTATGGGCCAACCCAACTTATTGGTTTAATCTTTATTGTGGGCCTTATCCCTCTAACACCTTTCATCATCATTCATCATTTAATAGTAACATCGAGTTACATATACATTACATCTCTTATTGGTTTACTGAGTTTCCTCAATTAGAAAGAAATCACATCAATTCGTAACAACAAGCAAAGATGTCGCTAAGTTCTGCATACGACTGTTTTTTTTTTCAGTCCCTTGTCCATGCTCTTGTCATTGTCAATTAAGATTTAAGAAGAGTTGGGGCTTGACCGCTTGACAATTAATTAAGAGAGAAACAACCCGGAAAAATAAAATAGGTGAGATAAGTTAAAAATAATAACAAACTACTATATTTGATTTGTAGCGCAACCGCATCTACCTAAATAATTTTCCATTAGCGTTATAGGTGGATGGTGGAAGTGCCACGGCATCACAGTGATGGTGCTGGCCATGGTGCATCTGCTGTAGCATGTTCATGCTCAATTGCTCATCATAGAAGCGGAAGTTTTCATATCTAATATTACAACTGGGTGCAGCAACCCTACCACTTATCTTGCCGATACAACATCTTGTGATTCTCGAGAATACCTCAACCAAGCAACTGTTGCAGTCTTGTTCAGACAAGTCAGGAGCAGTTGCATTTGCCGCCGCATACTTACGAAGAGAGTCACCTGATGCAGCTATACCTGTTAGATTCCTCATCAAGTTCCCCAACACTTGATTGAACTGGTCCACGTACGATGCATTGGTTATTTCCAACATATAAAACAAAGGTGAAGTTTCCATGACGCCATATAATGAGCGGTTTGAGTAGCGCAACATGCACTTGTCAATTGTCATACCACCCAATTGCCTCTTTCTGGTTTGGACAAAGCTGGGTGAGAAGGACCGTTGAATTGTTTAGGAAGCTGCTGCATTCGTCTGGTTTAAAATCTCCTCTGCACAGCCCAATGCCGTTTACTTTGTCGGTGTTTTCGCCGTAAGAGAGATTGTAGAAACCATAGTCGATTCCTGTGTTGGAAGTGAGATTGGATAAAAGGGTGTTGAGGTTTGTGTCATATTCTGTTGGCTGTGAATCTGCCTTTATCACTAAGACAGAAGTGATTTACGAAACTTGGCTGGGCGCATGGCTTGAGATATAGTAACTGTATATGAAAAGGAGATAACAAATAAGGGAGTGTTGCATTTAGGAAATAATAGACACTATGATTGTTTTCTTTCAGAAAATTAAGTGACTAATTTGCTTGCTGAGTAAAATTTGTTTGGCACGTACTGAAGATGTGACATTTACATATACACAAATGTAAGGCTTTGTTTGGGAGTTAGGAATGGATGAGAAGGAAAGAGATTCAAGGGAAAATGGAGGAAAATTAAAGAAGTTTATTCTTCCTAAGAATTAAAAATATATTAAGAGAAGAAAATTAAGAGTTAATAAGATACTTTTATAATTTTGCTCTTATTTTAAAATTTAATACACTCTATATTTTACAAATAAAACTTAATTTTAAATTAAAAAAATTATATAATTTTCACATTTAAAATTAATTCTTCATTTAAAATTATTTAATTTAAATTTTATTAACACTGGTTGGGGTAGAATAGTAATTTTATTATTTTTCTTTCTAAAAACCTCCCAAATAAGAGGAATAACAATTTTTAGGCTTTGGAGAAATTCAGAAGAGTTTTTAAAAATCCTTAAATTCATTTCCTCAAAAATTAAAACTTCCAAATAAGGAGATGTTACTACTCAAACATTTCCATTTCCTTTCTTCTCCTCTAAAATTCTTCTCCCACACAAAGCCTAAAAGAATGAGTCTGATAGTGCCTTTTGTGTCCTAAATACTTTGAATTTTTCTTTTTCACACAAGAGAAAATGCTTTAAAGTTTTAATAACATCTGGTCATTCTTGCTTTGTAATTACTAATTGGCAGTAATTTTTTATACCATGATATTCATGTATGGTATCCACTAATGTTATTGATAATTAACCTTTGGGTCGAGACCTTGTTAAAAGGGATCAAGTTCAAGATCGACCAAGGTCTTATTAGTACTAATGAGTAGTATTTATCAATTTAGAAATTTGTTTGAATTAATAAGTGTTAGAAGATAATGTCGTGTGACTCTAGAATAAATTTCTTGCTAAAAAAACATACCTTCAAGGCGAAATGACTTAAAGGGATAATTTTTTATCTAAAGTACCAAATAGGGATAAATTTAAATAGATACGTATTTCATGACTCCTGAATTCAAAGTAATAAACAGACTTTTTTTAATGAAATTGTATAAAAATTTATAACTTCTTAATATTTCTTTTTAAATGGAATGTTGAAGTTGTTAATTATTTATGACTTTAAAGTCATAAATTATTTACCAATTTAAACTCATAAATAATTTTATTTAAATAATTTTTTTATTTTTAGTTTTATTTAATATTTTTATATATTGTTTTATTTAATATTTATATGTTTGTAAATTGTTTTATTTAATTTTTTTATGTATTTTTTCTAAAGTTAAGGATTTTTTTAATTGTAATATATTCTAACGAGTTTGACTTTAAAATCGTATATGTAGTCACAATTTCATTTTATTAGTGTTTCATTTATAGAAAATATATTCAATAAAATATTATAAAATATTAAATAAAATAAAATAAAAAATATAGAAAGATTAAATAAAACTAAAAACAATATACCAAGTATATTTTTTATTTAAATTAATATTTTTAGTTTTCATTTCATTTAATATTTTCTACATTTTTGTATTTTTTTATATTTTTGTCTATTGTTAATTTAATATTTTTATATTATTTTATTTAATATTTTTTTCATAAATAAAATACTAATAAAATAGAGTCCTGACTATATGTACGCTTTCAAGTCGAACTCATTGAAATGTAATATAATTAGAAGAAAAAAATATTTGACATTAGAAAAAAAATAAAAATATTAAATAAAATATAGAAACAAAATTATTATTAAATAAAATAATATACAAAAATATAACAAATATTAAATAAAATAATATATAAAAATATTAAATAAAACAAAAAATAAAATATTAATTTAAATAAAACTATTTATGAAAGTTGAATTTTAAAAAAATTAAGAAGTCATAATTTTTTTTACAACTTCAAAAATAAAGACAAAAAATTAATACAAATTAAAAAAGAGTTCAATAATCATATACTATAGAAAAATATTTTTGAATTACATTTTTCTCAAAAAAGTATTTTTGAATTACATTTTTCTAATAGAAAAAGGGAGAAGAACAATAATGATAATGATACCTAAGGATTATGGGTTAGCACCATTTTTTTCCTTATCTTATCACATCATTATATTGTTTCTCTTTTAGGCATGAAGAAAAAAGATGATATGAGTTTTTTTATAAGTAAAAATAAATTTTTCATTAATTAATTTTTAAAAATTCATCAATATAAATTTTTTAAAAAATAAGATGACATCTATAAATTAGTTAATAAAAAATTAATTTTAACTTATAAAGAAACTCGTGTATTTTTTATTTCTTATTTTAGATGTGTTTGTAGATCGTTAGCCGTTATTGTTTTTGTGTTTCCCGGTGTCTACGGCATGAATGCCGGTCACGAACCATTATCGTGGAAAAAAAAGAAGCGTAGAAGGTAGAAGTCTACCAGAGTTTGTAGACTTCTAGTCAACCAAACGCGTTATTAATTAATAATTATGTAGCCAGTCCCTGAAGAAAAAAGCTCCTTCATTATGTTTATATGTAAAGAAGCTTCACTCTTTGGTTTGTTACTTGTGAATGGCAGAGGGAGATGACAATTACAATGGCTTCTGTTTCTTTAAGGCTCCTTTCCTTTCTTTGTTGTCTGGTTGTCATCATCATATCACAAGCCAGTGCCCAGACATGTGATAACAGCAGAGGCAACTACACAATAAACAGCACCTATCACAGCAACCTCAACACCCTCTTATCCAATTTCTCTTCCCACACAGAAATCAACTATGGTTTCTACAATTTCTCGTATGGCCAAGAACCAGACAAAGTGTACACCATTGGGCTCTGCAGAGGCGATCAAAACCAGAATCAGTGCCTCAAATGCCTAAACGAATCGAGAGTGTCTCTGGCAGAGACATGTCCAAACCAGAAAGAGGGAATTGATTGGAAAGGAGAGTGCATGTTGCGCTACTCTAACCGCTCCATATTTGGGCTCTTTGAAAATAATCCTAAGCTGCTACTCGTGAGAGTAGAGAATGTAACAGGTTCAGTGAATGAATTCAATGAGGTGCTGGAGAACTTGATGAGGAATCTATCAAGCGCAGCTGCATCAGGTGACTCTCGTCGTAAGTATGCTACAGGCAGCATGCCTACTCCAAATTTTCAAGTCATATACGGTTTTACAGAGTGCACACCTGATTTGTCATGGGCAGAATGCACTCAGTGCTTGGGTGAAGCTATCGCGGATATACCAGTTAATTTTAATGGGAGAACTGGAGGTAATGTTTTAAAACCCAGTTGTAGAATTAGATTTGATCCCTACCGCTTCTACGGATCTACTATAAAATTAGACCCAGATGCTCCGCCACCATCACCGCCCGCCGACAACAATTCTTCTTCACAAGGTATTTGTCACCTTTTGCTCAACTCAGTGTTCTTTTTACTTATTCATTTGTTGAAAGTAAGTGCTAGCTTATGAACTTAGCTTTTATACAAGCTCTTTCATTTTAACTTCTACAAAAGTTGAAATTTTTAACTTCCAAAATAAGTTTCATTTATTTTTATAACTTTTATTTTTATTTTTATTTTTAAAACCCAAGTATTTAAGTAGTATTTAACTGTTGGAGTTGGACTTTTGGATATTTTTTAAGGTTAAGGTATACACTTGATCTCTATATTGATGCCTCTATTTTAAGTTATAGCCCGCAGATGAGAACAATGTAATTTTTAGTTCATTTACATGCATAGAAGTTAAGTTTTGGTTGAGAAGATTTGGCCGTGTGAAATTGTTACAAAACTTTCTGGTGGAGATAAATTACTACAAAAAATTGTGTAAGGACTAAAACTCAGCTTTCATATGAAGACCGGAATTTAAAATGGAGACAACTATATAGAACAAGTGAATGGTTAACCTTCTTATTATTCTTAATCTGTGGGCTGAGAATTCTGATTTGTGCAGGAAAGAGCAACACGTCACTAACTATCATTGCCATAGTAGTACCAGTTGCTAGTGTTGCTTTGGTGCTCATGCTTTTCTGCATCTATCTAAGAGTGAGGAAGCCAAGAAAAGAAAATGAGAGTAAGTCTAAGGCTCTAAACATGGTTTTATTGTCATTTGTTATAAAAGAAAAATACTCTTTTAATTTAACGGGACAGTAGTGTAACATAAATCATATCTAAACTCTTTTAGCGAGATACAATTTATTTTGCAGACAATAATAAATAAATGTTTCATGTGTTCAAAGCATGCTTTACTCAATCACTTCTAACAAGGAATAAGGAAAGATACAGGGAAAACCAAATTATCCTTTCTCCTTTCTTTTTTTTTTTTTTTGAGAAATTATGTCAATATATCTCTCAATGTTATCTTTTATTGCTCGTATCTGAATGACTAACAATTTTCACTCGGGTCCCTATGCATGTGTAAGTTAAAAGAGAAGAAGATAATTATGAAGATGAAATTATATCTGCTGAGTCATTGCAATTCAACTTGGACACCATACGAGTTGCTACAAATGAATTTGCTGATTCTTATAAACTTGGACAAGGCGGGTTTGGAGCTGTTTACAGAGTAAGACTTCATTTTTAATTCAGATTAATAACACCTCTTCAAACATGGTATATTTAGATACTATATTTGACTGTGATATATTTTCAGGGTCAGCTTCCCAACGGACAAGAGATTGCAGTAAAAAGGTTGTCAAGGGATTCTGGGCAAGGAGATATGGAATTTAAGAATGAAGTGCTTTTAATGGCCAAGCTTCAGCACCGGAATTTAGTTAGGCTACTTGGTTTCTGTCTGGAAGGAATAGAAAGACTACTTATCTATGAATTTGTTCCTAATAAAAGCCTTGATTACTCCATATTTGGTAAGCTCGAATATCTGCATAATTACTGTTACTCTTACCTTAGTTCTGGTTCAAGACATATTGACTACTAAAAAAATTGCTTTAATATATAGATCCAATAAAGAAAGCACAATTGGATTGGCAAAGGCGTTACAAAATCATTGGAGGTATTGCTCGAGGCATTCTCTACCTCCATGAAGATTCTCGACTGCGTATTATACATCGTGACCTCAAAGCAAGCAACATTCTCTTGGATGAAGAGATGCATCCTAAGATATCTGATTTTGGGATGGCAAGATTGGTTCACATAGATCAGACTCAGGGAAATACAGATAGAATTGTTGGGACCTAGTAAGTATGAGAACATAGTAATACTTATATATCGTTGTAGAAACCTAATTTCAATACAGTCAAGTAAAATATTTTACATTGCTGTGAAAAAGAGTTAAAATTTATGACTAATTAAACTTGCCCGTGATTTGCATGTGCAGTGGATATATGGCACCTGAGTATGCAATATATGGTCAGTTTTCAGCAAAATCAGATGTTTTTAGTTTTGGTGTACTAGTTCTTGAGATTATAAGTGGCCAAAAAAACAGTGGTGTTCGTCATGGGGAGAACGTGGAGGATCTATTGTGCTTTGTACGTCTTTTTTTTCTTCTCCTACGTCTTCCTTATCATTGTCATTAAAATAATAGGATTGGACAATTATTTCTTCCTTCACATTTACTGTGCAGATGAAATTGGTAATGTAACTAACATCTGAATTTGAACAAATTCATGCAGGCATGGAGAAACTGGAGGGCTGGAACAGCTTCAAATATTGTAGACCCCACGTTAAACGACGGTTCTCGAAATGAAATAATGAGATGCATCCACATTGGATTATTATGTGTTCAAGAAAATGAGGTTGCCAGACCAACCATGGCTTCTATTAGTCTCATGCTTAATAGCTATTCTCTCACTCTCCCGGTGCCTTCAGAACCTGCATTTGCTGTGGATAGTAGAACTAGAAGCCTTCCAGTCATGCAGTCATCAGAGCATAACTCAACGGAAACAAGAACAAGTGAATCAGCAAATCAATCAACACAGAAATCGATAAATGAGGCTTCAATTACTGAGCTATATCCTCGTTAGATTTTGGTGATATGGGTGACAGTCATTTGCCTGTTCAATTAAAATAAAAACAGCAATTCCTAAAGGAAATTACAATATCTTGAAACTCGTCTAGTTTGTTGGTGTGACTTTGTGATGTCTTATTTAAATAGGTCATATATACAGTACAAATGAGTAATGTTATTTCAACGTTATTTTTATGATACCTTTTTGAGTTTAGGTTACATACGCTGTCAACGTAAGTTTTGAGAAAATATTCAAGCTTGATTCGAAACATCTACTTTACGAAAATGATTTGAAAATTAAAAGTTTTAAGTTACACACTTTATTTTCTAAAGTAAAATTAGTCATTTAAGAGCAGTCACATAAGTTGCATTTTAAAATTTGATTTTAATTAAATATCTTAATTATATGGAAATAATTTTAGTTAAAAGTAAATTTAATGTGAAATGATTTATGTTTAAAATTTTATTTTAAGAGTAAACTTAAGATAAAAATAATATAAATATTCAAATTAATACAATTTTTTTATTAAAATGTACTTTCAAAATTAAAATAAAAAATGTACTCTATAGCATCTTATACCCAAGTGTCTCAAATTAATCACGACTAATCCGAACAAATAATTGTGTCTCTCTGTCGTTTAGCTTAAATTATATTGCTGGCATGGGCAATTCATTCTTGGGTCATCAGCTTAGCCAACTTATGACTTACCTTTATATCATGCACTTTGCCTTTTCCATCCTACACCTCTCAAAATACTCCAGCAAACAAAAATATCATGTTACCTGACAGTGTCATTCCGGAAAGCTATTATGGAATATGAAAATTTTGAAATATCCATTGCAGGTAAGTTTTCATAATTCTTATCCTATTTTAAAATAGCTATTTATGATTTTTTTTTTCTTTCAAAATAACTATTTTGAAACAGGATAATCATTTTGTAATAGCTATTCTTATCCTAATATGCGGCGCATGGAAGAAAGGGTAAAAAAAGGATGGTGGTGTGTGATACAGTGGTGGGTGGCATGGTGAGATTGGAGTTTGAAGTTGGTGCAGTGAGGGGTGACACAGGCGAGATGGAGGGTCGACGCACATTAGAAAGAAGATAGAAGAAAGAGGGTGTGGTATTTTTTTCTATTCAGTTTCTTCTGGGAGGTGCAGGATTCAAATGCCTGCCCTTGGATATGATAATTATCATAAAATCACTTCAGCTTAGCCAGCGCTTAAACCTCCTTTATTATTATTTATTTTTGTACAACTAATCTGAAGTTGACTTTACTTTTGTGGACTAGTAGTTTTCAAAATTTACTGACATCAAATAAAAGTTGTGTATTTTAAATCTTGTTTTAGTTTTTTCGTATCACATTTTCAGTAATGACAACGTAAGTTTATTTATTGTTTGTTTAAATTTTAATTATGTCACAATTTTAACCAATTTTAAATTGAAAGTAATTATATTTTTTTACAAAAAATAAGCATACTTTTATTTACTCAATTTAATTGGATACAATATTATCTTTGCTCTTACATATAAGAAATAATGGAAAATTATTAAGATAAAAAAGTAATAATTACATTTAATACTATCATAAATTTAAATTTCATTTAAAAATACCCTTAAATTTAAATATTATAAACAGTGATAGGTTTAGAATTTTTTCTTAGTGCAAGTAAAAAATAGTTTATATATTTTAATAAAAATTGTAAATTTTTACAAAATACACAATATCATAACAAAAAATAGTACTAAATACTAAAACTATTACAAATTATAATTGTTGTCTTTACACTTTCATACTTTAAAAATATTTTATAATTTTTTATTGTCAATACTATAAAAAAATAAAAAAAATAGTAAAATTTCTATCCATTTATTCTCTTTTTTTATTTCTTATACTTTTTACATCCATTTAAAAAATTATTTTTTTAGGACAATACCAATTTTTTATGACGCACATACAAATAATAAAATTGTTGTGGAGATCTGACAATTAACAGATGGAACCGACATTGGTTATAAATGATAGTCATATTTAATTTTAATTAGTACTTATAGTTTAATGAGTGATTGTCTAATAAATAAAGTTAATAATGAATTAAGATATAAAAGAAAAAAAATGCTAAAAGAAATTTTGTATAGAATTAGTTTGAAAATTAGTCATTATTAAAATTTTTATGATTAGGAAAAAAAAGAGTCAATTTGTTGCATATGTACAAGACTGTCTGAGATAATATCATTTACTTTATCTATTTTGAAAGACGTTATTAAATTAGGGAATGTTATTTTAAATAATAAAATTAGCCCTAAAATGACTAAATTTTGTATGTTCGCTTTAATATGTTTTACAAAAATAATCAATTTGCTATCAATTTTAAGAAAGTTTAGGAAAAATAATTATTTACTCAAATTTATTAATTGCCAAACATACCATGTCTCCATCATATGTTTATAGTTAATCTAAAATGGAGGCACCGAATCTGAAAACAAACACAACTGACTTTCCAAAAAGAAAAAAAAAACCCACAAAAAATACAAAAATGAAAAAGAAACTGGATGGGGCAAAGTGCAAGGAGTCTAGAACATGCATCATATTACAAAATAACCAGGGAAGGTACGGTCTTGTCAACTCCGAAGGATGAAGTTTCAAAAATTGATATCTTGTTTTCAAAGTCGTTTCCTTTTTGCCCAATGCGCTTAAAAAGTAAATTTTATTATCACAAATATCTAACGAGGATATGGCTCGGTGATTGGAGCCTTATTTGATGATCCATAAGCAAATTGACTTCCTGAATCACTTGACCTTGTTGCCTCTGAATATTGCTCACTACCAGACAGCATAACCATAGGCAATGGACTTTTACCACGCATTAAAAATGCAGGTTCAGAAGGTTCAGCAAGGGAGAAAGAGCTACTGTTAAGCATTAGTAAAACAGAATTCATAGTTGGTCTGTCATTTATATCTTCTTGAACGCATAGTAATCCAATGTGGATGCATCTCTTTATTTCATCCCAAGAATAATCCTTCAATGTGGTATCCACAATATTTGAACCTGTCCCTCCCCTCCAGTTTTTCCATGTCTGTAAAATAAAAATTGCTCAATTGAAAATAAATGTGGAAAATTTAATTAAACTTTAAATAAAAAGGGAAATTAACTAATAGTCAAAAGGTATCACACATACAAAGCTTAATAGATCTTCTGCATTTTCCTCATTACCACGAATCTTACTGTTTCTTTGGCCGCATACAATTTCCAAAATCATTACACCAAAACTAAAGACGTCTGACTTGACTGAAAACTGCCCATGTTTAATATACTCAGGAGCCATATATCCACTGTACATTACAATAATCAAGCACGATTAGATAAAAAAAAATGTTACTGTACCATTCATGTTTCACCTATTGACCTTAATTTGTTCAAAAGCAAATTACTAACTGAAAATATGGATTATATCTTATTGGTTAGAGCGATTTTATACTTACAAGGTTCCAACAATTGTATTTGTATTGGCTTCAGTTTGATTGATCTCAAATAATCTTGCCATGCCAAAATCTGATATTTTGGGATTCAACTCTTCATCCAACAAAATGTTACTTATTTTGAGATCACGATGAATAACTTGTAATCTAGAATCTTCATGAAGGTAAAGAAGACCACGAGCGATGCCTTTTATGATATTGTAGCGTCTTTCCCAATTCAAATTCGCACGTTTGTTTGTATCTACATAAATACCCAGCCCAGCATATGACATATATAATCTTTCATAATTTAATAATTGTTCAAAATATCTCCTTATTTCGTCAAAGTGGAGGTAGAATTAAAGCAATTTATTTTGTAACTTACCAAATATGAAAAAATCAAGGCTTTTATTGGGAACGAACTCATATATCAATAATCTTTCTCTTTTTGCAAAACAGAAGCCAAGTAGTCTAACTAAGTTTCGGTGCTGAAGCTTTCCTGTTAGCAAAATTTCATTCTTAAACTCTGTTTCTCCTTGGTTAGAATTGATAGACAATCTTTTAATTGCAATTTCTTGTCCATCAGAGAGCGTACCCTAAATACGATATTTCAAAGTTTAGTGCATTTGTAATTCTCGAAATATTTTCAAGATATGTGATTCCATGAAAAAAATAAATCTTCATACCTTATAAACAATTCCGAATCCACCTTGACCAAGCTTATTTGCATCAGAGAAGTTATTTGTTGCAAATTTGATGGTAGCAAAGTCAAATTGCGCTAACTCATCTGTTTTAATGTCATTATCAAGCTCACCTTCATCATCACCTTCACCTATGGCATGAGTTTTCACACGTGTTAATCTCATAAGACATATTAACCTAACCTGGTATAATATATAAAAAGAATTTTTAGCTATTTCAAAAAAAAAAATAGAAATATTTTATTATGATTCTATGTTAAGTCCAACACTTATCTTTTCCTACCTGAACTATATTTCAGACATGAATCTGTTTTAAATTTTTTTAAATGATTTAAGATTTTTTACATCTTAATTTATTAGCATGATAAACTGAAAAAACTTTGATCTTATGTTATTGGGATAATAAATTCCGATGTGATAAAGACAATAAAACCTACAAATTTTTGGAACACAAGATATAAACTTTGTCTAAACTTAATTGGTTACAGTTGAGAGATAAAAAAAAAAGAAAAGAAAAAGTCATGAAGATAGTTAAGTTGATAAATTTTAATCTAAATCTATATTTATATTTTTATAGAATCACATGATCACAGTGATATCAAGTGATTAATTTTATTATGTCTCTTTTTCGATCTTTTTCGTCTCTATCTCTCTTTTAAATCTTCACAATCTTTTTCTTTTCCTTCAATCCATCTCAAGTAAAATAATCTTTAAATAAATTCAATCAAAATATTTTAAAGAAGAAATTTCTTTTAAAGATATTAATAAAATTTGGATGTTTAGAAGATTCCTAAATTCAGAAAATAAAATTTATAAATCTGACAAAAAATATTTTTGAAAATCTTATATATATATATATATATATATATATATATATATATATATATATAAGTCCTGCGAGAGGATGGGGCCAAGGCCCTAGCTACCCGAAACTTGTCTCTGACTGTATATATATAATAACTATTGTTTAAAGCAGTTTTTTTCCCTCCTTTTAAGAAAAAGTTGGATCAAACACTTTTTTTTTATACCAAATCTTAAAATAAAAAACAGCTCATATATGATACACCAAACATAGAAAAAAGAAGAAGCTCATTTTAGTAGTTTATCCGAAGCTTTTAGCTTGCTTATTCTTCCCACTACAATTCAAATCCTGATGTCAAACTTTTACGTTTTACAGTATATATTTTTGTTATTTTAGTGTATGTGTAATTTGCCATTAAAATTGCTTTACTATACATTTTAATACAAATCTAACAAATAAAAAAATATAATTGAAAACAAGTATCTCAATTATTTGGTAAAAGTACTTTAGTGTCGGGCACCCGTCATAGACTATATAAATTTATTTTTATTAAGTAATATTTAATTTTAAAAGAGCTTTAAGTGAAAAAATAAATATTTCCTCCGTCACTGCTTATAAAACCCAAATTTAAAATGATATATATTTTTTATAAAATTCAAATTGAATGACTTTTAAAAATTAAAAGATTAAATTAAACTTTAAAGGACAAAATATTAATTTAACCTATTAATTATTTTTATACTAAAAATAATTTTCATTAAAAAAGGAAAGAGAATATATTAAAAACATTAAAAGAGATAAATATTATGGAAAAAAATAATTTTAAAAAAAGTTATAAATTTAAAATAAATTATTGTTATCAATTAAAGAAATTAATTTTTAATTTCGATGGATTAAATAATTATTTCTTATATATAATAATACAGGATTACAACAAATAGTTTTTCCTTGATTTTTTTTTAACTGTTGTTTTTAACTTTAAATTAAAAATAACTTTAAAAGTAAAAAAAAAAAAAAAAAACAGCAGTCAAAAAGAAAAAAGTAAGAAAAAAAGCTGGACAAACATACAATAATTAATGAATGAGAAAGGACAAATGTTGACTTACTTTGGATAGGTTTGTGTCTTCGTCTTCTCGCTCCTAAATAATTGTAGATAAGGACAAGGAGTCCGACAACGGCAACGGCAAAGACTGGCACGACTATAGCAATGATATTTCGCCATCGGTTGCTCTTTCTCGGAAACTCTTAAGTTGTTTTGAGACAACAAATTATATTTTGACAAGTCAAAACACGCGATGATGATATATTGAACGATTATAGACACTGAAATTAATTAAATTTGCATTGAAAACTTAATAAATAACGAGTAGTGTATTTAATTACCAGCAAAAAAAAACTTATAGGGAAAAAGGAGCCTGAAGCTCCACACTCAAAAACCTCTAAAAAAAAAGTTCACTACATTTTAATTTATTTTGTTCTGTAACCTGGTCGAACCTATATAAATCTTCTCTATATAGCTATATGAGTAAATAGATGCACCTTTTGTAGGGGTAACTGCAGGTTGGGAAGGCTGTGGTGCTGGTGCATCGTGGACTATGGGCTCAAAGAAGAGGTAGGTCTCATATCTAACAGAACAGCTTCGTCCTAGATACCAACCACCTGTTAGTCCATCACACCAATCTGAAATTCTGGACCTAGCGTAGTCCAAGCATTTAGTACAGTTTTGGTGAGACAAATAAGGCACGCACTGAAGGAGAGCATGTATGGTTTGATTGCTTGATTGAACCGGAGCCTCTCCCTCTGCTAACTTGAGACGGGAGTCACCCTCTGCAGCGCTGCTTCTCATTCTGTCCACCAAGTCATCAAGCTCTTTATCAAACCGATCTTTATTTGTGGCGTTAGTGTTGGTGCATTTGACGATGTCGTCCATATCAGTAACCTTTTGCTCAACTATTGAGCTGTTGGAGTAGCGTAACATGCATAGGTCATACCATCCAATCGCCTCTTTCTGTACTTCACACCGGTCGGTGAGAAGAACCGCGGACTTTTCCAGGCAATTACGGCATTTATCTGGCTTAACATCTCCTCTGCAGAAACCGATGCCGTAAACTTTGTCAGGGCCTTCTCCGTATGAGGATTTGTAGAAGCCATTCTCAATTTCTTTGTCAGAATACATATTGGACAAAACGACATTCCGGTTGATGGAGTAGGTATGAGTGGTAAAGTTTCCGAGCTCGTCGTTACATCTATGGTATATGAATACTAGCTCGTACTTGGCTTCAGATTTGAGTATGGCAAGGACGACAGAAGGAAATTTAAACAGCAACAGCATCATCATCATCATCAAAGGATTCATGGCCATTGTATGTAGTGTTCCTCTGGCTGGACTAGTTTGTCTATTGAAGTGGTCGAAAGACAAGTAGCTACTAGCTAGAGACAATTGCGGTGATTACTTACATGCTAGGTATTAATTTTTCTTTCAGGAGAAGAAAGCAATTGCAAGTAATGATTAAAATGAGTTGAAGTTGAGTGAGTGAAAGTTTACATAGGAATCATTTTCCAGACAAATTTTTAAATACTCCTTTTATATATATATATATATATTACCCCATATCACTCCTTTAGACGAGGATGAGTCATATCAAATGAGAATTTACAAGTTTATCCATAAATTTTATAATGAAAATGAATAAAATATTAATAAAGTTTTTCTTACATAATATATTTTCTTTCTTTGCTTTTTATTTTTTACAAATGTATCTTTACAGATTAAATATGTTTTAAATTTATGATAAATAATTTAACCTGATTTTTGTTTTGGATTTTGATAATCTTTTTTTATTGTATTATTTCTCTAATGTATTAAAAAATTGTAGAGTCTTGAAAATAAATATTTTCAATATATATTATTTATTAAAATGGTATTGTGTTATCATGATGACAGAATTTTTATAAGAAAATATATCATAAATTTAATGTGATAATTTTTTTTGTAAGAAACTTAAAATAAAAATTGATTATTTATGAAAATTTTAAAATATATTTAAGCTAAAATTTTAAAACTCTAAACCTGTGCTTGAATATGTGACACGGTGGTGTAATCTCAATTTTTTTATAGTCACATTGAAACAGCCCCTTTGTTGTTTTCAGTCAATCCACGATTTTGGCCGTCAGAATTGATTTCAAGCTATATTCAAATGCGCACTAAGTTATAAAAAAAATAAAAAAAAGTAATATATAATAATTAAACATTTAAACCCACCTAAAAGGCAAAAAATTAAAAATAATACAAATTTAATATTTATTTAGAAAAAAGGTGCAACTGGGCAAATATTTAGGAAAATGGGGCAGTCAATCACGCCCATTTGGGGCGTGTTTAAACACGTCCAAATGGGGCGTGTTTGTGCACAGGATGACACGTGGCACGAAAAAAAGGGGGTGTGGGGTTTTCGCGGTGTTTTCGTAAATTACGGAAGATCATAACTTTTGACTGGGATGTCCGATTGAGGCGTATGATATGTCAAAACGATCGTAATTGAGAGGAGAAGCCCCTGGCAATTCCCAAGGAAACTTGCCCAAAATTTTTTTCCCAAAAGAGGCCTCTAAGTGCCTCAAAATTGTGATTTAAGATTCAAACCTCCAAAAAACTCATTCTTTTCTAATTTTTTATTTATTTAATTACTGAATTTCATGCTTTTTTAGTTACTTCTCTTAATTTTGAGCGTTTTGACATAAAATACGCCTCCATCGGATATTTCTATCAAGTTATGACTTTAAATATTAAGATTAAGCTTATCAAAAATAGGGGTGCATTTAGCAAATGTTAGGTTTTTTATTTTTTTTAGCAACTTCTCTTAATTTCGAATTCTGAAATATTTATAACATGATTTCTTGAAGATAGAGAAATTCAAAACAAGTCACACTTTGTATGTAAATTATAATTGTACCTTACACTTTGCATGTCTTAGGCATGATTATTTTTTTTTTTATTTTTTTTAATCCCTCAAGTCCTCAAGTCTTCATGAAGCAAGATAAAGAAACACTTTCAATTATTTTTAACCTTCACATCAATAATTGCATATGCAACTACATAAATCACTATTGGCATCTTAGTCAAATGCATAAGCAATTGCCTACCATAATATATCTCTTCGAGAAACAAGCATCAAGACTAATGAACGGCCAAAAACCTGCGTTGAAATATTTCATACCTTAAAAAAAGAATTCGAAATTAAGAGAAGTTGCTAAAAAAAATAAAAAACCTAACATTTGCTAAATGCACCCCTATTTTTGATAAGCTTAATCTTAATATTTAAAGTCATAACTTGATAGAAATATCCGATGGAGGCGTATTTTATGTCAAAACGCTCAAAATTAAGAGAAGTAACTAAAAAAGCATGCAATTCAGTAATTAAATAAATAAAAAATTAGAAAAGAAGGAGTTTTTTGGAGGTTTGAATCTTAAATCGTAATTTTGAGGTACTTAGAGGCCTCTTTTGGGAAAAAATTTTGGGCAAGTCTCCTTGGGAATTTCCAGGGGCTTCTCCTCTCAATTACGATCGTTTTGACATATCATACGCCTCAATCGGACATCCCAGTCAAAAGTTATGATCTTCCGTAATTTACGAAAACACCGCAAAAACCCCACACCCCATTTTTTTCCTGCCATGTGTCATCCTGTGCACAAACACGCCCCATTTGGGCGTGTTTAAACACGTCCCAAATGGGCGTGATTGACTGCCCCATTTTCCTAAATATTTGCCCAGTTACATCTTTTTTCTAAATAAATATTAAATTCGTATTATTTTTAATTTTTTGCCCCACCTAAAATGTTGAAGCAGGTAAAGGGAAAAAAATGCTAGACAGCTGGAACCTTTGGGCACGAAATTCAAACACTATTCCCTACCCACTAAAAAATCTATAATTTATTTATCCTTGTGTCACGTCGATCCTCTAATCATACATTCACAGAATGTTTCTTTCTTTCTTCTTTATTAAACAAATAAAGCTTAAAGATGATGTCAAAATTTGAACATCTAAAAAAAATCGTCTTTCAAAATTAAAAGGTTTTTTCATGATTGCATTGCTAAAGCCTAATGCAAAGCACCAAGAACCGGCGGGATGTGGATGTATATGATTAGAGATCAACCAGGAACGTGGATTTGTGGTTTAGCAAACAGAGTTGGTATTGTCACAGCATTTTAATTATTGCTGAACTTTGGGGAGTGCTAAAAGGCTTACGTTTGGCAAAAATTAAAGGTTTAAATAATCTAGTTATACAAGTGGATTAATTCCAAGGCAGTAGTTAAGAGCATCACCGGTTCGTTATAGAAGGTTGTGCGAGTGGTGTTCATCATGGGAAGAACGTGGAGGATACATTATGCTTTGTAAGTCTTTCTATTCTTTGTGCAGATGAAATCTGCCGAGTAACTAACATATACAACTGAACAAATTTGTGACGACATGACGAAATTGAAGGGATAGAACAATTTAAAATATTATAGATCCCACATTACACATTAAATGAAGGATTGCTACATGAAATAATGAGATGCATCACGTTCGGTTATTATGTGCTGATGAAGAAAATTGCAACTCATGCTTAATAACTACTACATCCATTCTTAAATATAAAACATTTTTCATTTATTATCTATCTTTTTTATAAGACTTTTTTAAAAAGTTTAGTGCATTCATTATTTTTATTATATAATATCTTTAAGTAATTATTGTATTCTCTCTCGAAACATTAACTATTTATTGATGAGAAGAAATTAAGTAAGAATGAGAAAAATAAAGGATAATTTTAAAATAATAATATAAATAATTGATAAATTTAATATAATTAATTAAATTAATAATTTTTCTTAAATTATATGAATTAATTAAAAGAGTCTGCTTTTATATAGAAACGGAAGTAATATTCTCTAACTCTCCGTGTACCTTCAGAACCTGCATTTGTTGGGGTAATAGAACTAGAAGCCTTTTAGACATACAGTCCTCAGGGCATAAAATGTAAATTAAAAATCTATAAGGTAATGTTCTTAAGGTTTATTCTTTTGAAAATTGCAGGCCCAGAAGTTGTCTTCCATACTGCGACAATTTAAGAAATTGTCTTTTACCTGCAATTTGTGATTAATAATAAAGTCTAATTAACTATGTGGCATAGTTTAAATTTCAAGAGTAATGAGGCCATCATTTGATCTTTGAAGATGTCAAGGTTTCATGCGCTGGAGTAGCGTCTTGGTTACAGGCGGGGAAGCGTTGGACGAGAAATTCAAATAGGAAAAAAAAAATACTATCGTGTATTTGCCATAAAAGAAAATTGATTATCAATGATAAGATAATAAAATGAAAAAAAAAATGATAGCATTCTTCCCATGAGTTTAACATCATTATATTTATATTGCAATGTAAATATTTTAGTATTCCTGTCGAACGAAACATAATAATGATAGTTTAGATTGCAATTTAAAGACATTCTTGAAAAACTTAGAAGAAAAAAAGATAACTTAAAAACAAAAGATTATCACATTTAGTTTAAACTTTAAAAAATATTAATAGACATTATTAATTTTTATTTAAAAAATATCGTATTTTGATTATTATTTTTTCTTATAATGAATATAATGGTGAATATATTATCTTCCACATACATAACTTGAAAAAAGAATGTGATTCTCTTCGTCAAAAACCACTTCAGCTCTGTATATAGTATAAAAAATAAATTAAAAATAACAAAATATAAGGTGATAAAGAAAAAATTAATGTATTAAAAATATAATACATTAAAAGAAATCCTTACTTTTAAAAATTTAAAAATAATCAAATTTAATATATAAAAATTAATAGTTTATAAATTGCATATTAAAAAAAAGAAAAAGAATATGAAATTTACATATATATATATATATATATATATATAAATTAAAATAGAATAAGAAGAAAAAAGAATAATGATAATGATATGTAGTGGGTAGTAGGTTAGTAGGGTTAACACCCTTCATTTTATTTTTCTTACCGCATCATTGAAGTATTACATTATTTCTCCTTCCGTGTATCTAAGGGAAACCATTTTTGTGGAAAAAACTTTCATATGACCTTTTTTTTTCCAATTGAAATAATAGAAGAGTTTATAGTCAGTAAAGCACGTCGTTATGCAGTCAGTCATATCTACACCCTCCCCCGAAGAGAAAAGCTATATGTAAAGAAGTTTCACAACAACCTCAACACTCTTTTTATCCAGCTTCTCTTCCCACACAGAAATCAACTATAGTTTCTACAATTTCTCTTATGGCCAAGAACCTGCAGACAAAGCATACGCCATTGGGCTCTGCAGAGGCGATAAAAACACAGATGAATGCCTCAAATGCCTGCCTCAACATTGCAAGACGCAATCTGACACAGAGTTGTCTGAAGCAGAAAGAGGCAACTCGGTGGAATTTAAAGTGCATGTGCGCTACTCACCCCGCTCAATATTTGGCGTCATGGAAAACCAACCTTCAGTCGCAGACGTGCACGAGGGTTCACATAATGTGACGGGTTCGGTGGATTAATTCAATGAAGCACTCGAGAACTTGATGAGGAATCTAATTAACATGCATAGCTGCATCAGGTAGCACACATGCTCCAATTTGGAAACCATATACGGTTATGCACAGTGCACACCTGATTTGTCATGGCATGGGAATATTGCAGCAAGTGCTTGGAGGAAGCTATCGCAGAAGTCCCACGGTGTTGTAGTGGCAAGGCTGGAAGTTATGTTGCAAAACCCGGTTGTAGAATTATTAGAAAATTCTTTCTTCCTTCACATTACTGTGGAGGTGAAATCTGTGAAGTAACTAATTAACATGTGCAATTGAAAAAATTCGTGTAGGCGTGGCAAAACTGGAGGGATGTAACAACTACAAACATTGTAGATCCCACATTAAACGACAGTTTGTGAAATGAAGTAATGAGATACATCCACATTGGGTTATTATGTGTTCAAGAAAATGTGGCTGCCAGATCAACCATGACTTTTGTTGCACGCATGCTTAATATATAGTTATTCTCTTACTCTATCGGTGCCTTAAGAATAAGCATTTGTTGGGGATAGTAGAACTAGAAGTCTTCCAGACATGCAGTCCTTGGAGCGAAATTCAAGAGAAACAAGATCAAGTGAATCAGAAAATCAATAAGCTCAAGAGTCTGTAAATGAGGTTTCAATTACTGAGCTATATCCTCGCTAGTTTTTGTTTGTGATACCTTATATATTTAAGAAGACCATATATACATAAGAAATGAGTATGTTATTTCAACGTTAAATTTTTATGATAATTTATTATTATTATTATCTTAAGTTGCATGTTTTGTCAATGTAACTTTTCTTTTTCTTTTCAATCCTGTTAACAAATTATAAATCATAATAAAATATAATTTGTAAAATAAATTATAAAAATTAATAAATTTATTATACATAATAATTTGTGATTAAATTATTAAAGTATCATCTATTTGCTCACCAGGGCAATTCCTTCTTGGGCCATCAGCTTAGCCAACTTACCTATTTAACCTTGAATGTGATTGTCATCAGAAAACCACTTTGATCAGCGCAACTATTGTTAGGCTTTTGCTACTCATACTACCACTTATACTATGGATACTATTCACATGGTGTCTTTTAGCTATTTTCCCAAATTGTCCCTTGGATGGAAACACAACATAAATTATTTTTGTTGCAGGCTTGAAAATTTATAAAATAGAATCATGTTTTCGTTATTTTTTTTACAAAATAGAAATTTAATTATGTTTTGCAAAAATCCCCTCATTCTTCCGAAACGGAAATGTAACTTTTGTTTTGGCCAAAAATCCCCACACCCGTCCCCCTCTCCTTTCTCTTCCCCTTCCCCTATCCCTACAGATGACACAGAAACTCACAACAACACAAGCAACACAAACACCAAGATCTGTTTTGGATCTGAACTAGGTGGGGGTCACAAGGGGAGAGGTGACGACGCAGTCTGGGGGTGGTGTGGGGAGGGTGGTAGCACATGTATTCTAATTTGGGTTGGGTGGGAGAGACGATTTTGGATATGAGGAGAAGATAATGGGGTGTGGGGATTTAGTAAGTGGACAAAAGAGAAATTTTCCAAAATTGATAGTGTCAATAACAAGGGTTGGTAGTTGGAATTGTAGTTCCGCTATCGTTATAGGCTTATAGCAAAGCTTTAAGCTCCATTATTAGTTTTTGCATAATTGGTTTGGAGATGACCTTACTTTTGTGGACTTGTTTTCTAATTTTATTGAAATTAAATAAAACTAGTGATTATTTCTTAAAATAATAACTTGTGTATTTTAAATCTTTTGAGTTTTCTTGTATCACATTATCAGTCACGTCAATGTAATTTTTCAAAAAAAAATCAACTTCGTCACAAATTTCAATCAATTTAAAATTAAAAATAAGTATATTGTTACTTACTCAATTTAATTAGATATAATATCACCATTTACTTGATCTATTCTGAAAGGGGTTATTGAATTAGGGCATGTGATTTTAAATAATAATATTGAACTCTAACGGATAAAAAAAAACTATCAAGCCCTAAAATGACTGAATTTTGTCTGTTCGATTTAGGACAAGCATCATATTATTATTACAAAATAAACAGGAAAGGTAGGGACTTGTCAACTCCAAAGGATGAAGTTTCAACAATTGATATCTTGTTTATCAAATAATTCCCTTTTTGCCCACTGCGCTTAAAAAGTAAATTTTATCACAAATATATATATCTAACGAGGATATGGCTTAGTGGTTGAAGCCTTAATTGATGATCCTTGAGCAAATTGACTTCCTGAATCACCTAACCTTGTTACCTCTTGTACCGTCTAAATATGGTGAAATTACACGTGGCCATCATGACAAAATCATCATACACGTGAATACCCTCCACGTCAGCACTGCTGCATTAATAGTGCTCACTCTCCAAGTGTCAATCCGGACACACGTGTTCGTCCTCCTCGTCAGCCCTGCTATAGGAGCGGACATGGACCTACTACAAGAACATTAATGCCTTTAGCGCATATCTTAATATTAATAGCATATCAACTATGCTTGTATATATATTCAAACTGGTGCAACCACCTTATCTTATCATATCTCTACAAGTTATCTACAAACGGTTACTTATCTATAAGTAACAGTATATCAATAAGATACACATTATCTTATATTTAAATTAGATAATTGTCTGTTATTATCAAATTATCAATAAACAAAGGCCCAAAGCTCACACTTCACACTATAAATACAGCCTTACAGGTTCTCTCCAAGTCTCTTCGGATACATCTGATACACATCAAACATACAATACTTGAATGCATTACTCAAGTTATTATATTATAATTGATGAACTTATTTGAGCGTCAGAGTGTCTTTCCTTTGTTTTGTAAGTCCCTCATCTAAACAAGGCTGACCCACCATCCGACGTGCAGAATTTAAAGTCCACATTGACCACGCCTAGCTCACACGTGGAACTTATTTTGGTAAGAACACCTCTAAATATTGCTCACCTCTAAAAATTAAGAATAAAAATTAAGGAAGTCAGAATATAAGCATTTAATTTAAGATATGTGCACTTCTCAATTAAGTGTGGATCAGCCGATTCAAACCGATCAACCTTTGTTGCGTTTTTTTGTGTAGCACAAGATGTTGTTAGGTTGAGTTAGCATGACACCAAATATCGAGTGGTTGGTATACCGTAGCATGCAGTCGTCAAACCACGTACACAATCCCCTCTTTCTGTCCTGGGCACCGCTCTCTGAGAAGGACTGCGGACTTTTCCAGGCAACTACGGCAGTTATCTGGCTTAACATCTCCTCTGCAGAAACCGATAGCGTAAACTTTGTCAGGGTCTTCGCCATACGAGGAATTGTAGAAGCCGTAATCATTTTCTTTGTCATATATAATACATATTGGTCAAAAGGTTATTCCGGTTGTCAGAGTAGGTTTCTGTGGTAATGTTACCGTACTTGTTGTTACAATAATGGTACAAGAACTGTATCTGGTCGTTGGCTTCATATTTGAGTATGACAAGGAAAGAAAGAAATGAAAACAGCATCATGGAAGGAATCAAGGCCATTTTAGTGTTCCTCGATCCGGACTAGGTTGGTAAGGTTGCCCAAGTGTTCGTAAGGCAAGTAGTTAGCTAGAAAACAATATAATTTAGAATATAAAGTGGTGGCGGTTAATGTGGATAACATGAACCAACTTAAATTGATAATAATGTGTGAGATATATCGACCTACGGGGCAATAGTATTCAAAAGCAGTCATCTTTGTATTATATATTCGACGAGTTTTAGAGTATTTACATGATAAGTATTAATTTATGAGTTAAGGGTCATGCAATAATAATGGAAAGTGAATTTAAAAAAATTATGTAAAGTAATTTTATGTTATTATATAATGATAAACTATTATTGATATGATTTTAAAGTAATTATCATTAAAATTATTAAATTAATTATATATGATAAATTATATTTGGATGACTAAGTAAAACTATTTTTCAGTATCAATGTATAATTTATTTTCTGTAAAAAAGGATTGATTTCTATGTCGTCTTATACCCAAAAAAATAGTTAGCATTTGTAAAATTACTTTTAAAATATCTTAATTTTACATAAAAAAGATAGTTAAAGGTTAATTTAATGTGAAATGATTTACTTTAAATAAATTATCTGAAGAGTAAATTTAAGATAAAAACTACCAAGATAAAAAAAACTTAACAGAATAAAAAATGTTACTATTTTTATTTTATACTTTTAGTCTAGCGTACTTTTTTAAAAATCAACTCTACCTAAATAACCAATAAGTTTTTTTAGCAAAAATTTTATCATGCATTTGAAATAAAATGTAAAAAATTGAAAATATTTAATTTGAAAGTATGAGTATTGATTAATATTATAAATACAAAACAAAATTTAAATGTAAAAATTAAAAAATAATTAAAATTTTAATATGAAGGAGGAAAAACACATTTTAATGTAAAAGGATAATTTTAAAAATTAAATCAAAATAAATATGAAACGTTCGTAAGTCATGTCGTAAGGTGAATGAAAAATACAACAAAATATATCTTTATTTTCAACTATAAAGACTTCGATTTATATATAATATATAAGTAATAAGTAGTGTTTTCAGATTGGGACTGACCTGGCTGATCCGACCGGTCAGACCAGACTAGGTCGGGTTGCACGTTGGATCGATCGTGTCAACCACCCACATAAACCTGTTCGACCCCGTCGGGTTATGATCGACCCACCGACCCGTCAACCCGAACCGGGTCAACATATCCCTCCTTGAAGTGAAACGGCGCCGTTTTGCACTTAGGTTTTAGGTTTCATTTTTCTTCATTTTTTGCTTCTTCTCCGCGTCGAACCTCCGAGCGCAGCGCAATGGCTCCAATCCTCCAACCTCCAACCTCTAACCTCCAACGGTCCAACCAAGCCTCTAGGGTCCAACTCCAAGCCGTTTCGTCGCGCCGTGGTGCTCAGCCTTCATCGTCCAGGCCTGGTCGCGCCACCAGTACAGTTGAGTATTGGTCGGGATCGCGCTGGAGTGAGGTTAAGGACGGTGGTGGGTGGCGGATTTGGGTCATTTCCTTCCTGGTCGTCGACGACCCCATTCTTGGGCTTATCCATCACCTGTGCGTGTTCGTGTCGTCGTTCTGATGCCGTAAGTTTGTCTTCACTCTTCATTCTTCTTTTCTGTAGTGATGGTGATTGACACTTTGACAGTAGCTGTTTTTGGTTTTTTTGTTTTGCTTAAGTGATTCATTGTTAGTTTGCTTCTGTTCTAGGTTTGACATTAAAAGGGTCATGGATTCAATTTTTTCTTCAACCATGAAGAATAATAATGATAATAATTATAACAAGAAGAACGGATAACTCTGTGTAGCTTTCAACCCTACTCATTCCCTGTGTGGAAATTTTAAGCTCCAAGCCTCCAATAATCTCTCTAATTTGACTGGTTGCATTGGATCAAGAATTGGTTCAAGTAAAATGGTGATTGATGAAGAGTATTATTGATATGCTATAATAGATTGATGGATAAGGAAAAAAGATAAAAATATGAAGTGTGTGCGCGCATTGTCATGTAGTAGTATAATTTATAAAGGTAGAAACTCACTTGGAGAATCAAGCATGAAATGCATGGCATGAAACATACAACAAGAAAGGTCTATGTTTCATAGACTTCTTTTTGGTAGTGATAAACAAGGATTGTGAAGAATGTGTGTGAAACAATTTGTTGTTTTCATTGTGGTTCAACTTTTACTTTTAGCATGGTGTATGAATTATGTAAACATGTATAACAGATTGTATGGCATTTGAATTCAGAGTCTAGAATCAGATCAAGATTTATTATATTAAACATAGATTTAATGATAATAGTATATTATAGGAAGAAATTTGTATAACCCTGCACTAATAGTTCAATCAACTAGATTCTCTTGGAGTTAATAATTGTCCTAGAAATGTGTTTCTACAGAAGTGGTCTTCAGCTTGTGATTGCAGAACTATTCTTCTATCTATTCAAAGTTTACTAGAAGGTTTGTTCTAAATAACTATGCTGCAGCATTTTGGAATGATAAGGAAGGTTGGAAAAACATTGGTTTGTTATACTGATTTACACTGGCAACTATTTATTGGTATCATTTCTAAGTTTTCTTCATTTGCTTTCAACTTCAATTACTATATTCCTGGTGTTGGTCCCAGATGAACTTAAGAGGGGTGAATTGAGCTTTATAAAATAATTCACAATTTAAAATCAAACTCAAAGCAATAATATGGAGATAAGAGATAAAGAAGACACAATCAATTTTAACGTGAAAAACCCAATTGGGAAAAAAATCACGACGTCCAAATTGGATAATCAATCCAATGGACAATGTCACTATGATAATTTTGTATACAAGAGTTCTTAATATCCTAGTTTCCTAGCCTACCTTTACACAACAATTATCCCAGTTGGTATCCTTGTTTCCCAACAAAAAGTTATCGTCTCAATTCACCAAAAATAGAGACAGACTGGTATCCTTGTTTCCCAGCCAGACTGGTATCCTAGTTTCCCAGCCAAAAGTCGCAAGTCTCAATTCACCAAGAACAGAGACAGAACTGGTATCCTAGTTTCCCAGTTGCGACCTTTCCCAAAGTCAAGAAGAAGAATACAATTAAAAAAGTTACCTTTACGCTTTTATACCTTAAGCAAATAGGTACCTTTAAATCCTGATGGAGAGTTGAAGAATCAGACTTGCCAAGACACTTCTATATGATCTCACAACAACTCTTTCAATGATGCAAACATAAACTCTCTAAAGTTCTAATATTATCTGAAATGGAATGCATGCATAAACCACAAACATATGTTTCTATTTATACTAATTTAAAGATATGATTTTATCTAAATTTTGAATTTAATCTTTAAAAAAATTTATCTTATCATGCAATGCAATCTTAAAGATATTCTATTATATTATGTAATGTAATCTTAAAAATATTATATCTTATTTTTGAATGCAATCTTAAAGATAATTATATTAGCAAGACCAATCTTCTAATCTCCTTACATAAAATCTAAAAAATAAATAGAAACAAATCTTTTTAATTCCATGTCATCTTGAATGATATCAATCTTCAGGATTCTTCAAATAATCTTATCAATTATGTTGATCTTCATAAATCAGAAATATCAGTAACTTCAAAATATCAAATCCAAAATATTAGTAACTTCAAAATATCAAATAATTATCATCAGTGCAATAAATCTAATAATGTGACATTCATTGTTTGTTATCATCAAAACTTTATAAATCTTTTTAAGCATAAAAGGTTCAACAAATATCCAACACCTGGAGGGTTCTTGGATCTGCCTTACCTTATTCGCTTCCTTGTTCAATATATCTAATGCTCTTGTAAAGTTCAGTTTTGTACATTTTTTGTTGAATGCGTATTTTAATTGGGGCTTCATTATTTACATTCTTGGGGTTTAAAATCTTTTGGTTGGTGATATATGGCTTCCTTAGAGGACCATATATGCTTTGGACAAACATATTTATAACATATGTGTATTGCAAACTAATCGATGATCTAGCTAATTTATTTTGAGATTATAGTATGTGATGTTTTAGAGAAAATTATGATTTGTTAAGACTTTTGAATGATATTTTTATGATTCTATGTTATGAAATAATATTAATTTGTGATTTTTTTATAAATATTTTAAGACATTGTCATGCGGGTCAACTGATTTGACCACTAATCAGGTCATGCAAGTCAATCAGTGACCCACCGGTTCAACCATTGACCGGGTCATGCGGGTCAATCAGTGACTTACCGATTTGACTACTGACCCAATGACCTAGTACCCTGACCGAGTCAGTCACCGGGTCGATTTTTAAAACTATGATAATTAGTTTAAAATAGCTAATAACTATGCTAATTATTAAATTCCTAGGTAAGTCTCCGGGTTATTAGAGAATTTTTAAAAAGGTCCCAAACTAATTTTTTGAATTAGGTCATTAATCATGTAATTTTTTGAATTGAACCATTAGGGTTTTTTTTTAATAAGGAGTCATTAGGATTTTTAAAACCAACATAAATTGTCAT
Organism: Glycine latifolia; assembly: GCA_013407115.1. NCBI lineage: Eukaryota > Viridiplantae > Streptophyta > Magnoliopsida > Fabales > Fabaceae > Glycine > Glycine latifolia. Next base: position 36,813,825 of record CM023950.1, on the reverse strand, counting down.
TTTTAATGATTTCAAATCGCCACAAAGACTTGTTTCTTAGTTTAGGGATTCAAATTGAAAAAAACACCGTTGGAGACCAATTTAAAAATTCTCAAACTGTACAAAGACTTGCTTAGCAATTTAATCCTAAATTTTACTCGTGTGGTATACAGATTTTAGAATATAAGAAAATTTACAATTTCTATATATAAAAATATATAAAAAATAATGTTTTATTAGTTTATAATTTAGTATAACACCAAACTTTTTTATAATTTAGTATAAATAATTTATTGTAAATAATATTTTAAAGATAATATATGTACTTTTTTAGTGAAATCAATAATACTAGTTGTTAATTATCTTAATGAGGTTATGATTGAGAAAATTAATATATGAAATATATATTTAATTGAAGTGATTTATTAAATTTTTCGTGATAGAACATATATTAGCAAATTTTTCAGTTAATAAAAAATAATATTTTCATTTATAAAGGTATTTTTTTTCTGTAATATTTATTTTACATATGTTATTTTTTATTCGTATGAATTAAAGTGTCGTTTACTGACAAAGTCAATTTTTCTTTTACATATAAGTATGTAATAATTATCATAAAGTATGTAATAGTTATTTCTCGAAGAGTGTCGTTTACTGACAAAGTCAATTTTTTTTTTACATAAGGGGCTAGGCCCAAGAAACAGCAAGCGAATTAAAAAAAAAAAGACTCTTTGAAAAAGCAGTACAAGAGGCACGGCCAATATTACGAACAAGTAACCCCGTCCTACTGAAATTCATATGTCTTCGAGCCTTGTGAGTTGTGATAGAAAATCGCAGTGGAGAGGTGAGGCCCCTTAAGAGGAATGAGTTAGATTTCTTAATATATTAAATCAATAAATCTTTAAAAAAGATATATAAAGATATTTTTATCGTATAAATTTGTGTTTTTTAATTTTGGTTTTTAATGATTTATTTATTTATAGCTTTTGTAAGTTTATATCTTTTCAATTTTGATTTTTCAAGTTTTTTTTTATAAAAAAATTGCAGTATATGTAAACTTACATTTATTTAATTTTATTCTCTTTAAAATTTATTTTTTCATTTAAAATCTTCACAAATTCACGCTTACAGGTTGCACTAACGATGACAAAGAATGATTGTAAGTATAAAAGAGATTTTTTATTTTTTATTTTTATGTTAACAAGTTATTTCTTTTTCTTTTCATCGTATAATATAACATTCATTGTAAATACATAATTTTTTATATTAAATTTAATTATTTTTGTAATTTAATTAAAATTACTTAATCACATATTATGAAAAAACAGCGTTCCATGTATCATTAGAATGAAATTTTGTTAAAATTCTTAAACTTTATTATATAGTATTACAGGGCCACAAATAATAAGTTAACAATCCATGAATAAGTTTGCTGTTAGAGATCTTGTAAAAAAAAAAGTTTGATATTAGAGATGTTGACTTCACTGAAAAGTCTTCAAACAAATTCAGAGCGAAGATAGTATCACCTCGCTTTGGCCTTCTCCGACTACGCCGCCGCCATCCACTGGTGTCGGCGTGTCGCCTTAACTGAGGTCGATGCCGCCAACCCCGTTCGAGTTGGAGGCGCTGTTCAAGAACATTGATGGATCGATCATCGATGTGTTGGGATACGAGGACCCAGATCGGGATTCGTGGGGTTCTTCTGTTGTGGTTTCAATGCCAATATGTGACCAGATCTGTATTTTTATTTTTATTTCATAGTTGGAGTAAAAGCTGAACCCGTGAGGAATGGTTTTGCTGGGAAGGAGTTCTGTTTATTTTATTAGAGTGGTGGTGGAACAGGATCAATGTGTAGAGAAATCCCGAGTAATCACAAACCCAATACCTCGTATTTACATACAACCAATTTTAGATATAATTATAATTAGTTTTATATAAGTTAGGTATAAAATTATAATTAATTTTATATTTATAATATTTTTAATAACTTATTTTTATTCCAATAACTAATTATATAATTGGTTTTAGATATAATTTATTGTATAATTGATTTATTCATAATTAGTTATATATTTATTTTTTAAAAATAATAATAAGTTATATCAAATTATATTCACGGAAATGGTGTCCAACTATTCCTCTTTCTTAATTAGTAATAGCAAGATCCAAGCTTCTGTTTCTCTTAGTACATTCAATTGTAGTTATGATTGTCACCTTTGACTAAAATAATGTGATTCATATCTAACGAGGATATAGACTACTGATTGAAGCCTCATTTGCTGATGCATCAGCAGAGTCACTTTTCTGTTCATTTGATCCTGTTTCCACAGAACTGCACCCCGAAAACTGGATGACTGATAAACGACTATTTTTCATAAAATAGGCCGGTTGCAATGGAACTGGTAGAGCAAAAGAGTGGCTATCAAGCATAAGTACAACTGAAGCCATTGTTGGTCTATCAGCAACCTTTTCTTGAACACAAAGTAGCCCAATGTGAATGCATCTCAGTATTTCATCTCTCAAAGCATTATTTAAGGCAGGATCTATAATATTATCTGCTGTCCCTTTCGTCCAGTTTTTCCAAGCCTGCAAGTAGTTCATTTTAGAAAACATTAATTTGAGTTCTTCACTTCTACCATTTCAAGTGGATTAGATAATGCCTAGTTTTCTATTAGTAAACCTTATAAGGACAAAAAGATAAAGGTAGACTTACAAAGCTTAATAGATGCTCCACACTCTCCCCAATACGAAATCCACTATTCTTTTTGCCACTTACAATCTCTAGTATTACTACACCAAAACTAAAGACATCTAACTTCGTTGAGAGTTTTCCATGCATTGCGTACTCAGGTGCCATGTATCCGCTGCTTTTCAATAAGGCAAGATCAATTAGATACAAATATTACTTGTTCTCTTGATAATAATCCATGTTCCATGTCTGTAATTAGATAAGGATAAGAATTAGAAACTAAACAGCCTATAACATTTTGATACTTACTAGGTTCCTGCGATATTACTTGCTTTAAACTGAGTTTGATCCATGACAAACAGCCTTGCCAAGCCAAAATCTGAAATCTTAGGATTCATATTGGCATCTAAAAGAATATTACTCAATTTGAGATCACGATGAATAATCCTTTGCTGAGAATCCTCATGAAGATAAAGAAGGCCAAGTGCAATGCCTTCAATTATTTTGTGGCGTTTTTTCCAATCCAAATGTGCACGCTCGATGGGATCTATATATATGCCAACATATACAGTGAAAACCATTCCTCATTTATTGATGCAAAAGAATTAAGGCTGTAGACTTGCAGTTTAAGAATAAGCAAACTTACCAAATATGATCTTGTCAAGACTTTTATTGGGAAGAAACTCATAGACAAGGAGTCGTTCTTCGCTTTCATAACAGAAACCAAGGAGCCTAACTAAATTTCGGTGCTGAAGCCTGGACATTAGTAGCACCTCATTCTTGAATTCAATATCTCCTTGGCCAGAGTTGCTAGACAACCTTTTGATTGCTACTTCTTGTTTATTGAAGAGTGTCCCCTGAAGATGCCACAGTAACGGTGTTTTTATGCATGCAAATTGACCAACAATCTGGCCGTGCCATGTTTTGAAATACAGATAAATTTAATTGTAAAGATGCAATATTTACCTTGTAAACAGGTCCAAATCCACCTTGTCCAAGCTTGTTTGCATCAGAGAAGTTGTTTGTAGCGACTCTTATGGTGTCAAAGTCAAATTGTGATGACTCGACTAGTTTAATTTCATCATCAGCCATGGTTTCACCTAGATGGGGGAGAAAGTTTTAAGTTTTCGCTAGCCCTGTTTGTCAAATGGAAATTAAAATTGCAGATTGCAAAAGCAAATGTTTCCAAAACTATCCTTCCGTTTGAGATCAAGTAGAAATTGTAAGCAACTCATTTCTTGAAAATAATTTTATTCCCCTTTTGTTTTTTTTTTCTTAACTCACGTTTAGAAAAAAATTCCATTAATTCTGTGTCACATCCCATGTCAATGCCAGAGAAAAAAAAAACATTTGATTCATCTTGATTCTTGCTGTCGGTCTCACGCGACCAAAGTAAGAAATCGCATGAGAAAATATGAATTCAATCTTACATCAAGCATTAAATAAACATCTGAACTTACTCTCAAAATGTTTTGTTGGCTTCCTCACTCTTAAATAGATGCAAATCAAGATCAGCAACCCAACAAAGACAAGAATAGGTGCAACAACGTATTTGGCGTTGACAGCTTGAGATTTGTTGCTTTTTCCTGCATAAACAGTATAGAGGCAAGGAATTCAAGATACCATTAAGGCGCTGGAATTTTTAAGTCTGAAATACCTTTAAGTACTTGTTAAAATCTTCTCCTTTTTGTTTTTTTTATCTTTCCTTACATTTGCATAATAATAATAATAAATTATAATAAAAAAATCTTGCTCAACATATACGTGTCAGTGTGTGTGTGGTTTAGCTTCACTTATGATGTACCAAATAGACATTGGTTGGTGAAGGATTGAGTTTAGGGATCAATATTGTACTTGTAACCTTGTTGTAATAATAAATACCATGATAAGTACTCTCTGAGGAATTTGAAGTGGTGGATGGTGTAGGAGATGGAAATCCTTGTGGTGAAAATTGTAGTGTTATCATATCAGGCGTAGGCTCATAGAAGCTGGAGTTCTCATATCTGAAGTTACAGCTTAATTTAGTAACTCCACAACCTGACCTGTTATTACAATATTTCTGTATTTCTGAGAAAGCCCCACTTAAGCAGTCGTTGCATTCTGGCGCTGTCAGATCAGGTGAGCACTGAACAACAGCATATATAGTTTGGGAACTCGGAGTCGGAACAGTTGCATTTCCAGTAGCAAATTTACGGTTGAGATTGGAGTTAGATGTTGCAGCTTTCACTCTTAGTCTTGACAGTAACTGATTGAGCACATAACTGTACTGATCCCAATCCGTTACATTAGTTTCCTCCCAAAAATAGAACCCGAAAGAAGAGTCTTGGTAACCGAACACTGAGTGATCTGCATAGTGTAACATGCATTTATCATATCCTCCAAATCCCACAGCCTCCTTCTGATGTGAACAGTTCTTTAGGAGAAAAAAGCTAGAATTGTGGAGGCAAGTAAGGCAAGCATGGGGAGAAACATCTCCTCTGCAAAGGCCAGTTGCGTAGACTCTATCAGAGTCTTGGCCGTAGGAGGAATTGTAGAAGCCATAGTCGATTTGCGTGTTGGAAGTGAGCCTTGAAAGAACGGTATTGAGGTTGGTGTGATAGGTGCTATTAGGGGCATAGTCTCCACCACTGAAGCAGACTACGTATTGGTCGTCTGGCTCCGCAGTAGCTTGAGATATCAGAATAACAAGGAGACAAAGGTAAAAGGATGCTGCTCCTTGAGAGACCATGATGCTATCAATGTTGTAATATGAATTAGACTTACTAAAGAGTTGGTGGATTTTAAAGGAAAGGGTGGAAAAGAGTGAAGAGGGGTATCAACAATGTCCAAGGGTTTAGACTTTCCCAAAACCAAGTCTTTCAACTCTCACTCTGAGATTCCCTAAGATGCAACGAATGCTTAACCCAATTGTATAGGATTTGAATTCTAAACCATTAGTTGTACTAGAACAAACCTCACCTATTATTTATTTTAATTAAAGGAAATTATTATTACACATTTAAACTCTTCAAATAAAATTATTAAAGATCATTTGATTTAATTAGAGTAAAACTTTCTTTATTTTTATTTTTCTTAATTTTGAGTTTTAAATTAGAGTTTAGATATGTCTTGTTAGTAAAAGAACTATATTGTTGATTAATTATAAATTATTATTAATATATTTTTAAAATAATTATTATAAAATTCAATCAAGAACTTACCGAGACATCTCAATGTATGCATTATCTATTCTTAAAATTAAGATTATTTTTCTCTCTTCTGATTTTTTTTTCTGACCACACACGTACAATATAATGACGTATTATTTTGAATACTAACTTTAATAGTATTTTATATCAACATCATAGTTTATTTCTTCACTCATAATATTTTTTTTAATTCAAATATAATTAAAAATCTATAATGTAATGTACTTAGAGTTTATTCTTTTGAAAATTGTAAGTCCAGGAAGTTGTCTTCCATACTGCGACAATTTAAGAAGTTGTCTTTTACCTGCAATTTTGCGATTAATAATAAAGCCTAATTAAATATGTGGCATAGTTTAAATTTCAAGAGTAATGAGGCCATCATTTGGTCTTTCTCCCCAGTCCTCACGTCTTAGGAAGATTTGAAGATATCAAGGTTTCATGCGCTGGAGTAGCGTCTTAGTTACGGACGGGGACGCGTTGACGGGAAATTCAAATAGAAAAAAAATACTATCGTGTATTTGCCATAAAAGAAAATTGATTATCAATGATAAGATAATAAAATGAAAAAAAATAATAGCATTCTTCTTATGAGTTTAACGTCATTATATTTATAATTATTATTTTTTGAAAAATCACTCATGTCTACCTTTTTCTTCTATAAGAATTTAATTAAAATATACTTATAGGGTAAAGATCTTTTTAACCAAGAAGTTTTAATTGAATCGATTAAATAAATGATGTGTGAGTGTTGTAAATTTTCTTATATTTTATTTAATTTTTATGAATAAAAAAATATAAATATTTTTATATTATTTAATAATAAATTATTATATAATTAAGAATTATTCATTTTTGTAATAATTGTTTAAAAACCATATCTTAAATTATTTCTAATTAGTTAACACTTATATCGAGTCGGAATTTGAACATTTAAAGTGTTGATGACAAGGTCCGTGTGCACTGCCACTGTTTACGTGCTTACATTGGTTGACAAGAAGAGGGCAAAAACTAGCCTCTTGTTACAAACCAAATGGGAAAGAACCGGGTCATGGTCATGCATGGTTCCCCCCGTAACATTAGTAGATTAGACATTAGAGACTGGAGAATCCCTCTTGGCTGAAAAGTGAGATCTCTATATATAAATCCACTTTGCTAAGTCCTACCATATTTTATTTATTTAAAAAACATAGTTTAACGACTTAGTTGACCTCCGAAGCTTCGGATGGACTTTGAACAATTCTGTATTAGGAAACGTGGATGAATGTGATGCGACAGGAGTTTACCAGTATTTAGTAATATACGGTTTCCTTGTCAATTTTACCGCCACAAATATTCAAGCTTCCTGGTGTTTTCTTTTCTTGTTTCCAAAAACTTGATACATTTTTTATTCTTAAAAGAAAATTAAAATGCAGGTGCAGCGCACATGAGCGTGTATCTAAAATTAAATTAATCTCAATTCATAACATTTTGTCCTAGCAGTATTATTATTAATCTGTGCAAAGAGACTTGCCCACTATGATATATATATATATATATATATATATATATATAACTCATGTTTCAAACATCTACACATTCCCACAAGGCACCCAAAGCATTCTAAAGGAAATTTCTTCAGTATTTCCATAGTACACACTCGTTCCTTTAAAATTACACTCACCATTATGTCATGGTTATCTTTCTCTTGATTTAAAAACCTTTATAATTAAAAATAAGAAAACATTATCAAATGAAGAAAGTTAAGTGCAATATATAGATACCATAGGAGTATAAAAACTTTACTTCATTCTAAGTTCGATATATACACAACGGTACTGTAGGTAATAGGTTGTTATTAACATGCCATCATAAGAGCGACAAGCAAACACCAAAACTCAACAAGAGTCAGCAACTTAAAATAAATTCAGGATGTATATAGAAAATTTACATACTAGATGGAAAAATGACCAATTTGTTACTATCCCCCGGGGGAAAAAAGGAGGAAAAATGTCACATGTAAGACTGTATCACTATACTCTATTGAGGGTAAAGCTCATCATGTTGATTCCCCACTTGAGTATGCTTTGACAGATTGCTTTTTGATTCTGTTGCCCCTGAATTATACTCCCACGACTGAATATCTGACAAGCCTCTGCTGTGCATAAAAAACGCAGGCTCTGAAGGCACAGGGAGTGTGTGAGAGTAGCTATTAAGCATGAGTACAACAGAAGCCATGGTTGGTCTGTCAGCTAAATTTCCCTGAACACACAGTAAACCAATGTGGATGCATCTCATCATTTCGTTTCTTGAACCTGTATTCAATGTCGGGTCTATGAGATTTGATGCTGTTCCCTCCCTCCAGTTTTTCCAGGCCTGCAAGGATTTGCACAATTGCAGAAAATGTTAGTACTTAGTTCATATATACTTTTAACTTCTTAAATTTCATTTGAATTAGCTATACATATCTTCTAACCTTATACTTAAAAAGAGTAAGAGTGAAAACTTCGAAAAGAGAAAAAGAGACTTACAAAGCTTATTAGATCCTCTACACCATCTGCATGTTGAAATCCACTATTTTTCTGGCCACTTACTATCTCTAGAACCAGTACACCAAAACTAAAAACATCTGACTTCACAGAGAATTGTCCTTGACTTATATATTCGGGTGCCATATATCCACTACATGTCAATATTATCAAGCTCAATTAGAAAAAAAAAAATCCCTCTATTTTGATTGATGAGGACTGAGGAAAACAGTTAATTAAACCTTTCATATAATGATATACTTACTAAGTTCCAACAATTCTACTTGTGTTTCCTTGAGTTTGATCCACAAGAAACAATCTTGCCATGCCAAAATCCGATATCTTAGGATTCATTTCTGCATCCAAGAGAATGTTGCTAGCTTTAAGATCACGATGAATAATCCGCAGTCTCGAATCCTCATGAAGATAAAGAAGGCCTTTAGCAATGCCACCTATGATTTTATACCGCCTTTCCCAGTCTAAATGTGCACGCTTAATTGGATCTACAAAACCAAGCCAAGGAATAACCTTTTAAACTATGTCTACAATAATTACGCAATTACCATTAAGCAGAAATGAGAAGTCGGATCTAACTTACCAAATATGAAGTAATCAAGGCTTTTATTGGGAACAAACTCGTAGACCAGTAACCTTTCTTTTCTTTCCAAACTAAAACCAAGTAGTCTGACTAAATTTCGGTGCTGTAGCTTGGCCACTAACTGCACTTCATTTTTAAATTCTACATCTCCTTGTCCTGAATTCATAGACAATCTTTTGACAGCAACTTCCTGTCCATTGGAAAGCTTACCCTGAAAATATATCAGAGTTCGATACATGTGATTCAGGGTAAATAGTCACTGAATAACACAAGTCCACAACCTGAGAAGTAAAATTTATCTAACATGTAGCCGCATATTCTTACCTTGTAAACAGGTCCGAATCCTCCTTTTCCTAGCATATTTGTGTCAGAAAAGTTATTTGTAGCCATTCTTATGATGTCAAAGTTGAATTGCAATGTCTCAGTAGGTTCAATTTCATCGTCAATTTCAGCTACGCATAGGAAAAGAGTGCATTAGTTTTAGTTATTGAAAGGTAATTTAGCATTAATTTACGGCACAAAATCAGTAAAAGCATGATGGCTAACAAGAAAATTCTCGTTTCTTTGACTGATTCAATACCTTCACCTAGATGTACAGATTTCAATTAATATTTTATTATTTCTATTTTAATTAATTCTACAGATAATTTTATATTTACAATGTCAAAAGTGGAATAAACTTTCGACATATCAATAAGACCTCACAAGAAAACAATATTGTCTTACTTTCATTGTCAACATTTTTCCTTTGCTTCCTTGCTCTTAGGAAAATGCAAACAGAGATGACCAGCACAAGGATGACAACAATTGGCACAACCACCGCAACAACAACTTGTGTTGTGTTGCTCTTTCCTGCAAAAAACAGAACTCCAAGTTGAAACATCGACTAAGAAATCCATTGTCAATGTAGCAATAAAAATCCATTTCGGTACTAATATTCCATTTCAGTTGGAAAAGGCAGTCAGATGTTTGGGGTCAAACCCAAAAGACCCTTATGACAAGTTGAAATTTAACAAAACAGTTATGTATCACCAGTGGCAGAACTAGGGGAGCTAGGGTGGGCCACTGTCCCCTTAAAAAAATTAATAAAAAAAATAAAATGAAAGAAAAAAAAAGAGAAAAGAAAAAATATTAAAAAAATAAAAAGGAAAAGAAAAAAATATAAAGAAAACGTAGTAAAAAAAAGAAAAGAAAAAGGAAAAAAATATGAAAATAATAAAAAGGAAAGAAAATGTAATAAAAATAAAATGGGAAAGAGAGATAATAGAAAAAGAAAAAAAGGAAAGAAAGATGATAAAACGGAAAAAAATAATAATAAAAAGGAAAAGAATATAGAGGAAGAGGGAGAAAGAACACTATAAAATGGAAAGGTTTAGACACAAAGGAAACACAAATTTCAAGGGAATAGAAAAAGTCAAAAAAGTTGTTTCATTTGGTAAACCAGTGAAAGAGAAGAGTTTCATATATCCCCTCATTCCTTTTTTTTCTTCCTATTTTTCTCTTTCTTCTTCTTGCTGTTATTCTTCTAAAATAAAATAAACTACTATTTGCATTTGAAAATGAAGTTACAACATTTTGAGTTTGACATTCCTAAACATCCAGATTTGATTAATTTATCAACTACATCTGAATTATGTCAAGGGCTAGCAAGAACTAGAAAGTCCATCATTTATCCTCTTATTGATAGAGTGATTAGATTTGTACTCACTCTTCTAGTTTCTACAACAACTACTGAAAGATCTGTCTCAGCTATAAAGATAATAAAGACCAGATTTCGAAATAAAATGGAAGACCAATTTCTTAATAATCCTTTGATTACATACATTGAAAAAGAAATTGTTTTGAGTTTTAGCACAGATTCAATTATAGATGATTTTAACAATATGAAAACACTTAAAGTAAGAGTCAAGTCATGAAGTGATTTTAATTTTTGTAATAGCTTTTTTTATATTAAATTTGTATTATTTTCAGAGTACTTTTATTTATAATATAATTTTTTTTATGTTCACCCCCTCCGAATAAAATTTCTGACTCCGTCACTGTGTATCACTTAACTAAGAACATAGCAGGTACCTTCTGAGGGAGTAGTATCGGTGTCTGAAGGAGGAGGAGGAGAAGGCGCTTGTGGTGGCGACAACGGAGGAGAGGCATCAGCTGCAGAGTCATAGAAAGGGGATGTATCAAACCTAAGATTGCAGCTTGGTTTTCCAATTCTGCCACTTGTCCTGCCAGCACAACAACTTGAGATTTCTGATATAGCTCTAACCAAGCAAGTATTGCACTGTTGTTCTGATAAATCAGGTGTGCATTGTAGAAGTGCAAATATAGTTTGAAAGCTTGGACCAGCTGCACTTCCTGCAGCATACTTCTTAAGTGAATCACCAGATGCAGCTTTGCTTCTGAGACCCTCCACTAAGCCCCTAAGAGCCTCATTGAACTGATATGATCCATATCAGTTGCATTGCTTTGTGTCCACAGAAAGTAAGTAGGATCAGGTTCCATCCTCTCAAATATTGAGCGATTCGAGTAGCGTAGCATGCAATCGTCATACCACCCAATGGCCTCTTTCTGGTTTGGACAACGCTGTGTGAGAAGGACTCTTGAATCATTTAAGCAACTACGACATGCATCTGGCTTAACATCACCTCTACACATCCCAATTGCGTTAACTTTGTTAGAGTTTTGGCCCTCGGAGAAATTGTAGAAGCCAGAATCAATTTGTGTGTTGGAAGAAGACAAAGTGGACAAAAGGGTATTGAGGTTGGTCTGGTAGGAACTGTTTGCAGTGTAGTTGCCTTTATCATTCATGCAGAAATGGTACAGGAAGCTTGGCTGAGCGGTGGCATAAGATATGAGTGTAAGAAGGAGAAAGAGAAGGGAAATCAGTCTTGAAGGTGCTATCGCCATTGGAGAATGTTCCCTAACTTTTAAGTTGTAGCATTATGAAGATTTAAGAGATGTGCTACTTTTCGCAGACATATTCTTTGAAACAATCAAAAAGTCGAAAGCACAAAGTCAATATATATCTACTTGGTAGGAAAGTCCCTGGTTTATGCGCTGTTGATTGCTCTGAGATCTTGCTTCAGACCATGACAAAATCATATTATTAGATACTTTAGGAAGAGTTCCTTGTGTATTTTTCTTCTAAAGAATTGGTTAACTTTCAAATAATTTATATATTGTGCAAATTCAAAGCAGCTCGATCTACATTTGAACACCCTTTCAACTTTTCCGGGTTTTTTTTTTATATATAAATCTACTCTCGTAGTAGGTATCCTTAAATCATAAATTAGAATACATAATTCAAAAAAAATAAATTAGAATACATAATTGGATCATTTATAATTTCATTCTTCTAATTAGATATTTTCTATAATATCTCTCTTTTCTCTTTTAGAAATATATTTCACACACTAATCTTACAATCAGTAAAAAAATATCCAACCATCTCAAACTACTTTTGTGACTATGTCCAACTCCTTGTGGATGCTAATGTTTATACATACTAAACTATTACACACAAAATATACTCCAAAAAAAAACTATTACACACAAAATACATTTAATTTTTATGTACGGTCAATATAAAAAAATTACATTGTCAACTTTTTTTTATTGAACGTAGTAAACTTATTAAAAATTATTATTAGTATAAATTTTAAAAATAACTATTATAAAAATAATAAACTTATTATATGTGATAAATTATAGTCTCTTTTTTGTTTTAATTCTTTAATTTATCAAGGAAAATATGTTTTGACTTATCCATAATTCAAATAAAATTAAGTAAAATATGATAAAAAATTATTATCATCAAAGATCAAACTCAAATACTATTCTACCATTTTATTTTTTTAAAACATACTTAAAAGATATTGACTAACTGAAATTGGCTAATTCAAATTTGGTATTTCGTTTCTTTTAAACACACTTAAAAACACTGAATAAATAAGTGAAGTTGACTAATTCAAATTTGGTATTGGTCTTCGACTAGTTTTATGTTCAGGATACAATGCATCTCCATTTCAGCTTTGAACGCTGGTCAATTTTAGCGGGTTGTCAATTGCCAATTGCCAATTGTCATTGCCCAACGCACAAAATGTTCTTTCCTTTTAACTTTTGAGTTTTATACATAACTAATAGTTTAGGCTGCGAATTTAGGCTAAATTTTTTTATATATAATTATCATAAATAAATATTTTAATATATAAATATTATTATAACTAGAAAAAAGAGGTATTATATTTCTATTTTTTTAAAATAAATAAAAGATAAATAATGAAAGTTATAAGCAGTTAAAAAATAGTGGTATAGTTTATAATGTTAGTTAAGAAATAAAATAATCCAAAAATATAAATTTGAAAAGTAGATATCATCATTGCTACAACAGTTATAGATTATTGGTTAACATTTATAATAAATAAATATATTTAAATAAATAAATTATATTTTAGATTTATAAACATAATTTAAAGGAAAAATATATCTCTAGTCTTTTGTCTCATTACTAAAATTCATTTTTAAAATATAACGGTCGTGTAGCTAGTTTATAATGTTAATTAGTTAAGGGATAAAATAATCTAAAAAATATAGAGATGAAAAATGAATATCATCGTTATGATGGTTTTCAATGTTAACCTTGTATGTGAATAGTGATTAAAATCATTGTTTGTAGTAAGATTTTTAAAAATTAGATTGATTATTAAATTGGTAAAGATATTGGTTCCAAGTTCAATAATTCAATGGTGATTAAATTGGGATCATTATAAAATATTTTTATTTTTAATATAATATATTAAGTTATATTTTTAAAAAATATGATATGCATAAATTTATAATATTAAAAATTAAACTTCAGTTAAAACATAAAAATGTCATAAGATAATATATAACAAAACCAAGTTATATACCAAAAATACCATGAATAACTCACTAACAAGAAATGCCGTGTTACCAAGATACCAGTTACCCATACCATGATCTGGTGCATTTGCCAGTTTTTGCAAGATAGTAGAATTGGGCTTGATAAAGACCCAACAGCAAAAAGGGCGTCTTGGGCTCTTGCTTCCTACACCATCCGTTTTTCCAATACACCCAGCATAAACAGTGAAGTTCCAATTTTGCCCTCTGTGTAATCCGTAAAGATTCTCCGTAAAGGTTCTTACGGATTCGTAATCCATAAACCTCTTACGGATTCGCAATCCGTATTCGTAAAGCCTCTTACGGATTACGGATTCGTAATCCGTAAGGTGAATCCGTACGAATTAAATTTTTTTAAAATGGTTTTCAAAATAATGGCCCAGGT
>CM023950.1:36744881-36799162 GCA_013407115.1 Glycine latifolia | reverse complement strand
TTTACGGATTACGAATCCGTAAGAACCTTTACGGAGAATCTTTACGGATTACACAGAGGGCAAAATTGGAACTTCACTGTTCATGCTGGGTGTATTGGAAAAACGGCTGGTGTAGGAAGCAAGAGCCGGCGTCTTGGGGGCTTCGTTGATTGGCTAAAATACCGTTTGCATTTTCAGATCTTTCGCACGAAAACAGGTCTCTATCTTGCTTTTACATTCCTTAAATTTCGGCTTTAATCCGAATATACAAATCTATTCATTTGGGACTCTCCATTATATATTACTATTATCAAGTGTTTGCGGTTGATAGAGGAAGCAGTTAGACGGAGAAGGAACGAAGATTTGCTGTGATTGAGACATGATTCGGACAAGGAATCAGTGCGCCACGGAAATGTTGGGAAAAAGATACAAATTTCTCCTTCCAGGACCTGTTATGAATGGTCTTGCACAAGCAAAATACTTTATGCATAAACAATAATTATGTAAGTAACACGACACAATTTTTAATGTGGAAAACTTTCTCAATGTGAGAAATAAAAATCAGGGAACCGATCTCAGAGTCCACCCAAATTCTTCACTATCAATAAAGTGAGATTACAAAATGGTTCCAACAACCATTACAATCAACAAACAACTTCAACAAAAGTTGTACCAAACCATCACAAGAGGCAAACCTACAAAATAGGCTTTTGTACGAAATTAATTTCTACCACCAGAAACAACAATTAACAAATCCCAACGGTCAAATTGACTTATTGCAAGAGAGGAACACACTGATAAAATTTGAGTACAATCCAACGGTTAAGCAAAGAGATAACGGTTTCTCAATATCACTGTCCGAAACAAGACAGAATAGAGCAGGAATTATGATAACCTCTATTTCCAGTTGAAACAATCTCTTTTCAAACATGTCAATAAATAATCCGAACGGTCAGCATCTAGTAACCGATTTTATTAACCGTTTTTAAAAGTTTTAACGCGATCCAACGGTTAATGTGAGAGAAATGTCCCTTGTAATAAAACTACATGCTTTAGAAAATGGTTTCAGAACCTGTTCGGTTTGGGAATTTCTGGTGATGCTAAAAGCCTCTATTCAAGAAACCAACCGTTAGATGTTAGTATTGGTGAATCACGAACTTGCTGTAAAAGTTTTAGCAAGATCTAACGGTTAAACAAGGAGATCAAGAAGATTTAAGGATGACAGTTTCTATCCTTCTCAACATGTGAATTTGGATGCTCTCTTTCTCTAACTCCTTTTTCTCTCTCTTGTGGTTTCAAATTAACTGCCAACTTCTTAAAAGAAGTAATTGCTGACCTATTAAAACAAGGAACCCTAATATTTCCTTATTGGGCTGGATTTGGCTTGGGATTCAAGCCCAACAAATCTCCCTCTCCAGTCCAATGAGGGAGATTCTAAACATCAATCATCAAGTGAAATTCATATCGGCAACAAGCCAGCAAAATTCAAACTTCTCTCTAGGAAGTGCCTTTTTCATCATATTTGAACCAGTATGAACTTTCTCTAACTCCACTTCCTTAGCTTCTAGCACATCTCTTATCCAATGATACCTTACATCTATATGTTTGGACCTTTGATGAAAGATAGAGTTCTTGGCTAGGTGTATGGCGCTTGGGCTGTCACAAAGTAACACATATTTCTTTTGAGTGACACCAAGCTCTCCTAAAAACTTCTTCATCCATAGCAACTTTTTACATGCTTCAGTTGCTGCAATGAATTTTGCCTCTGTTGTAGAAAGTGCAATGCACTTTTGCAATCTTGACTGCCAAGAAATCGCACCACCGGCAAATGTAACCATATAACCCGAAGTAGACTTGCGAGTATCCACATGACCTGCCATATCAGAATCTATGTATCCAACAAGCACTAGCTCACCAATCCCAAATCTTAGGCTCAAACTGGAAGTGCCACGGAGATATCTCATTATCCATTTAACAGCGTTCCAATGCTCCTTTCCTGGATTAGAAAGGAACCTGCTAACAACGCCAACTGCATGGGCTATGTCTGGTCTGGTGCAAACCATAGCATACATCAAACTCCATACTGCTGAGGCATATGGCACCTTAGCCATATCTTCCTTCTCCTTATCACTGGAATGGCTATGTTGAGCACTTAACTTAAAGTGGGTAGCAAAAGGAGTACTAATCACTTTAGCATTGCTCATATAGAATCTATCAAGAACCTTCTTGATATACTGTTCCTGTGACAAGAACAATTTTTTCTCATTTCTATCTCGAATGATTCGAATGCCAAGAATCTTCTTTGCTGGCCCTAAATCCTTCATAGCAAAGTACTCACTCAACTGCTTCTTCAATGTGCTAATTCTAGAAGAATTTCTTCCAACAATTAACATGTCATCAACATAGAGCAACAATATGATAAAATCATCATCAGAGAATTTCTGAAAGAATAAACAATGGTCAGAATTAATCTTTTGGTAGCCTTGCTCCCCCATAACAGACTCAAACTTCTTATACCATTGCCTAGGTGCTTGCTTTAAGCCATAGAGACTTTTCTTCAGTTTTCAAACATAATCTTCTTTCCCTTTCACAATGAAACCCTCTGGCTGGTCCATGTAAATATCCTCTTCCAAGTTACCATGGAGAAAGCTGTCTTTACATCCATTTGCTCAATTTCTAAGTCTAGGCTAGCAGCTAGGCCTAGAACCACTCGAATAGATGACATTTTCACAACTGGAGAAAATATCTCATTGAAATCAATGCCTTTCTTCTGACTGAACCCCTTGACAACTAATCTTGCCTTATACCTGGGCTGTGAAGTAACTTCATCTTGTTTCACCCTGTACACCCACTTGTTCTTCAGAGATCTCTTTCCCTTAGGCAGTTTTACAATATCAAAAGTGTGATTCTCATGCAATGAATGCATCTCATCTTGCATGGCTTCAATCCACTTACTCTTGTGCTCATCTTCCATAACTTCTTCAAAGCTTTCTGGTTCTCCTGAATCAGTCATAACATACTCACTTGCAGGATATCTGGTGGAAGGTGCTCGAACCCTAGTAGATCTCCTAGGAGGAGCATCAGTAGTAGTATCTGGTAGAGGGAACTGCTCATCAACAATATCATGGTTCTCCATGGGCTGTGGAGCATCTGTGCAATCTAAATCACCTATACCATGTTCTTCCTCAACTTGTGGTGGATCACATGAAATAGGAGGTGGATCCAAATCAATCAAATCATGATTATTCCTTGGCACTAAAATCTCTGATTTCTCTATATCCTTTATAGTCTGATCTTCCATAAACACAACATCTCTACTTCTCAAGAGTTTCTTCTCTACTGGATCATAAAACCTGTAGCCAAACTCATCAAATCCATATCCAATAAAGACACACTGTCGTGTTTTAACATCAAGTTTGGATCTCTCATCTTTGGGGATATGCACAAAAGCCTTGCACCCAAAGACACGCAAATGATTATAGGAAACATTCCTACCAGTCCAAACTTTCTCTGGAACATCAAATTGCAATGGAACACATGGTGTGAGATTTAAAACATGAACAACAGTGCTCAAAGCCTCACCCCAAAATGACATAGGCAACTGTGACTGTGAGAGTAAGCATCTAACTCTTTCAACCAGTGTCCTATTCATCCTCTCAGCAAGACCATTCAACTGAGGAGTATTAGGAGGTGTCTTTTGATGTCGGATGCCTTGTTGTCTGCAATAATGATCAAAAGGACTTGTGTACTCTCCACCATTATCTGTTCTGATGCACTTCAACTTCTTCCCAGTCTGTCTCTCAATTGAGGCCTGAAACTGTTTAAACACATCCAACACTTGATCTTTTGTCTTCAAGGTGAAAACTCATGTCTTCCTTGAATGATCATCTATGAAAGTGACAAAATAAAGAGCACCACCAATTGTTTTTGTCTTCATAGGACCACAAACATCAGAGTATACTAAATCAAGTGTAGTTGCCATTCTTGAAGGAGGGGAACTCTTGAATGCAACTCTATTTTGCTTTCCTGCTAAGCAATGAGAACACTTCTTCAATGGTGCTTTCTTCAATCCTGGAAGTTGCTCCTTGTTGGCTAAAAGAGTCAAGCCTTTCTCACTAATGTGACTAAGCCTCTTGTGCCACAACTCCATTGTATCTTCATCTTCTACAACATTGATTTTCCTTGTAGAGATCCTTGCATGTGTAATATACAATGATGAACACTTCTTGCCTCTAGCCACAATCATTGAACCTTTAGTAAGCTTCCATTGACCATCATTGAATGTGTTACAAAATCCCTCATCATCAAGTTTTCCTGTTGAAATCAAATTCAAACGAATATCAGGAATATGTTTAACATCATGCAAGACTAACCTTGTGCCATTGCTAGTCTCCAAGCACACATCTCCAACTCCAATCACATTGGCCAAGCCATCATTACCCATCTTGACAAATCCAAAATCACCAGATTTGAAAGATGTAAAGAAGTCCTTGCGAGATGTAGCATGAATGCTTGCTCCACTATCTATCACCCAGTTGGTCTCATGACATAAAAGATTAATTGCTTCACAATCATAAACAAGGAGAAAATCTGAAGTGGTAGTAGCAACTTGATCATCTTTACCACTTTCGTCATTCTTATTATCTTTCAACTTCCCTTGTTTGTTATCTTTCTTCATTTTTCGGCAATGCTTCTTTATATGTCCTTTCAAACCACAATAGTGACACTCAACATTGGCAAACTTGTTAGACTTGCTTCTTCCTTTATCTCTATTCTTCGGACCTCGGCTTTTACTTCTCCCCCTTCTTTCAGTAACTAAGACTTCTGATTGAGAAGATGAAACTTGTGTCTTTCTTCTCATTTCTTCATTTAAGATACTACTCTTCGCCAAATCCATGTTGATTGTACCATCAGGGGCTGAATTAGATAGAGACATTCTAAACATCTCCCACGAGTCCGACAAAGTACCAAGCAACCATAGCCCTTGTACTTCATCTTCAAACTTGATTCCCATTCCTGCTAGTTGAAGAATAATTCCTTGAAATTTATTCAAGTGATCAGTCATAAAGGTACCTTCTTGATACCTTAACATCATCATCTGCTTAATCAAGAAGAGTTTGTTGTTTCCAGTCTTTCTTGCAAATAGTTGTTCAAGCTTGTTCCACAACGTTTGTGCATTAGTCTCATCACTAATATGATTCAAAACATTATCATCCACCCACTGCCTGATATAACCACAAACCTGTCGATGAATCAACTTCCATTCTTCATCAGTTTTATTTGTTGGTTTCCCAGTACCAAAGACGGCTAAGTGATACTCCTTCACATACAGAAGATCTTCCATCTTTCCTTTCCATACATGATAATTTGAACCATTTAGTGTAACCATTCTACTTGTATTAACCTCCATAATTAATCACAAGTCAACAGGTAAAATAACACAAGCTCTGATATCAGTTGTTGGGAAAAAGATACCAAATTTTCCCTTCCAGGACCTGTTATGAATGGTCTTGCACAAGCAAAATACTTTATGCACAAACAATAATTATGCAAGCAACACGACACAATTTTTAACGTAGAAAACTTTCTCAATGTGAGAAATAAAAACCACGGGACCGATCTCGGAGTCCATCCAAATTCTTCACTATCAATAAAGTGAGATTACAAAATGGTTCCAACAACCATTACAATCAACAAACAACTTCAACAAAAGTTGTACCAAACCATCACAAGAGGCAAACCTACAAAATAGGCTTTTGTACGAAATTAATTTCTACCACCAAAAACAACAACTAACAAATCCCAATGGTCAAATTGACTTATTGCAAGAGAGAAACACACTGATAAAATTTGAGTACAATCCAACGGTTAAGCAAAGAGATAACCGTTTCTCAATATCACTGCCCGAAAAAGGACAGAATAGAGCATGAATTATGATAACCTCTATTTCCAGTTGAAACAATCTCTCTTCAAACATGTCAATGAATAATCCGAACGGTCAGAATCTAGTAACCGATTTTATTAACCGTTTTTCAAAGTTTTAACGCGATCCAACGGTTAATGTGAGAGAAAAGTCCCTTGTAATAAAACTGCATGCTTCAGAAAACAGTTTCAGAACCTGTTCGGTTTGGGAATTTCTGGTGATGCTAAAAGCCTCTATTCAAGAAACCAACCGTTAGATGTTAGTATTGGTGAATCACGAACTTTCTGTAAAAGTTTCAGAAAGATCTAACGGTTAAACAAGGAGATCAAGAAGATTTAAGGATGACAGTTTCTATCCTTCTCAACATGCGAATTTGGATGCTCTCTTTCTCTAACTCCTTTTTCTCTCTCTTGTGGTTTCAAATTAACTGTCAACTTCTTAAAAGAAGTAACTGCTGACCTATTAAAACAAGGAACCCTAATATTTCCTTATTGGGCTGGACTTGGCTTGGGATTCAAGCCCAACAGGAAAAGCCCCGAAACAAGTCGCCGGAGAAGGAATCAGTTCCGTTGAAGTGTTGTGCTCCGTTAGAAATTGGAATCATAGAGTAACTTTGAGACGGTGAGAGAGATTTAGGACCGGCTTGAGGACTTTGTTCGTGAGAAACTGAGAATACAACCAAGGGAAAGATTGAAAAGAAAAAAGAAAAAAAAAAGCATTTTTGCGAAACCGGTCAAACCTCTGGTTTTCACCAGTTTTTACCGGTTCTTCCCCGGTTCAAATCCAGGCCGGTTTTAAGGCCAAGCGAACATGACACAGAATCGATTACCGGTCCAACCGATTAAATCAGCCGATCTGGTTCGATCCCGTTTTAAACCCCGATTAAATCATACAAATAATGATTTTTATCCATCTTCCGTATTAACGTCATTTTGTGAGGAGGGACCAAAATCATTTTTTTTTAAAGTTCAGCAAATTGATTAAAATTGAAGTTCTGAGCCTAAAAATAAAATTTATCAAAAGTCCAAGTATGAAAACATATTTATCCTTTATATTTTTGTATCATATGAAATGTAACGGGAACAATTTTTGTATTTAAATATTGACGAGTTATCTATCACAGTTTAAGACCAAAGTAATATCATATTAATGGAGAGTTTAACTCAGTTTATATAACATGTATGATTTATTTATATACAAGTCTACAAATACTATCGAGGAATAAATATACTCACAGACATTTCATTATTTGATAGTGCAGAACCTGAACTTGATTCCCCAACTATCATCTTCTTAACTACTCACTTTGTTTGGAATTTATTGGTTTTCTAGGAAATGGCAACTCAACTAAAGAATTATTGAGATATGAAACAACCTGTGTTATGGTAGCTCTGTCATCTGGCTTCTCTTGTACACAAAATAAACCAATTTGAATGCATTCAATGACTTCATTATGATTGCAAGATTCCTTTATATTTTGGTCTAATATGTTTAATGGTGTTTGATCCCTCCATTGTTCCCAAGCCTGCAACAAATTCATAAACCAAATATTAATGGGATCATTGCCTTCTTTGTGCTTGATTAACATCAATTAATGTAAAACAATATGCTAGAAATAAATACTTACATAACTCAAGAGATCATCATGATCCGAAAAAGTAGAACGAGAGTTCTTTATTGCACTAATTATCTCCAAAACTATAATTCCAAAAATATCTGATTTTTTTGAAAGTTACTCATGCATTGCATACTCTGAAGACATATAACCACTATGTAAAAATATCAATATTGGAAATTTTATATACCTTAATGAACATATTTGACATAGAAAGAAAAACTAAAAGTACATTAAAATATTTTACCATTTTAATAAGAATATAAATGTTCAATTCTATCTAAAAAAATAAAGTAATTAAAAAAAGAAAAGATGAGAAGAAAATATGTGTTTGAAAATATTTATTATGTTCCCACAATTCTATTTGGGTTTCCTTAATGTTGAACTATTGCAGCGATAATTGTCATTTCAATGTCTGAAATCTTTGTATTCATGATGTTATCAAATAATATATTACTAGATTTAAGATTAAAATGTATAACTTTCAAGCGTGAGTGGTCGTGTAGATATAAAATTCCTTGTGTAATTTCTTCAATAATTTTGTAATGTTTCGAATTGATTGTTCTTGTAGGAATCTGTAAATAGAAAAGTTCATTTAAAACAAAATAAAAATTAGATATAGCACTACACCGAAATATCCATAAAAATGCACAGTAAGTCCCCAGTATTCAAACTTCTGGCATGCCCTAATCTTAGAATGGGCAACCTCATTTTCCTTGTCCAAAATAAGCTTTTTAATTTTCTCAGACAAAGCTCTTTGAAAGACGACCACAACAAGCATAGGTATGTATATTGTATACTCCGTAGTTTCTTATATTGGGACTGTAGGCTGCATAAATTCTTAACTTAGACACATCTGACATCAAAATCATAATTTAATGTGATCTGTATTTGAGAACTAGGTACTTGCATTCAGCCAGCATGTTTCACCAACATAATGTGAGCAAGAAAAAGAATCCCTTAGCAAATCAACACTACATTTCAAACACAAAATTGGTCAAGATTGCAAATTATTCTGGTCTCTCCTGGGGCATCATGCTTTATCTACTCCACGTCTTCATCCAGCATGAAGTAGGGACATAATTCTTTTGGCCATTAATATTTACAATATATATCCGCTAGGTATGTTTAAGAGTAGCACCAAAGTTTTGAAAAGATTTGGACATAAACTGGATTGATAGAAGGAAACATGAAAAACCATCGTTTAGCGAGGGTATACATCAGTAATGGATACTTCATTCACAGACCATGGAATTGAACAAGTGGTAGATTGATCGGTGCTAGACTGATCAGAGTCCATTCCTTGGTTTAACCTGTCAGGACCTCTTCGACGCAGAAAAGATGCTGGTTGTTGTGGCATTGACATGGTAACTGAATAACTGTTCAGCATAAGTGCAATAGTGGCCATCGAAGGCCTGTGAGATGGATTTTCCTGAACACACAATAAACCAATATGGATGCATCTATTGACTTCATTTCTTGAATAAGAACCTCTCAGTGTTGGATCCAGCAACTCCAAAGGTGTTTGCAGTGTCCAATTCTTCCAGGCCTGAGGTAGTATAATGTTAGTATTTAAACCTGGAATATCTCTTTCCTCACCCACTGAAATGTAGCTAGGCATTGTGGCTAAGCTTGATATCAGTAGAGAAGAAAGGAAATTGCTCTTGTTTATACTCACATGGCTTAAAAGGTCATCAGCATGATTCGATTGATAAAAGGCAGTGTTCTTCTTGCCACTCACAATCTCCAAAACTAAGACACCAAAGCTGAACACATCTGATTTCACAGAGAACTGTCCACGCATTGCATATTCTGGAGACATGTAACCACTGAAAAAAAACAATGTATTCTACTTATTTAAGAGAGAACAGTGACATTTTTGGAAACAAGAACATAAATTTTGTCTGCAATGAAACTTAACTGACAATACGTTATAACATAAGCTACTCATATATGTAAGAGGAGATAGCATAAAGGCATCATCAAACTTACTAAGTCCCAACTATCCTTCCTGTATTTACTTGAGTCTGATCTGCCTGGAAAATTTTTGCCATGCCAAAATCTGAAATCTTTGGGTTCATATTTTCATCTAATAGAACATTACTAGCTTTGAGATCACGGTGTATAATTCTAAGCTGGGAATCTTCGTGTAAATACTGAATTCCTCGAGCAATCCCAACTATAATTTTGTAGCGTCTTGACCAATCTAACTCTCTTTGCTTTACAGGGTCTACAAAATTTGCCAAAATTAAATACCCATATTAGCAATAGCTGAGTTACTACAATTTCCAATTATACACAGCTATTAACCCCTCTCCAACTTGGTTGTTCTTTAATAAGGGAAAAGGTAACACGACAATATGTGAATACATTAATTGAGATGGCATATCAGTCAGTTCAGGGCAATCAATCACTACACTAATCGAGATATCACATATAAGAAGAGTAGAAAAGGTACATACCAAATAAAAAGTAATCAAGACTTTTGTTTGGTATGTATTCATAGATAAGGATCTTCTCTTGTCCCTCCAAGCAAAATCCCAATAGTCTCACTAAATTTCTATGTTGAAGCTTGGCCACAAGAGCAGCTTCATTCCTGAACTCTACAGCACCCTGCAAGGAGGTTACTGACAACCTCTTCACAGCTATCTCCTGTCCGTTAGGGAGGACACCCTAAAAACAAGCACAGGAAAAGACCAATTTAACTACTTTAGGATAAAAAGAAATATGTGTCACTCAGCATTTAGTATAAGCATGTTTCATACCTTATAAACCACTCCAAATCCACCTTGGCCAATCTTGTTCTCATCCGAGAATCTGTTTGTGGCAGCTTCAATTGTAGGCAAGTCGAACTGCAAGGACTCCACATCACCGACATCGTTAAGATCATCCGCAACTACTCAGCAAAGAAAGACAGTAATTATCAGCAACCAATTTAAAGTCAGAGGACACAAATTACCCGGAACAATTGCTATGACAGAAAAAGAGAGATTACTTGAATCCTGGACGAAAGTATTACGCTTCTTGCTTGCCCTCTTACGTAGGAAGTAGACGCCAACAATGAAAAGTAGAATTGCAACAGTAATTGGGACAACGATCGCCAAAATTATAGAGGTACTGCTTTTCCCTGCACATGTTCATCACTTTCTAAGAAACCCCAGCAACAGGTCATTGGAAATTAGACGCGAAAAGTCGAAACTACAAAATAAGAAAATTAACATGACCTTTCCGTCCAAGAAAATCATCTCAACGGTACATCTTTTTACCAATTTCTGAACATACAAAAAATCTGTGTCTTGTTATCCTATTAGAATTGTAGTTTTATCTTTCTAGTACAAATTTTTATTAGACCTATTACTCAAGTAAAATTCCAATTCCTATGTGAGAATAACACCAAAGAGAAACACTTAACAAAGTGTATCTAAATATTTTTCAGGTTAAAATGGTTTGATACCTGAAGACGGAGAGGGAAGGCGGGAAACGGTGGAAACGTTGTAAAATGGATACAATTCATATCTGACACTACAGCCTGGAAGCAGGACCCGTGCACCTCGTTTTCCGTCACAGCAATTTGGAATGGCACCGATGGAGCTTGCGAAGCACGTGTTGCACTCAGAAGTGGACAAATCGGGCGTGCACTGCGCCAGTGTGTAGAGCTTCATGGAGCTCGTGAAATTCGCTTCTTTTGTAGCAAACTTCTTACCCGAATTCATGGCTTCCCGTGCCGCATCGTTCAACGTGGGCGCAAGAACATCGTTCAACCTTGTGTGGTCTGAGTCAGGGACGCTCAGTTCGTTACCGAGGCCAAAACTTGGGACTATGTTGTTGAGAGTGGAGCTGTTGGAGTAACGCAGCATGCAGCTGTCGTACCAGATTATAGACTCTGTTTGGTTGGTGCAGAGGTCTGTGATGTTTTTGGCCGCGGCGGTGACGCAGTCGTGACAGACGGAGGGGGTGGCGTCGCCGCGGCAGAGGAAGAGTCCCTTGACATCGTCGATGTTGGTGCGGTGGAATCCGTCGTGGAGGGTGGCGTTGGAGACGAGGGATGAGAGGAGGAGGTTCAAATTGGTTTGGAATGCTGTGTTGGGTAAGTAATAGGATCCATCTGTGCAGGCATGTGCGGTATATATAGGAGTTGCTTCACTTGCAGAGTTTAGCAAGGCAAACAGAGAGAGAAGTAGAAAGTGGATTGAAGAGGATCTGAATATGCACATCTCTCCCTCGTGTCAAACAATAGTTGCTTTCTTCTTCTGAACCAGATTTTGTTCCGGCGCTTAATCTAACATCGTGTATTCGTGTTAATTAGATTTTGGTGTGGTGGGTGATGATAACTTTTATTATGAGGGGAAAATGAATTGATGTGCCCTGTCCCTCACCGATAAAGTCAATAAGGACTGCTAAGTAAATCAAAAATTGTAAGAAAAAGAAAGTAAACGGTGTCGTTGTGTTACAGTTTTATAAAATGTTAAAAGAATGAATATTCATATACAGCAGCTGTTCTTTTCTTTTTAGAGGACGCAAGTGACTGGTGTGGGAGATGGGTCAAACACTCATTTATGTATGGTTGTTCAACATCAATTATGCTACGAGACATCCAGGGAAAAAGAAGAAAAAAAGAAAAAAATATGTGCAACATTATTTAAGATATGATTGAAAAAAATAGAGAAAAATAAAAGATATTAGTGGAGTGCTTGAAATAAGAGAATATTTGTGTATCGTTATTCTCTTTTTAAAAAATTCTTATTTTTCTCTCTTTTATGTGAAAAAGGATGAATATATCTTTATCTTCATTTATTTTAGAAAAATATTCATTTTCCATTACAAGTTGGGTGTTTTTTTTTGGGACTTCTTAATTTTTATTTACTCCCCATAATTTTCTAGGTACTAAATAGTTAATCAAGAGATATAAGATTGATGCAATGAAAAGATGAAAGGAGAAGGAAAAGAGAAAATATTGCATATTTGAATATCTCAATTTCTATTTGTTAATTTTAAAAGCAAAATAATGTTGTGAAATTTATTTTAAATATTATTCTTTTATACTTTAAAATTAATTGTTAAGTATTTAAATATTTTTATGTTGTTGTTCGATATCTGATTCCTATGTTAAGTTTGACTTACTATTCAAGATGAGCTACTAATGGCGCACACCTTTCCCATACGGAATAAGCTTTTTTAATTTTCTCAGATAAGCCTCTTTGAAAGACGATCACAACAAGCATAGGCATGTGTATTGTATAGTTTCTCATATAGTCATATTGGGACTCTAGGCAGTATAAATTCTCAACTCAGACATATCTTACATCAGAATCATAATTAAAGTGATCTGTATTGGAGAACTAGGTACTTGCACTCAGGAGCGCTTAGTTTAACCAACATAATATGAGCAACAAAAAGAATCCCTCAGTAAAACAACACTGTACTTTAAAAAACAAAATTGGTCAAGATTACAAATTTTTCGGGTCTCTCCCAAGGGCATCATGCTTTAGCTACTCTACATGTTCATCCATGAAGTATCGGACAAAATTCTTTAGCTATTAATATTTACAATATATATCCGCTAGGATCGTATAACAGCTCAGCATATAGCGTCGATGTTGGCTTGATTTGAAGATATGCTATATTTTGAAAAGATTTAAATATACACTTCATTGATTGAAGAAAACATTAAAACAATCCTTTAGCGAGCGTATACTTCAATAATGGATACTTCATTCACAGACAATGGAATTGAACAAGAGGTAGACTGATCAGAATCAAGCCCTGGGTTTAGCTTGTTAGGACTTCTTCCACACAGAAAAGATGCTGGTTGTCGTACCATTGACAAGGTTACTGAATAACTGTTCAGCATAAGTGCAATGGTAGCCATTGAAGGCCTATCGGATGGATTTTCCTGAACACACAATAAACCCATATGGATGCATCTGTTGACTTCATTTCTTGAATAAGAACATCTTAAGTGTTGGATCCAGAAACTCCAAAGGTGTTTGCTCTGTCCAATTCTTCCAAGCCTGTGGTAGTATAACGTTAGTATTTAAATTTGGAATATCTCATTCCTCACCCGCTTAGTGTGCAGATAGGCATTGCAGCTAAGCTTGGTATCAATAGAGCAGAAGAAAATAAATTACTATTGTTTATACTCACATAGCTTAAGAGGTCATCAGCATGATTCGATTGATAAAAGTCAGTGTTCTTCTTGCCACTCACAATTTCCAAAACTAAGATACCAAAGCAGAACACATCTGATTTCACAAAGAACTGTCCACGCATTGCATATTCTGGAGACATGTAACCACTGGAAAATAACAATATAATCCACTTATTTAAAACAAAACAATAACATTTTTTGAAAGAAGATCATAGTTTTTTTCCGCCAAACTTAAGCGACTATAAGTTATAACTTAAGTTATTTATGTAAGAGGAGATGACATAAAGGCAAGACTTACTAAGTCCCAACTATCCTTCCTGTGTTTACTTGAGTCTGATCTGCCTGGAAAAATTTTGCCATGCCAAAATCTGAAATCTTTGGGTTCATATTTTCATCTAATACAACACTGCTAGCTTTGAGATCATGGTGTATAATTCTAAGCTGGGAATCTTCGTGTAAATAAAGAATTCCTCGAGAGCAATGCCAACTATAATCTTGAAGCGTTGCGACCAATCTAATTCCTTTTGTTTCATAGGATCTACAAAATTTGGCAAAATGAAATACCCAGATTAGCAATAGCAAAGTTAATACCATTTCCTGTTATAAAAAGCTATTAATCCCCTACAACGTTGATGTTCTTTAACAAGGGAAAACATGTGAATACAATGAAGTGATTCGGCTTGAGGTGTCATATCAGTCTTTCACTTCAGGGCAATCGATCACTACACTAATTCAGATAACAGGTAATAGAAGAGTAGAAAAGGTGCATACTAAATAGAAAGTGACCAAGGCTTTTGTTTCGTATGAATTCATAGATAAGGATCTTCTCCTACCCCCCCAAGCAAAATCCCAAATAGTCTCACTAAATTTCTCTGTTAAAGTTTGGCCACAAGGGCAGCTTCATTCCTGAACTCTACTGCACCCTGCAAGGAGGTTACTGACAACCTCTTCCTAGCTATCTCCTGTCCGCTAGGGTGGATACCCTAAAAACAAGCATGGAAACAAACCAATTTAGCTACTTTAGCATAAAAAGAAATATGTCACTCAGCATTTATTAATCATCACTCAAGCAAGGACATAATCATCAACGTTTATCAAGATTATGAGCAATTTGGGTCATTTATGGATAATTTCATGCTTCTAATAACTTGGAAAGGAACATATGCTAGGCGCATATCACATAGACATGTTCAATACTTTATAAACCACCCCAAATAGACTTCTGAGTTCGGAGAACGCAAGTGACCAGTGTGGGAGATGGGTCAAACACTCACATATGGACATATATTGTTGGATGGAACCTGGACTTTAAGCTTTTCTTTTTTTTTTTGTCCTTTTACGAGAGAGCGGATGAATTTGTCTTTATCTTAATTTATTTTAGAAAAATAATTATGTTCCATCACAAAATGAGTTTTTCAGGATCAGAGAGTATGTTTGATTGAGATAATGAACATAAAAAATAAAAATAAATAAAAGATATCTGAATTAAAATAAAATATAAACTAAAAAGTGTGATACTCATGTAAAATCCATCTTAATTCTTTTTTATTTCTCTCTTCCTCTCAATTATCAAAAACACTCTTAGACTCTTGGTGTTTATTTACTCTCGTAGCTTTCCAGGTACCAAATAAATAGATAATTTTAAAAGATAAAATAATGTGTTGAAATTCTAGAAAATATAATAATAGTGTATTTGAAATTTATTTATATATGTATTTCATCGTTTTTATATTTTAAAGTTAACTGTTAAAGATCTTAAGCATTTCAATTTTATGCTGTCTGAGATATCCAATAATTTTGATTGTTAAGAATAAAAGGATTTCATATAATCATGTATGGAATCTCTTTTATTATGAATAAAATTATACTAGTCTATTGTAAAGACAATCTCTTAAAAAGAAAATTAAAAAGTCACTCTTTTTCTCTCCCTAAACTTTACCCGTGTTCTACAAAATTAGGTGGCTGTTTGTTTACAAACTAGGACGACTTTCTAGAACAACAAATTTTCAATGTGGATTCTCAAAGTTTCTATTATGAAACCAATCAGGCCTACGTCTTCCACAGTTCCATTGCCTTTTTCATGGCAACAAAGGCTTTCTAAGTTTTGATAGAGAAAGAAGTGAGACTAGTCAAAGGAACGGACTAAAGAATCGAAGGTCAACTTCCGAGTCTAAGGAATGGATTAGGATCTGTCACGGATATTAAATAATATGTACAATTAGAAAAGAGGTTCAGTGAGACCTAATCAATTAATTCCAACACACTATCATAACCGTTAGAGATAATGGAAGTCATCATAATCACCACTACTCTACTCAGTCAAGCCGAGGATCCTGGCCTAAGATCGTGGACATGAACCACTATTTTACTAATATCCAGGTCAGTGTTCATCAGCCTATAAATAAGAGTATCCTCTATGAAGAAAGATACACACATTCTGACTCTCTTTTCTATTTACACAAAGCACACACTGCACATCAATTGTATCATGTTCTCGTTTTGTTGTGATCTTCTTTCTTGATGTGTTTCATCACCATAAGCATCTTGAGAGAGAGAGAATCTGATCCCATATTAATCACCCAACAATTCTTGTTAAACATTTCTGTTCACTACGAGTAGAACAATATCTATGCAGTTCAAAAGAAGAAAGAAAACAAATTTCACTGCAATGCATATACTGTTAAATACTATATTTTTTATATAATTATATTAAGGTTAAATTGTAATTTTTATTTCATTTAAATCCGTAATTTTGATTCTACATTTTTAGATTAAAATATTTAATTTTTTATTTTACAAAATAAATAATTTTAATTTTTTCATCAATTAACCATCCAAATTCAAACATTAAATTTAATATAATATATTGATGCTAACATGAAAGTTTTGTAAAATGTTGACATAATACTTATATGAAAAATGATTAAATAAAATGAGAAAAAAGTTAACATTATTTTCTATATATCATTAGTTAAAAATTATTAATTTTTTTAAATTATCAAAATTTATAAATTAAAAATATTTAATATATAATTTTTTTAATTATATTTATATATTTGAATAATTTACGGATTTAATAGATCAACTTAAAGCAGAATTAATAGATCAATGGTGTTAAGAAGTTATTGAAATGTTTAATGACACTTAAATACTTGCGAAACAAAATTAACTAACCACATGGGTAAATACCGGGTGTATTATTTTTGGATATACTAGATAATGATTACTCAAATAAAAACAATATCCACACACCTGCTCCATGGATATCTAACCTAAACAACAATATTTTTACATCTAAACAATGACTCAAACTGGCCAAGGGATTACAGCAAACATAGACATTGTGGATGCTGATGCAGAGAGCTACAACACTTCAATCTCACACCCACAGTGAAAAATAGCGCTGAGGTTATACTTCACTAATCTACACGTGCCAATTGCCAAATTGCCCGTCGAATGATAAGATTCAGCCGCTTCCTTTGCAGTGATGTGTGTCACTACACAGCTTAGCAAACCCACGTTTTAAGCTACCAATATCTATCTCTTATATCCGTACGTTTACAGACTCGGTCTCATCGTAATTCTGTTTTTCAACCCAAAATGAAACAGTAACTGTAAGCACCTAGCAGAACACAAAGCTAGTCACTAGTCACTTAAATGGAATAAAAGAATTAAGTTATTGTTACCGTTTTCCTCCATAATTGTATCACACTCTTTGCTTGCTTTCTCATGACAGTACATATGCCAAATGTGAAAAGCACCATGGCAGCAACAACAGGGATTACAAATGTAAGAATCACTTCAACACGGTTCCGTCCTGAGCAAACATCATAAAAATTCAATCACTCACTACTCAAAATCAAATAAGCACAATTCACTGCTTACTAGAACTGTACCTGAAGGACGAGACTTCACAATCGGTGGGGCCAATATTTTAGTGCTATTGTAAAATGGATACACTTCATATCTGATATTGCATCCTGGAAGCAACACTCTTGCCCCTTGTTTCCCATCACAGCAATTTGGAACAGACGCAACGGCGCTTCTGAAACACGCGTTGCAATCGAACAAGGACAACTCTGGCGTGCACTGTACCAAGCCATAAAGGGTCACTGAACTCGTGGAGTTCACTTCCCCTGTTGCAAACTTGTCATCCCTGGAATTTGCAGCTTCCTTTGTTAGAGAATTCAGCAATCCCGCGAGCAGCTCGTTGAACCGGTCAAGTACAGCGCCATCCACGCTTTTGGAGCCATACATGCCCACTGAGGGTACTATGTTGTTGAGGTAGTATTGGTTGGAGTAGCGTACCATGCACATGTCGTACCAGATTATGGCCTCTTTCTCAACCGGGCACCGACGTTTTAGGTCTCCGGCTGCGGCGGTGACACAGTCGTGGCAGGTGGTGGTGTCGGCGTCGCCGCGGCAGAGGAAGAGGCCCTTGATGGCGTCGGGGGTTTCACTGCCAAGTGTTGTTTTGTAGAAGTGGGTGCCTTGGGTGGCGTTGGAAGAAAGGGAAGAGAGGAGGAGGTTGAGGTTGGTTTGGAAAGTGCTGTTTGGTTGGTATTTGGAAGAGTCTGTGCAGGCATGGGAACTGTAAATTGGAGTTCCTTTGGTTGGAAAGATTAAGAAGCTTAAGAGGAAAACGGAAATCGAGGGAATTGCAAAGTACTTGCAAGGAGGCATCTTGGGGATCTTCCTTTGGAGAAAGATTTGCAGGGATTGTAGATTTGCAATTTGTCAACTGTTTTTTATATTTTATCATTTTATGTTTCTTATTGTTTGTTTTTTTTTTCAAAACCAAGTGTTTTTGGACCAGATGTGAACAGTGACAGCCACTACATATCTAGAAGGAAGGGGGCTGAATAGTAAAATGCAAAGAGTCACATTTAAAGCATACGTATTAACAAAGGCAAATTCTAAGCCCAATCATTTTACTTATAGCTGGTGGAAATAATTGTGATGTATGGACAACTTCCGGTTTGGTTTCGCGGGCAATGACGAAATACAAAAGTTCAAATATTGAGAAAGATGGCAACAGAGAACACAAGTTATTACTTGTGTGAACTGCCTCACAAGTCCATTCAAAGGTGACGAAATATCTTAATTAGCTAGAGATTGATTGGTTATTTGGTTAACATTTTAAGTCAAATTTGATGGCTTAACAATTGACATCGCACGACAGTACTTGATTTCATCACCTTATGTGTGGATACTCTCCTTGATCATCTTTGAATTAGGAGTATAGTACAATCAAAATATAAACTCCTTTATATTAATAATAAAATAAAAAAACACAAACTCTTCTGCATATTAGTTTTTCTTGGATGGACAAAAATTTAAGGTTTTATTTTAAAACAGAATCCTATTCTACGACCAGGCTAATGAACAAATGACAAGTACGTACATCTTAGAAGTTGATATGTTGCCAACTTATACCCTCAATCTTTATTAAACATGGTAAACTTTACATTTCACAGAGGGGAAACAATTAAGTGAAGTTGACTCTCGTGCCACACGCAATAAATACAAAATGGCCTAAACGACCCGCAGATAGTTTTTCCTCGTTGAAAAATAAACAATCACATAATGTTACAATTCATTTTTACTTCACTAACCGACATATCATTGACAGACTTTGATGTTGAATTGGTAGTAGACTGGTCAATTTTAAGCCCCTTCAGCATGTTTGGTTCAGTTCTACTATGTATGAAGAATACAGGCTGATTAGGTACCTGTAGAGTAATAGAGTAACTATCAAGCATAAGAACTACTGATGCCATTGTAGGTCTATCTATTGGATCTTCTTGGACACATAGTAAACCGATATAGATGCATTTGATAACTTCATTTGGAGTATATGATTCTCTTAATGATTGGTCCATCAACTCCAAGGGTTCTTCATCCTTCCGAATATGATCACTATACTATACATTGCTAATGAATTAAGCCAAAGGAGTTAAAATATTATGATGTTTGCTCTACTCACATAGCTCAATAGATCCTCAGCAACGTCTGTTTCATAGAAAGAGCTGTTCCTCTTGCCACTTATAATCTCCAAAATGAGGACCCCAAAACCGTATACATCAGACTTAGTAGAGTATTCTCCATACATTGCATACTCCGGAGACATGTAAACCACTAAAACACATTGAACCATCAATACAGCACTGTCAGCAATGGGAGCAAAACACAGGAGTCTAAAAGAATAACAAAATGAACTAATTCTGATATTTAGATTGTGTGAATTGGAAACCAGTGCTTTCACAAATAAATGCTGCAAGTACTTACTATGTCCATAAAATCCTGTTGGTATTTGCTCGAGTTTGATCCAATCTAAATATTCCTGCCATGCCAAAATCCAAGATTTTTGGATTCATATCTCCATCTAACAAGACATTGCTAGCTTTAAGGTTACGATGTATAATCTTAAGTCTGGAATCTTCATGAAGATATTGAATGCCTCGAGCAATTCCTTCAACAATTTTTATCGCCTTGTCCAATCCAATGATCTTTGCTTCTCAGGATCTGCACATTAAAAAATATGCAGTCGATGAGAAAAAACTCAAATAAAGGTGAATCAATTTAATGGAATGCAAAAATATTTCAGAGAATAAACTTCCATACAATTTTCTTGTGGTTGATGTTCAGTTAATTACTGAATTGTATCAATGCTAGTTATGCATAGCTTCCTTAAGTTTGGTCTCATATAAATAATGATTCAGCCAAATTCTGAAAACCAAAAATTAAACCAGGTGTGTGGAATGTACACTATAAAGAATTCAGATAAGATGAACCTACCAAAAAGAATATAGTCAAAACTTTTGTCGGTTACAAATTCGTAAACAAGTATTTTTTGCTTCTCTTTCCAAGCAAAATCCTAGAAGCCTCACCAAATTTGTGTTGAAGCTTTGCAACAACCTCTACTTCATTCTTAAATTCTGTTCCACCTTGTCCAGAGTTTTTAGAGAGTCTCTTGACAGCTACTTCTTGGCTGCTAGGAAGCAAGCCCTGAATATTCCACAACAACTAGATGGAACATAGAGCAATTGGTATAATTTCCTTGTTATAAATAAATAAAGAAACAAAATTGTGCTAACTTCGTACCTTGTAAGCCTCACCAAATCCCCCTTCACCTAGCTTTGTTAGCATCACAGAATTTATCTGTGGCTGCTTTCAATTGTACCGAAATCAAATCTCAAGGATTCCACAACACTGATCTCAGTCTCAGCTAAGAAGTGAAATGGCTAAAAAGCTAGAACTGAGATCAGTGCCGTGAAATCCTTGAGATTTGATTTCAGTGCAATTGAATCAGCCACAAACAAATTCTCTGATGCTAACAAGCTAGGTGAAGGTGGATTTGGTGATGTTTACAAGGTATGAAGTTAGCACACTATTGTTTCTTTATTCATAACAAGGAAATCAAGCCAATTTCTGTATGACATTCAACCTTTGTGAATAATTCAGGGCTTGCTTCTAAGTGGACAAGAAGTGGCTGTCAAGAGACTCTCTAAAATCTCTGGACAAGGTGGGGAAGAATTTAAGAATGAAGTAGAGGTGGTTGCAAAGCTTCAACACAGAAATTTGGTGAGACTTCTAGGATTTTGTTTGGAAGGGGAAGAAAAGATACTTATTTACGAATTTCTAGTCAACAAAATCCTTGACTATATTCTTTTTGGTAGGCTCACGCTCATCTTATCCTAATTCTTTAAAGTGTACATTTTACATACCTGCTTTAATTTTTATTTTTCAGAATTTGTCTGAATCATTTATATGAGACCAAAATTAAGGAAGCTATGCATAACT
Source organism: Glycine latifolia (assembly GCA_013407115.1). Classification (NCBI taxonomy): domain Eukaryota; kingdom Viridiplantae; phylum Streptophyta; class Magnoliopsida; order Fabales; family Fabaceae; genus Glycine; species Glycine latifolia. The sequence continues at coordinate 36,777,694 of CM023950.1, read as the reverse complement.
AACACTGACACAATTCAGTATTTCATTAACTAAACATCAATCACAAGAAATTTGTATGGAAGTTTATTCTTTGACATGTTTTTTGCATTCCATTAAACTGATTCACTTTTGTTGGATGGAGATATGAATCCAAAAATCTCAGATTTTGGCATGGCAAGAATATTTGGAGTTGATCAAACTCAAGCAATTACCAATAGAATTGTAGGGACATAGTAAGTACTTGCAGCATTTATTTGTGAAAGTACTGGTTTCCGATTCACACAATTTAAGTATCATAATTAGTTCAAAGTTCAAACATCTTAGCAATTTCAAACAAAAATAAAAAAGCATTCATTTTGTCATTCTTTTATACTCCTGTGTTTTTGTTCCAGTCCTGTATTGATTGTTCAGTGTGTTTCAGTGGTTACATGTCTCCAGAGTATGCAATGCATAGAGAATACTCCGGTAAGTCTGATGTATATAGTTTCGGAGTCCTGGTTTTGGAGATTATAAGTGGCAAGAAGAACAGCTCTTTCTATGAAACCGATGTTGCTCAGGATCTATTGAGCTTTGTAAGTAGAGAGAGTATTATAATTGTTTTGCTCCTTCGGGTTAATTCATTGGTACTATACGTATAGTGATCACATTCTAACAAATGCTTGAGTTGCTAGACCATTCATTAAGAGAGTCATGTACTCCAAATGAAGTTATCAGATGCATCCATATTGGTTTACTCTGTCCAAGAAGATCCAGCAGATAGACCTACAATGATATCAATAGTTCTTATGCTTGATAGTTACTCTGATATATATATATTAGTTTTTGTTTTGTATTGGAATAGATTGGACTCTACCGGTACCTAATCAGCCTGCATGCTTTATGCATAGTAGAACTGAATCAAACATGCTAAAGGGGCTGCAAATTGATGATTCTACTACCAAGGCAACAACAAAGTCTGTCAATGAGATGTCAGTTAGTGAAGTAGATACTCCTCAATAAGTATGAAAATGTGAGTAGTGGCTTCTATTGACCCAAGTACAAATTCTTGTTAAACTTTGTGATTGTTTAGTTTCAACGTGGAATAAATATGTCGGGTCTTTTAGGCATTTTGTATTTATTGTGTGGCACGAGAGACAACATCGCTTAATTGTTTTCTCTCGGCGAAATGTAAACTTTACCTAGTGCAAGTTTAATAAAGATTGGCAGTATATATAAGTTGGCAACATATTAACTTCTAAAATGTAGTCGACATACTATTATGGTAATTTAAATAAGGTTTCTGCAACTCAAGAATAGTGACGACCAATATTTATGAAGTATTTTTGTCATTTGTTCATTAGCCTGAACAGAGAATAGGATTTGTTTTGAAATAAAAACTTAAATTCTTGTTCATCCAAGAAAAACAAATATGCAAAGCAAAGAAGTTTTTGTCTTTTGACCGTACTCCACTCTTATTTCAAAGATTAGGCAATCCAGAAGGACATCCACACTTAAGCTGATGTAATCAAAATATGACTCAAAATGTTCACCAAATAACCAATCAATCTCTAGCTAATTAAGATATTTCTTCTCCTATGACTGGACTTCTGAGGCAGGTCACAAGTAACCTTTCTATTTCGTCATTGCCCACAAAACCAACGGGGGATTGGTCCCTATCTTACAGTTATTTCCACCACCTATACGCAAAATGATTGGACTTAGAATTTGCTTTTATTAATGAGTTTGTGTAAAAAGCCCTCCCCGTAGCCTAACTGAATGTGATTCGTTGTATTTATGCGTTTAAAGCAGTGTATCAGACTCGGACCGATTATTGATTTGAGATCGAGATACTAAGTTACTAGATCATGAGTCAACCTAGTAAATCACTAATTGACTGGGATAACAAATATAATAAAATATAATCAGGAGTGGGAGGTTTGAACCCGTCATCTCTTCTTCTTCCCTTCTATCTTCATCTTAAGCCCCTTTTCCAATCCGTCACCAATTTTTATATTTTCACATGACTAAAAATTATGAATTTTATCTCTTCCAATAAAGTCTTCTTTTTTATTCTTGGGTTTGAATTTTCTCCTTTTTTCAATACGTTAGAAAAATTCTTGTTGCCTCTCAAAATGTCAGGAGAAAATCTAGATTGTTGCTTAATTCTTACGGGAAAACTCAGTTTCCTATTTCGCACTGCATAATTTGATAAATTCTCAGTGGGTTAAGATCGATCACTCTGTATAATTTGATAAAATTTTCTTAAGTACACCAAAATGCGATTCAATAGGTTAATACCACTCTGTATAATTCGAAGCATGTAGCCTGCACTCTGTCCTTATCATCCCAATTATGTGTTCATACAAGTAGAAATGTCTGCAGCGGAACACAAAATAATATAATAGATACAAATGATATCTTTCAAGTTTGAAAACTTGATCATTGCGTATCTTTAGAAACTAGAAAGCTGTTCTTCTTTCCGCTCCATCACCCCTATTAATTTCCACTTTCTCCCCTCCAACCACTCAATCAGACAGTTACTTATGGACCAAATACCCAAGACAGCCCAGCGACAGTAATCGAAACAAAAGTTGCAGTTGCTATCTCTGATGAGATGCCTTTCTTTCCTGCTTCACCTAAAGACAAAAAAAACTTTGGTTAGTTCATTTTATTGTTACGTATTACTTGAGACCGTAAAAAAATCATTATCACAACGACTCCAAAACGAAAAATCAAGCTTTTTTCTTCACCAAAAATTTGCTACTGAGTTTTTGATTTTTTTCCATGTCCAAACCAAACAAAAATAATGCTTCACGTGATGCTTTGTCTTTCTAAGCACACCTCTTGTCTGCAATAAATTATTGTACAGTTCTGGATTAAGTATTTAATTTCTTGGTCAATCTACTTATATACATGTTAGACTTTTGTTATTTTTAAAAAAAATTGAAAATGTTTTTTTAATTTAAATATCTTTACATGCCACATAACCAATTATTTTTTAAGAAGACACATAACCAAATATTATAGTTATGTTTTGATAAGACATTTAAATTATTTTTTTATTAACTAAAAAATTCATTTGATTGTTGGATAAATAATTTTTTTATTAATTTTTAACATTTTTTAAAACCTTATTTCAAATAACCTTTTTTAAGTTTCTAACTTTTTATACTTTTTTCATTTTCTATTATTAATATATTTATCAAATTTTATATTTATCCTTTAAATAAATCATGATTTTATTATTTTTCAATCATTTAATATTTTTTAACTATTTCAACAACTAATTTTATCAAACATTTATAATTTAATAAATTATTTTTTAATTTCTAATTATAAACTTTCAATTTTCAACTAATATTTCAATTAATTTTATGAAACATATAACCTTTACTTGTTTTATGGAGATTAACCATACCATAAATAGTGGTTCAATTAATATATGTTAATCTATGCTGCATCTCATTCTATTATTACATATTTTTTATCTCTTATTATTTTTCTATCACATTGATTATGTCATTTATTACCTTTTTTATATATTTTTCGTTTTCCTCTTACTTTTTTCATCGTGCCACTCAAATCTACTCCAACATGGAACCTAAGTATAATTTTTTGCTTGTTAGCCTAGTTTGACCCAAATCATTCATTCACATGCTGTTCAAATTTAAATTCATAACACAAAAACATTCGAAGAACCATAATCTTTAGCATTACCTTTATCCATTGTAGAATTTGTTGGACTAATAATTCCTTCAGGTGCCGGGGAATCCATTCTATAGAAAGGGTACAACTCATACCTAAAGTTACAACTTGGATACAAAACTCTTCCTCCTTGGCTTCCAGGACAACACCAAGAAAGATCCCCTATCACACCACTGAGACACCTTCTGCAATCTTGGGGTGACAAATCCGGTGTACACTGAGTCATACAATAGAGGGTCTGAAACCCAGAGATTTTAGCTTGTTTGTTGGCGTATAACTTAGCACCGTTCGAAGAATTTGCTGCCTCATCTGCAGTTTCATTCAAAGTGGTGTACAACAAACGCAAGAAGCTTTTTGTGTCCGAAACATTGGCAGTGTTTCGCAAACGCATTCTAGGCCTTGTGTCCAGCGTGGAGAAGAAGTACCTGTTGGAATAGCGAACCAAACACTCGTCATACCAAATTATAGCACTTTTGGCAAACTTGCATGTATCTGAGTTTTGATTGCTTAGTCTTTGGGTTGCGTTCAACACGCACTGTTGGCAAAGTTGAGGGGGCACGTCGCCACGGCAGAGGAAGAGACCGTAGACGGTGTCGGAGGAGCTTTTGCCGGATAAGGTGGTGTTGTAGAATTGGATGTTTCCGGTGGCGTTGGAAGATAGGGAAGACAAGAGGGTTATGAGGTTGAACTGGAAAGTGGTGTTGGAGTTGAAGGTTTCGATGGTTGTGCAGTTTTCGCGAAGGAAAATAGGAACATCTGATGATGCTTCAGTGAGGGTAAACATAAGAAACGTGAAGAGAGGATAATGTTTGAAGGAAACTAAGGCCATGGTGTGAAGCTGTTACTGTTGTACTGCAGTTGGCTTATTTTGTTTAAAATCACATCAAGTGGGTGTGCGTGTTTGTAGGGAAAGAAAAGAAATAAATACCATAAAATGACCTGAGAGTAACATTTTTATATTCTATTTTAGTTTAAATTTTTATCTTAATTTATTTTATTTTTATTCTATTAAATGGATCCTAATATTTCTAATAATTTTTGCATGTTTTTTAACTTCATGTTCATGTTGTGAGGAGAAATTAAAAACATATTCTTAATAAAATTCAAATATTATATTATAAAAACATGATAGTTTAAAGACTTAAAATAAGATTTAAAGAAAATATAGACACTTAAAAGCTAAAATATATTTTATCCTATGATTATTTAACTTTCTCAGACAAATAATAATTGATTATATCCAATAATTAATCGAGTCTCATATTTTTTAATTTTTTAAATTTGAATTAGATATAAAGAGAAGCAAACACATATTACTCAAAGCTATTCTTTCCTTCTTAATTATACGATATTTTTCACTAATTTATGTCCTTTAATAAAAGTAATTATCACATTAAATTTATAAAATATTTGTATTATCATTCAAAAATTATCCTTTTATTCTCTCTATATTCATTTATTTATTTTTCATTAATATTTAGAAAAAAAATAATTAAATAACGATATATAGAAAAAATAATAATTAATACATCTAGAAATTAAAAAAAAAGTCTTATAAAAAAATAATACTGTGTGTTTCTTTTTCTTTTTAAAAAAAATAATTCTAAAGTTGTATTAGGATTGTATTTTTAAAAAAATATTAGGATTGTAGTATTAAACACTATAAAGTCTATTAAATTATGATTATGATGAAAGAATGTACTGCTAACCTTCCTCGCTCCTATGGATCAAGACGCATGCAAAACACCAAGGAATTGTCAAATCTAGGTGGTTTCTTTAAAACCGTGGGCCTTAAAGTTGGAATTTCTTCATGTTAATTGAACCTACTATGCCGCAAGCTAGCCACATCTGACCGTTTCTCTCAGTCCACCAATTCTTTCCAATATTTTTTTAGGGTAAATGCTGTAATTATCGTATATAATTAATCATTCATTTCAGTTTAAAATGATCAATGTTGTCTCAAATTAATATAATTAGTTCCTTCTATGAAGTGATAGCTTACTTTTTATAAATAATGTATGGTGAGTTTAAATAACTTTTTTAACAAATACTTATATAAAAGAAAAAAAGAAAACCAAACATAAAGAGCAAATTAATTTTTTTATAAATTAAAATTTTAACTAATTATATATATATATAGACTATCATCATATCATTTTATTACAACATCCTCCTAATAATCTTTCAACATTTTATAAATAAAATAGTAAAATATTCCATATTTTAAAACCCAAAATATTTTCTTCAAACTCCAGTGGAGGAAAACTTAAGTTGAAACATGTAATCACTTTAATTTGACATAACATATAGTAATTAGTAACAAACTATCGAGGGAAGAAAGCAGTCGTAGACATCTTATTCACAGAGGACAAGGAAGAATGATTGGTGGAGTAACCTGAAGATGATTCATGTTCAGCTGAATGTCTTCTCATTCTGCCATGCATGAAAAATGCTGGTTCTAGAGGGAATGGCATTTCAAATGAAGGGTTGCTAAGATATGAAACAATGGTTCCCATTGTAGGCCTGTCATCTGGATTTTCTTGCACACACAATAAACCAATCTGCATACACTTTTCAACTTCGTTTGGAACATAAGATTCTAGCAGAGTTGGATCCAGCAATTGAAATGGTGATTCATCCCTCCAGTTATTCCATGCCTGAAACCATAAATTAAATAGATTTCCCTATTATTGCCTTCTTAATTTGTATTTATGTCTCTTTTGAACTATGGTTCACTAGAGGGTCATTGCAAGAAAAAATACATATAATAAGAGAACAAACAAGAATTTAATACTCACATAACTCAAGAGGTCATCAACACGGCATGATTCAAAAGAACAAGAGTTCTTCTTCCCACTAATAATCTCAAGAACCATAACTCCAAAACTGAATACATCAGACTTCTCAGAAAATTGTCCATGCATTGCATATTCAGGAGACATATAACCACTGAAAAAGGAGAGTAAAAAAAAATCAACATGGAGAACATATGTTACTAGACTAGTCATACAATGGAGGGTGAGTTGACTGGTTAACCCAAGTACAGTAGTAGAGGCATAGAAGCAGTATTGCATCGCATTGAAATCACAAATATTAGTGAAGTATCCCAAGAAAAAGGAACTGTATGTATTTGAAACTCAGTGTAGTTCCCGACAATATTAATCAAGCCTCTTTGGGACTGACATTATTATATCAAAGTCCAAGTAATACTATATTTGTAGGCCATAAAAGCGACACATATTTTCAATGTTAATCTAACCAGAACAAAAGTGATGGGCGATAGAGTATGCAGAACGTATCACATTATTTTATGATGCATGATGAATAAATGAAGCACATAAATAAGAATATATTTGTGTAAGAGATAAGGGTGGTAAAGATAAGGTTTGCAGCTCACTATGTGCCCACAACTCTATTCGTACATCCTTGAATTTGGTCTGTATCTACCATCCTTGCCATTCCAAAGTCAGAGATTTTTGGATTGATGCCATTGTCCAATAGAACATTGCTTGGTTTGATATCACGGTGTATAATCTTAAGACGAGAATCTTCATGAAGATAAAGAATGCCTCTTGCAGTTCCTTTTATGATTTTAAACCGCTCGGACCAAGTTAATTCTCTGTGCTTCTGGGAATCTATAAAATACGTACCATCAACCAACAAAGTAAGAAAAGTATAAGTGGGCACCTATTTATGATCAGCTACATAATTCAAAGATAATCACAACATTTTTTTCAAATCATGATGATAAAAAAAATTGAAATGTAAAACTTAAAGTAGAAATAAATATTGAAGAGTCATACCAAATAGGAAGTGGTCAAGGCTCTTGTTAGACACATATTCGTAAATAAGTATTTTTTCTCTGTCTTCTTGGCAAAATCCTACTAACCTCACCAAATTTTTGTGTTGAAGTTTAGCTATTAACAACACTTCATTTTTGAACTCCTCGGCTCCTTGCTTAGAATTTGTTGATAATCTCTTTACTGCTACTTCCTCTCGGTTAGGAAGGATTCCCTAAATTTACATGGCATCAGAAAAGTACAAGAAAACAATATGGATGATACATTAACCGTCACATTTTTTTTACCTTGTACACTTCTCCGTAACCCCCTTTGCCAATCCTGCGGTCTTCAGAAAACTTGTTTGTGGCTGCTTCAATTGTAACCAAATCAAATTCCAAAGACTCCAAGACAGGGAGTTCTGGCCCAACTACATAACAATTCACAGAACAGTTATTTGAAATGCTCACAGCAAGTACAAAGTTAAAAAGAAACTCGAGGCTTTTCTATTAAGCTCAAATGTTGAAGATAATAATTCATTGACATTACATTTTTCTCTGTCACTGGCCTTGCGTTTCTTTCTCGCTTTTATCCGGATGAAACAATAGCCAAAGCCAAAAAGTATCACCAAAACGACAACCAAGACAACAACGATCGCAATTACTTCAGTTCCAATATTTCCTCCGCCTGTCAAAACGTGTCATATATTGACAAACCACACGCCATCAACACATTTTAACGTTTTCTTAAGTGGTAAATTAATGAACAAAGATCACATTGGACAATAATGCTAATTATTTCAAGTCACTTTTTGATATTCATGCTTTACTGTCATCAAACGAGATCTTATCTCTTTTGTATTACGCTATTAATTACGCAATCTATACATAGTGTTTTATTAGGGAAAAACGGGAGAGAGAAGAGATTCTTTTTTGCATGGACCACATCTATGTCCTATAAGCAGCAATTCACTAAGGATAAAGGATTTGGCGCTTTGCTGTGGATATTTAACATAAATACATACATACTATGGTGAAAAGATATCTTTTTTTTTTTTCTGTATGGATCACTTTATTTTTTCTTTATTCTTCTCAAGATTGCAATTTCGAACATAACGCTAAGGATTTTAAGGTTATGTTGACTGCATCGCGACCAAAATTGTAGTTGCATCAACTACACATTTAATTTATCTGCAATTTCTTGTAACATCAGAGATCAAAACAAAACAGTGAGTGTGATCACAGTTTAAAACCTTGATTCTCTATTGAAATCTCTTTCTTTCCATAATTTTCCATAGGAGAAACAAAAGAAATATAAACTTACGCTTAATCACTGTTGGCTCGGAGGTTCCCGAATGCTGATAAAACGGATACGTCTCATACCTTACAATGCAACTGGGAAACAGAACACTCGCCCCTATGCTCCCTCCGCAGCAAGACTTGACAAACTCCGCCGCCGCATCGACGACACACCGTTTGCAGTCCCCGGCAGCCAAGTCCAGCGTGCACTGCGCGAGGCCATACAGTGTCACACTTGCAGAAGCATTTTCTTGCTTAACCGCATACCCATTATTAGACTCGCCAAGAGCCAGTGCTGCTTTATTTGGTAGTTCATCGAAAATGGATCCTAACGCAGTGTAGAATCCATTACTATGCAAAACCACAGGGTCCCCCAACGGAATATTGATCTGGAACCTTGGTCTCTCTTCCATTTTAGAGAAGATGAACCTATAAGAGTAGCGCAACAAACACTCGTTGTACCAAATCACAGCCTCTTTCGATGTGGGACATGACGAGGCTATGGTTTGTGTTGCAAAACCCACACACTCTCCGCATAGAGCAAACGGCACGTCTCCACGGCACATGTAGAGGCCATAGGCGGCATTCGAATCTTTACCTGCGGTGGCGTTGAAGAATCTAACGTTGTTGGTTACGTTGGAGGAAAGGTAAGAGAGGAGGGTGTTGAGGTTGGTGTTGAAGGTGCTGTTCGGAGTGAAAGTCTTGTTGCTCGTGCAGCTAACGTTGTTGAACACTGATGCAGAGGTTTCTGTAACGGTGAGTGAAATGGTGCAAAGTAGGAACAGTGTTAGACTCTGTTTGGACTTGATAATCATGATTCTGTTATGCTGAAAAATTTTCTGCACTGAGACGGAGAAATGAATGATGGGCATGCAAATGCGCGTAAACGGGGAGTAATCAGAGACGGCGCAGTGTATGAATGGGATTGAGGTTTGTGATTATTAGTCAACAAAGCAAAACTTGAATTGTTAAAAAAATGTAGGAAAATTGGAAAATCTAATTGCCTTAATACGACTATTAGTAACGTAGCGAATGCATATTCCTCCATTCTATGGATTATTTACGGAATTTGGCATTTCAGAGGGTGCGGTCCAATCGCATTGTCAATTCTTGGTGCTGGTGGAGTCGGCATTGGCATGTGATTGTAGAAGCCATTTTGCCTGGACTCAGTGATTGATATGGACCCAAGCATTATTATATTATGTCTCCTACTTATATTATTGTTCGAAAACTAAGTAAGGAAAGAAATATTATAGACAGCATACAAGTTAGCAAGACAAACTTTAACACTGTTAAGACTCGTCCTCAATTATTATTATATTTTGTCAATTATTGAATCACAGACCAGGTCAATAATTAGTAAAAAATTAAAAAAATCATTCAATCAATTTCACGTGCTAACCACGTTTAAGTTTTATCTCAACATTCACAGTATAAAGTTACTATAAAGTGGGTGAGGCATTGCCCCGTCTATATTATAGGGCGTGTTTGTCGGATGAATAATTTGATGTAATGTTTTTATGTAGATTTTTTCGTTTGGCTCAAATAGCCCAGCCCATGTGTTTGCATGAAGTGCTGTACGGTTGTGAACCTAGCGAATACAGTTGTATCCTTTTTCCATCCCCTTTTTTTCGTGTCCCATTTGCCTGTACTAAGTATGTACATTTTCATATACTTCAGTTGGGATCCAATAACACTTGTTCTGTAGCTGTCTTAATTTTTGTTTCTCTAATATATAAAAATTAACATGTTATTTAAAAACTAGAAGTGGAACCCACACATCGTATGATTTATAAAAAATAAAAAATACATTTCTCCAATAAAAAAAATGAACATGTTATTTAAAACTAGCTGCGAAACTGGTGCATTGTACGATTTAATAAATAAAAAGAGAAATAAAAAGTAAAAATGAGTAAAAAAAATACATTGTACCATATCTAAATAAATTTTACAAATTATGAATTTAGACATTATATAATTAATTAAATAGATTATTTAAATTATAAATTTTAAAATAAATTATATTTAGCATGCATTTTAAAATAAATAATATTAAGATAAAATATTATTATGTTATATAAAGGATATTGATATAATTTTTATTTTTTTAAAACATATTACAGGAAAAAAAAATCTTAAAAAACTACATGACATCGGAACAAATAAGGAAACTAAAATATGATCCATAATCAATGCTAAAATTGATCATGTTAACTCATAAAAAATAAAATAAAAAATTGATCACGCATATTTTATTAATAAAGATAAACTTAAGTACATGTTGTGCCTAAGTCTCTGTTATGGGCTTCTATTTGAATAACTAGTTGGAAAAACTGGTGGTGGAATATTCTCGTGTAAGCCATGTTTATACGATTATGAAGGTGGCGTTGAAAAGGAAATATGGAGATGCTGATGGACAAAGAGAGAGAATACCCTGTTAGAACTTAAAGTAATACTAGCTTGAACATTCAAAACATTCATAGCATACTAAATTTCTTGCTGAGAGATGAGCATAAGTGCCAAGTGGCATGGAAGTTTCTTAAACGTTAGAATCATAAGTAAATAATGATACCGAAAATGGAATTATCTTATTATCGAGGACAAAATGTACTCATAGACATCTCGTGAATTGAAATTTGTGTAGCTATTCTTTTATCCATCCTATCTTGCAAGAAAAATGATGGTTCTTGTGGAGATGGTAAATCAAGGGTGTGACCATCAATATATGAAACAACTGTTACCATGGTAGGTCTAATATTTTGATTTTCTTGAACACATTGTAAACCAATTTGAATGCATTTAATGACTTCATTGTGAGAATAATCTTCTTTCAAATTTGGGTCCAATACACTCAATTGTTTTTGGTCTTTCCATTGTCTCCAAACCTGCAATAATTTGTGGAATTAAACATTAATTTTTATATCTTTCTCTGCATTTAAATACATACATACATTTAATTGATGTGCATTGAATGTATGAGCATTGACTAATTAGAAAATGTTAAGTATTATACTCACATAATTCATGAGTCCATCGGTAATATAGAGTGATTCATGATTTATATTCTTTTTTCCTGTAATAATCTCTAGAACCATAACTCCAAAACTAAAAATATCTGACTTTTCAGAAAATTGTCCAAACATTGCATACTCTGGAGACATATAACCACTAGCAAAAAAGTTGTATATTAGCTAAAACATATATCATTTGAAGAAGTGATAAGACATTAATAAAATAAAAAAGTGGAAAGAAATTTCTTACTATGTTCCAACAATTCTTTTTGTTTTTCCACGATCATGATCTAATTCAATAATTCTGGCCATACCAAAATCTGATATCTTAGGATTCATGTTTTTATCTAATAGAATATTACTAGGCTTGAGATCACGATGTATAACTTTAAGTCGAGAATATTCATGCAAATAAAGAATTCCTTGAGCAATCCCTTCTATAATTTTGTAACGCTCCGACCAACTTAATATGTTTTGTCGAGTATCTACAATATTTATCAAACAAATGGAAAAATTAAGTGAAACACGTTTGTAAAGTTAAGCTATAATATATTAAAAAGCATGCAAAGTGAATTAATAACTTCAATATTACTAAAGAGTTTAAGGTCAAGCGTCAAACCAAATAATAAATTATCAAGGCTTCCATTTGTCATGTACTCGTAAATGAGAATCTTCTCTTGCACTTCTAGACAAAAACCTATTAATGTCACAAGGTTTCTGTGTTGTAGTTTGGCTATCAATAAAATCTCATTTTTGAATTCAACTGAACCTTGTGTAGAAGTTGTTGATAATCTTTTGACAGCTATATGTCGTCCATCAGGTAGAATGCCCTGAAAATACAATTCATTAGTAAAGAAAATTACATATTTATAACATAAATAAATTATCACATTTTCTCACCTTATAAACTTCCCCAAATCCACCTTTGCCGATCTTGTTTTCATGTGAAAAGTTATTTGTTGCTTCTTCAATTGTAGCCAAATCAAATTGCAATCCCTCAAGAGAGACACTATCATCACCAACTAATCAAATATGTATGAATTGTTAAATTAAGTTTACAAACATTTTTAAGCTTACAAAGGCATAATTATGTATTGAAGTTCTTTTTGTGACAATCACAAATATACTTACAATTTTCTCTCAAAAGAATCTTTTCATTTTTCTTTCTTGCTTTTCTCCGTAAGAAATAACAAAAGGAGCTCAGCATTGCCAAAACGACAACAAGAAGGATGACAACTATGAAAATTGTTCGTGGTGAAACCTTTTCATTTTCTACACATGAAATTAATGCATGTATTATTCATATGCTAATAACAATTGTTAATGAGTCACAATACTAATACAGGAGATAATTCTTTGTAAAGAGTACACACAAATCAGAATTATATTGGTATAGACGCTATGACTTATACTAATTATATAGGTCATGAAATTAATAACATATTAAAGAATAGGGTTTACCTGCCTTTAAAAAAAAGGCTTACCTTGCCTTCTCAACGTTAAAGTCTCGGTAAAAAAAAAAAATTGTTAGCTACTACAGACACCTAGAGCGATGGAGGCTGAAGAGAGAAAAATATAAGTATATATATAATAGATAATATGATATGATAAAATAAGAAATAATGAGAAATTAAAGGATTTAATAGAATGTTTGATATTTATAGTGTTTTTGTTTATAGAGAAAGAGAGTGAAAAAGTAAAGAAATAAATAATAAACTAATCTAAGACTCATACTTTTATACTATAATTTAAAATTTTATTTTTCATTTCTTTTCACCCTACCTCAAGCCAAGGGAGAGTTAAAGATGTCAAAATATGATTGTTATTTTTTCTTTCTTACCAAGTAAACTCTACCTGTGAATTCCGAGTGAGAAGGGGTATGTTGAAGAGGCGAATTTGCAGTAGCCATATCCCAGTAAAACTGATACAATTCAAACCTTAACCCGCAGCTAGGATACCTAAGTCTCCCTCCTGCCTTTCCCAAACAACACCACAGGACATCACGCAATGCATCACGCAGGCACCTATGGCAATGTTTGCTGGAAAGATCCCACGTGCACTCAGCCGCAGCGTACAGCGATTTCGACTCCGCAATATTGGAAAGCCCAGCCCTTTTCGCCGCAAACTTCTTAGCACCAGCGCCTCCACAATTCGCAGCTTCTTCCACCACTTGGCTCAACGTGTTCGCCAGCGTCCAAGTGAAGTTCGACTTCGCGTTCTCCGTTACGTTCGCTGTGCTGAAAATGCCAACTCTAGGTTCTTCCTCCACCGAAGAGAAGAAACGGCGATTGGAATAGCGTACCATGCACTCGCCCTGCCATATTATACCCTCTTTCTGCAACTGGCACACTTCCGAGGCGAGTTTTTGTGTTCCCACCGCCACGCAGTCTCGACATACCTGACGTGGCACGTCTCCTCGGCAATTGAAGAGGCCGTAGACAGCGTCGGGGCTGGCACCCGCTGTGGTGTTCAAGAACTCCGTGTTGCCGGTGGCGGCGGCGGTGGAGAGGGAAGCTAGGAGTGTGTCTAGGTTGAAATGGTAAGCACTGTTGGCGGTGAAGGTTTTGTTTGTTGAGCAGTGGTAAACATATAAGAGAGAGGAAGAAGATTTGGGAAGGAAGAATTGGAAAACCAGATAAAGGAAGAAGGCATGGTACTTGCTGGCTAAGTAGTGTAGTACCATGTTTAGAGCGAAACATATATTACATGCAAGTGCATGTGTGATGGCAGAATATATATATACTCGAGATCAAATTTCACCGATAAGAGTAACTTTTTTTTTTAAATAGAACAGATAAAATTAGTGATGAAGACTTAGAATAATTTTAAAAGATTTATTTTCAGTATAAGTTGATTCTTCTTTTTTCTTCATATACATTATATATTATTTTTCATTTTAAATACATTATTAATAATTTTCATTTTTTATTTATCTTTTTTTGTCACATTATAAATTTTATTATATTTTTTATGATTTTTTCTTTCTTTTTAAGTGTAAAATAACATATGAATTGTCTATCAAACTTGGTGAAATTATCACTCCAAATTTACACCGGGACACTTGTTGTGTTAAGGTTGGAATTAAATAATGTTTTTTACTTAACAAAAAATTAAACGAAATCATAAATATGATGACAACTCATACATTAAGTTTCCTATTTTAGGGTAGACGTCTTTTATTGTGGTATGCGCTTAAGGACTTGGGTAGTTGTTGGCATACGAAGTACGTTAGTTGTCAACCACGTGAACATTAAATATGGAGGTTAACATGTGGTCAACCCGTCAACCATCTCCCTGCGCATGCGGGACAAAGGATACTGACCGTAGTTCTAAGGGGAAATTCATGCATGTCAATATATACTGACCGTACTTGACTACTGTTATTTACCGGAGATAAATCATAAAATTGGTGGATTGTATGGGACTGTTTGCATTTTATATTTATAATTGTAAATTTATAATATTAGTAATATTTTTTAAACAAAATATATTGATGTTACTATGGATACGTTTGATTTGTTTATAAGACAGACATAACAACAATAGACAAATAACTTAATCACATGATAATTTTTTGTATTATATAATTGTTGATGCACAATACAAATAATTTTGTGTTATATATTGTTTGATTTGCTTATATACTAGATAAAAATGATGTAAATTTTATTATAATATCTTTTGTATTATGTAATGTTTGGTTTATACTAGAAAAAGATACAAAACAAGATTTTAAAACTTTTTAAATTATTTTTTTATTTAACAAAATTTATTATCATGTTTTACTAATATATTTATAATTTATTAATATTGTGATATATTTTAAAGCATTATTTTAGACTCTTTGTTATAAATAATTTATAATTTTTTTTTTGCTAGGGTTGAAACTAAGTCATAGCGATCCATCCCAACCTGCTAGTAAAGAAATGGGTTGGAAGACCCTAGGTACATTAGCAACACCATGACGATGCAATAAAGAAGAGGCACCTCCACGGAGGAGGCAAGATCCCTGACGCCACACGGTGCAAGGTCTGGCGGCACGAGGCCGTCACATGATCATAGTGATGGCAACAACAGTATGACATAGCCTTGCTGGAGTTGGCAAAAAAAATAATGAGAATGAGAAATATGACAATGGAAACATTTGAATAAATTAATGATGGAATGAAAGAAATAATGAGAAAAAAGGGAACAATAACAATCCACACGACCCTCGCTAATAGCCAGGTACCCACCGACGAAATGAAGTAAAACAAACCAGCAAAAAGAAGAAAGAAATAATGAAAAATGAAAGGGAAGAAAAGAGGGAAAGGAAGAGCAAAGATAACAATAGGTATGACATTTGGAGAGAGAGGTGCATATGAAAAAAGAAAAAAAGGTGAGATAATAGAAAATAAATAATATTGTATTTTTACTTTTGTTAGACATGGGACAAAAAATTGTACAAGGATTTAGTAAGCCACAAATTTTTTTTGGTATTTGTTTAATCCATCATTTTTTATTTTGTATTGCCCACTAGTCATTTTTTAAATCAAACATTGAATACATATTTTTATGGTGTTTAATCTCTTATATTTTTTAGCGAATCAAACACACCCTATATTAAAAGATAATCCAAATTTTTTCACGACAAATAGTTTTCAAAAGTGATTAAGATGTCATAAGAAAAAAATTAATATTACTACTTTTGATTTTTTTTAGCATTTTTTTAAAAAGAGATAGCAATTTTTTAAGAAAATGTCGGTATTATGAATGTATTTAAGTATTATTTTTGGTGAGATATAAAAAAGTTGAGATATATTATTGAAAAAATAATTAATATTTTAATTTTAAAAAAAATGTTAGAGAAACAATACGAGATGGACAAAAATATGTGAGTAAGATTTTATAATTTTTAAAAAAGTGTATAAATACTTCTCTCATAAATTAAAACAAATAAATTATAAATCGTCCAAAATTAAACCACTCGCAAATAAGGGATATTCTTTTACTTTTCAACAAGTATATTATCCCAATCATGTACTAGCTAGGTATAGTTAATACTGTACTAAGTACCATCTGTTGGTGTGTTGTACAATACAATGTGTGTACGCTAAAACACTGCATCATCCCTCATTAGCCTAGGCTCTTTTAATTAACATTTGAGTCAGTTACATAGTTGTTACTTAGGTTAGAAGTGCTGCTTTCCTTATGCATGGAAAACCTTTCTCATGGTCTAAATTTTGCTGAAACAATTTGGAAGTCCCATCCTTGTGAACTCACAATTTCATTTGACTAATCATGGAAATACTAAGCTTGAATATTTTCTAAGGATTTGGGTTGTCCCTGATAACTATTGCCAATTGACATCTTGTATCCTAACCATTGGATGATGAACAGTTGAACCGTCTAATAGTTTAAGATAGAAAGTTGTAAACGCGCATCGGTAAGATAGTTATTGTCACCCCCTTAATTATATACATGATTCAGGCTCTGTTTTTAATTAACGTGGGGGTTTCCCGATCGATAAGATAGAAAGTTGAACCATTGCATATGTCACTGTCCAACATCAAAAGGTCCCGACTATATATTGATTTTACTAGTGGTTTATAGGAACTTTATTAGCTAGACCAAAATCAAACCAAAATAACCACAATCATTTACGAGTTTAAAAATCCCTTAACCTCTTGGAAAATAAATAGTCGGGACCTTATTTGCAAGTGGTTTAATTTTGGACTTTTCAACTAGTATATTATCCTAATAATGTACTGTATATTGATTGTAAGTGAATTAGGCATCACACTTTAACTCAAAACTTTAAGACTTAGGTTTATGGGTCTTTTCTTCACTTATATGATGTTTAATTTTTCTACTTCTATCCGATGTGAAATTTTAACTCACACTTGTACTCTAACAATGATGAACAGTAATACTTATGTTGACTATTTATTGTGGTGAACTAAATTTAAAGTAGTCAAATTTTAGTGAATATGTACTTTTAAATTGATATTAATTTAATGATTTGAGTATATACAATATTGGCCTTAAAATTTTATAAGAACTTTTTTTAAAAAGTATTTATGAGAACTTTATTAGCTAGACCAATGTATATGTAGAGTTCATTAGTCAGCTGCAGTAAACTAAATGGTGCGTGATTTTTCTTTGACTAAACTATCTATTAAATTTGGTTAAGTTTTTATTTTAAAAATAAAAATAAAAGTGATTTTTTTAGTTTTTAATTTAGAGATAATTCACTTTTAGTTTGTATCAGAGATTAAAAAATAACACATTTTCTACTGCAAATAAAAAAGAATCGGACATTATAAATCAATGGTAGATCATTTCTATAAATTAAAGGATTAAAAAACACTTTTAAATTCTAAGAATAAAATAAAGTTGACAAAATTTGAGAGGGGGAAATCCTCCATTTAAGTCTCTTTTCCATTAGAGTGTGAAAGGAAAGTTCGATTGAGATATAAGCAGCAACGGTCTAACAGTGATTTATGAAAAAGAAAGACAACAAAAAGACACAATTACATGACAATGGACAAAGAAAAAGAAAAATAGGTAAAAGTAGCTTTCATTTATAGCATTTATTGTGTCACTATAGGTTGTTAGGGTAGGCATATGTCATCTTTTTATTAAAAAAAGGTATATGTCATCCTTTTTTCACTGTTAAGTTGCTCAAAGGGTGAAAAGATTATACGAAATGTAAGAAAACATAGTACACCATTATGTCATACAAAAGTTAATAATAATAATAATAATAATAACAGAAATCAACCTTAATAATTTCATTAGTTTGACCAACAAATTTAAAGATAGCTCACATAGTTGTTCGCTTAATGATCAATCAAGTTACATGACAGTTGTGGAGTATTAGGAGTCTCAATTATTAACACGAGATATATATACAATGTATGAATTGTGTGGATGCTCTGTGTGGGTGGGAGTAGTGATGGAGCTTGACCAAATTAAATATTTTGCGGGGTCCAATTTATATTTTGTTATGTTGCATTTATCTTCCCAGCCACTGTTTAATGATAATTTTACTTGCACTTCAATATTTTGAAGGTTATGGTTTATCTTCTCATTGATCAATTTGGGTGCCTTAAGGGTGGATTTCATGTTGGTGAAATAATCCTCTTTTAGTTTGCTCCTTGCAATCATTATATAATTTTTAGAATTAATTAAATTTTTACTCAATCAATTTTTTTAGATTTTAATTTTAATTTTTTCATAATTTTTAATCTTCCGTTCATATTCTAACAGTATTTTTAATTTTTTAATTTTTTAACCTATTTTTAATTCCTCTTTTATTTTATATTTAAGATTAATTTTGAGAGAAAAATATGTATTTTAAGGCCTAGTTTGTTCAAAACCACATAAAACCTCAGTCTTATAACACAAATAAAAACATATTCTATTTTAAAACGTGAAATCGATACAAATACACTAATAATAATGTAAATTTTCTTATATATATATATAGATTATTAATAATCACTTCTAAAAGTCCTATTTATAATTATTTTAATAATTTATGTAAAAAATTATTTTAACAAAAATGAAGTATTCTCCAAAATCCAAGTAGGGGTGTACAGAGTTTAGGTTGGATTAGATTTGATTAAATTTATTATTCAACCCAATCAAAATTGAATGAATTGATTTTCTAAAGAAAAAAATAAAACCTAAATATATTCTTTTATAATTTTAAGAATTGTTTAATTTATAATTTTGGTGAAATTGATCATTGTCATTTATAATTTTGAGTTTTTAAGAAAATTGTTTAATTTACCTTTCATGTAAATATATTCTTTATGATATAATATTAGATTATATTAGAAAATACATAATTATAAATAGTTTGCATAAATTTTGATGTTAGTTAGTATATTTATTGGATGAATTTTAATTGTTAAACTTGGTCCTTCCAGTCAATAAATCTTGGGTCCGCCCCTAGAACTGAAGCGAAGCTTTGCAGCTGGCTGGGTTTCGAAGTATTGACGATAGTGAAGTGGTGATGGAGTTGTCTCCACAAGTCTTCATTTTCTTCTAGGTGCAATTCTCAAATAACTTTCGAGTCAATAAGTATGGGCGTTAAGGAGTCATCCCAGCATTTAATTTTCCGGTCAAATGCTTGGTGTGTGGATGTTTCGTCGAATTTTTCTGCGTAGCACAAGGTCAATTGGGATTTGGGATTGACATTTCATGTTTAATTTGGTTGAATTTGCCTATTTCTTTTCCATAATATAACAGAATTTTGATTATTCTAGCACGAGTAAGGGAAAAAAAGTAGTGCTTAATGTCATTATCAAATAAATGGAAACTATTCACCGAAACTAAAAAGAGGACAATCTATTGTTATGAAGAAATTAAAAAATTAAATACGAAAATTCTATTTAAAAATTAATAATTTTTTTTACAAATATTTACAAAACGTATATTACTTGATTAGTATGATAGCTGTTATAAAATTGATTGTCTTCAGCGGTATAATAGTTTATTACATATGTATAAAATATGTATTGGCAATTTACTTGAAAACACATAACAAGAAAATAACAAAGGTCAAAGACCGACAACTATGAATCTTGGACAACAGAGGATAAATAAATGAGTTATAGTACCTCTCAGTGGATGCGATAAATAATAAAGGCTGGATTATGTTTTTATATCTCAAATTAAAGAATTTGTTTTCTTTTTAAATCCATAAAACAAAAAGTTAAATTTTTTAGTCATTCAAATTTGAGGGACTAAAATTTGCAAAAAAATTATTTGAGTGAAAGAATTAAAAAGAATAATTTTTGAATTTGAAGGATTTTTTCAAGAATTAAAAAAAAAGATTCCCTAATCTAAGAGATTAAGAATATAATTAACCTTCTTTTTTACATATTAAACCAAGCTAATATTTTTCTCATTATTTCTTTCTGGTTTCACATACTACATATGTAGTTATTTTCAAATAAATTAATTAGAATGTATTGATAATATAAAAAATTCTACAATAATTCAATCACAAATTATTTTATATTATAAAAAATATTAAATTTTATAATAATTATATTAAAATTTATATTTAAGATATTTTTTAATTAGTTGATAGTGTAAACAAAATTATGCTGATAATATATAAAAAATAAAATCATTTTCCAAGTATTCATTGAACATTTCATGTGTCTAAAAGTTTCAATTTTTTATACTAACACGTTATTACTAAGAAAGTCTTCGGCTAATTTTTTTGTATGTGTGAGTTTGATTTTATTTTTTTTATGTCTAAATGTTTCAAAATACTAACTCTGTGATAGCTAAGTTTGATTTATATAGATAAAAAAATACTATCACGTTAGTTTCCAAAAACGTTTTTTTTATTATATTTTACTCAATGGAAACCTACTGATCAAACTTATTTGTACAATAAGTATTTTTGTGTTTTCAAAAATAATTACATGCGTTTTAATTTGGGACTTTTTAGGATAAAAAAAATCCAAAAGTATACAGTTGTTAATCCACTGGTATACTGTTGTTAAATAGTATTTGTAATTTGTGTTTAATAAACATTGACATTATAAAATAGTTTGAAAATATCATTCAATTAGAAATCATTATTATCATAATTTTTAAAATGATTATTATAAAAATTAATAAATTTAGAATTATAATTATATTACAATGTAAAATTGTTTATAATATTAGTATATAATTTTTTTCTCTTAAAATTTTATTTTATTAGAAAATAAAACACATTTTGTGCCGTATTTTTGTTCAAAACTGTATAAACCCTCATTCTCGTAATATTAATATATATTAAAAAGTGAAATTAATTAAAAAGTAACAAAACTATTAATCTAATATTAATGTTTAATTGATTAAATGTATAAAAAAATAAGATTAGCCGTGTGTTAAAATCAAACTCTTAAAATTATAGGTAAAATAAATTTGAAAAGTTTAATTGAATAGGTGATGTATATATGTGTATCCAAATATTGGTTGAATGGGAACATCACCTGTAGCTGTTGGAGGAGCAATAGCTGGCTTGTGGGCCTGAACTTGGTGACCATCTGTGTAAAATGGGGACAATCCAAATATGACATAGCAGCTTGGACATAGTACGTTCCCCTCTGGAGTCTGGACTCTCCATGCAAGAGTATAGAGGGTTCTGTTATCATTCAGTTTTACTTCTTTTGTTCCATAATTCTTAACGGTACTGCCATGCATCTGTCATGGTCTTCACTTCAGGTAGTAAAGTTTTCACCATAGTCCAAGTGATGAAGCTTTGCAGCTGGTTGGCTTTGGTAGTCTCGAAGATGCTGAAGTGGTGATAGGAAGGGGTTGTGTTGAGTAAGATGGGGTATTGTTATACCGAAGCAAGCAGTGATTGTACAAAATGATGGCATCTTTGGAGGAGGGGCACTCTGTGGATATTCTATGCACTGTGCCTCACAGTAAAGGGTCTGAAATCCAGATACCCTTGCTTCCTTAATTTGTGGCATACTTCTTGGCACCCATAGGAGAATTGGCTGCCTCATATGCCGCTTCGTTAATCGTTTTGGAAAGCACACTCATCCAGTTTGTCTAATCCTTTTTAGTTCTTTACTTGAGTCAATTGAAGACAATGTATTAAAAAACATACATAATGAATAAATTACTTTGACTAGCTAATTAATTAAAAACTGTAAGGTAATAAAATAGTTAACCAAATAAAAGGTAATCAAGACTCCCATTTGACATATATTCCTAAATAAGAATTTTTTCTTGTTCTTCTTTGCAAAAAACTATCAATGCCACAAGATTCTTACGTTGTAGTTTGACTATTAATTCTCATTCTTAAATTCAATTGAACCTTGTTTAGAATTTGTTGAAAAGTCTCTTGGCAGCTACATGTCATCTATTACTAAGAGTACCCTAACAAGTATCAAGAAGATACAAATCATTATTGATTGGTGTTGTAAACATGATTAAAAAGACAATTTATTATGTTCTCACCTTGTAAATTTCTCCGAATCCACCTTTATCAATCTTGTTTTCGTGTAAAAAATTATTTGTTGTTGTTTTAATTATTGTCAAATCGTATTGTAACCCCTCTAAAGTGATACTCTCCTGACCAACTAGACAAAAAATGATCAATTTGTTGAATTAAGTTAGCAAATTAATTTCTTAAAATTCACAGCAAGTTAATAATTATGGATTGAAATTCTTTAATTCAACCTACGTACAGTTTTTTCTAAGAACAGTCTTATAATTATTTTTTATTGTCCTTCTCCTTCACAAATAGCAGCAAAAGGAAAGGAGTATCACGCAGACAATGATGAGGACAACAATTGAGCCAATTTTTTTCGGCCCACCATTTTTCTTTTCTTCACAAAAAAAATATAAGGGGGGCCCCCTTAAAACAATTGATTATAGATATATATATATATATATATATATATAGAGAGAGAGAGAGAGAGAGAGAGAGAGAGAGAGAGAGAATGATGATAGTTGTTAATGGATCATGATAACAATAGTAGAAATTAATGCCCTGCTATAGCAGAAAGAAAAACTGAGAAAAGTAGCGAAACAAAGATTGTAAAGTAAAACTACACATATTTTATTATGTTACCTTGTTCTCTGATGTGGTGTTTTTAATATGATTAAATATTTTTATAAAATAATTAAAACATTCAATTATTTTAAAATATAAATAATCATAATTCTATTAAATACTAGTCGGTAAGAAAGAGAGTTTAGTAGTGGATTAATTAAAATCATAATATATATTTGAGTTTAATAAATTTTAGTAATGGTTTAATCAATTTATATATAGAAAGCGAGTTGAGTTTAATTCATGAAAATAATAGCTATTGTTTTTTAAAATATTCCTACATGACTTTGGTTTGAAATGATTTTTTATTATTTATGTTTCAATTTTTCAAAACATTGTTTAGGTAAACATAATGGATAAAAATTTACATTACTTGTCAACTAATTAGACTTTCTCTTAATTTAATTTTTGATGTAATTATTATAAAAATTAACATTGATACTATACATCACATAGCTGACAAAGGATAGGGATAACGTCGCCGCGGCACATGAAGAGGGGTTTGTGCCCTCAACCGTAGTCTCGAAGAAACCGGTTTAGGTTGTGGAATTGGAAGACAAAAGGGTCAAGAGAGATTCGACTGAAAAGTGCTGCCGATCATGATATTTTGATTGCTGGAACAATTGTGAGAAATATAACCAGGAATATTATCTTGTTGTGTCCTTTTTGTTGGAAGAATTAGTGACCCAAAGGTGTCCGGCTAAAAAAAAAAAATGTAAATTTAATAAAAAATTTGAAATTTGGTGCATCCTTGATAAATATTCGAAGCATGGGTCCCTCAAACACGTCTAGATTGGACGTGTTTCACCTGATTGTGACACGTGTCAAGGATGCGCAGTGTTGAACGAACTTTGAATGGTCATAACTTTTGACTGAAATGTCCGATTGAGGCGAAACCGGTGGTCAGACGCTCGAAATTGAGAGGAGAAGGCTTGGGCAAATTCCCAATTGGTCAACTATTTTTTCCAAAAAAAACACTTCTAAGTGCTTCAAAATTAGGGTTTAAGATTCAATCATCCAAAAATTTTCTTTTTATCTACTTTTTTAATTATCTAATTAGTTAATTTAATGTTATTTTTTATTTTTTAATTACTTCTCTGAATTATGAGCATTTTGACATATCATACGTCTCTATCGGACATTTCTATTAAAATTTATGACTGTTTAAAGGACATATCGTATACCTAATTTGGGCTATAACCGTTTGAAGAACATATCGTACACCTAATTTGGGCTAATTTTTTTGCAGACATTAAGATATAACAATAAAAACATCAACTTATACAGTCATGGGTGAATTAAAAATTATATGCATATTTAATTATATACAGTAATGAATTTGAACAGATTAAATTGAATTTTGACTCAAATCTTTAAAAAAAATTAAACCAAAATCAAAAACTCAAAAATTGTATCTAGACACAAGACACAAGTTATTTTCATGAAAATTAATGCTTCGTAAAATTAAAATAGATACTATTTTTACGGAATTCAGTTATAAAAACAACAAAGTTAATAAAAAAAATTAGTCCAAATTAAGTAATTTTTTTGGTATATTTATTTACCAAAATTATACTGTAAATTTTTAAATGATTTCAGTTTTAAAAAATTAAAAAATCACAATATTGCGATCGCAACACATTTAAAAAAAACACAATATTCTGTAACAAAGTGTTAGCGACTGACTTATAGACCGAATTAGAGACTGAATTAGCAACGGATTTTTAAAAAATCCTAATATTCTAAAAAAGTGTTAACGACCGAATTAGAGATGGACGGAGACATGCCTAATCTAGGCGTGTTTGAGGGACCCATGCTTCGAAATTTTATTTAGGATGCACCAAATATTAAATTTGCATTATTTTTTTTTTTAGCCGAAGGTGTCCTATTGGATCTGAAGCTCTACTAGGGCGATAGAAACTCAAATTATCATCATTCCTCGGTAAGGAGTCTGCACATGTCCATTCAGCATTCGTAATGGTAAAATTTAGTCCTTCCTGTCGGAGTTGTTAGAGTTCAAACCAAAATCATGTAGGAATATTTTAAAAAACAATAGCTATTATTTTCATGAATTAAACTCAACTCGCTTTCTATATATAAATTGATTAAACCATTACTAGAAATATTGGTCGGAGTTGTTTCTACTGACGACTGTGGTGTTGTAGAATGGCTTGTTAGCAGTGGCATTGGAATATAAATCAGACACAAGGGTCTTCACGTTTAATTGGTAAGCTAGCGCTGCTTGGAGTGGTTGGGGTTCCTGAACAGCGAAAGCTAGTAGGAGTGTAGGACGACCATAGTTCAACAGATTATAGTCCATCTGTATTTTCGTGGTTACCAAATTGATGAAGCTGACAATGGTAATGAGGTAGACAAGCCAAAAGGAAGCCATGGACTTGTTAAAATCTTCGATGTGTGCAATTTTATCTTTTGCAATGGCTAATTGGCTATGGACTCTTCTTTTCACTTAAAAAAAAAAAAAGACTATTATCCATGCAATATTTCTGACAAATTTTTCGGACAAGAAAATATTTCGTCAAAATTATTGCATTTCTGACAGAAAATATTCTATTGGAAATTGTTGAGTTACCGACGGATTTTATGGATAAAAAGTATTTCATCGGAAATTCTTTTAGTTAGTAATGAATTTTAAGTCAGAAATGTTAAATATTTATCGATGAATCTTTTATGTTAAAGACGAATTTTTGTCGGAAATATCAATTTTTTTTTATAATGACTTTGAAGCCCCTCCTCAATGCCTAGCGAGGAAAGTAATTAAGTAACTAGACGACACAAGTCAACTAAGCATTAAATCAAAAACTCTTGTCTTTGTTTTCTTGTAAGGTGTATTAATTCCAAGCATTTAATTTTTCCGTTCACATGCTGGGTGCGGATGTTTCGTTGTATTTGCCGGTGTAGCACAATTAGAATAAAATTTCATGCCCTTTTCTGGAGAATAGAAGAAGTTACATTCCTTAAAAACAAAAGTTGCAGATAAAGGGTTGTTGGATAATTTAACATTTATCACATGCACGCGCATATATATATATATATATATATATATATATATATATCAGTAAAATAATCTCTGTAGCACAGTTTCATAATTAATATGTATAGGCTATAGCTGAATAATTTGGACAGGTCAATCATTAAACAATTTCATAATGTTAGTCAAGAAAATTACAAACATACTAATTCACCACTCACGGCGTGATCGCCCAAGTGATTTCCTCATAATTCTTATACCTTTATAACCCCTATATAACATTAACAAACTTGTTTCATTTTGTCGACCATACCTTTTACTGTGCAATCATTTGATAAAATTTGTATGTACACTTAATGTCTACTTAGTACTCACAGAATTCTGAATTTTATGGTGATTTCGAAAACGTTATTGTCCCAATTTTCTGAATTTGCCTATTATTTGTCTTCGAAGATGTAAACGTGCTTGTGCACATGTTACAATTTAATCTCCATGGTTAAATTCAATATTCCATAGATAACAGATAAAACAGCAAAGACTGTCACCATATTGTATTAACGAGGAAATAAATTAGTTAAAGTAATTCCGTTGATGGAATCACGGATATTATCCAATTCTTTGTTGGTTGTCTTGTTGCCTTCTATTCTATCACGCCTAAAATATCCTGGTTCATGAGGTGGAGGCAAGTTGATTGAAGGGCTGTTGAGGTAAAACACAACTGTTGCCATTGTAGGTCTATCATTTGGATCTTCTTGAACGCATAACAAACCAATGTGTATGCATTTGATGACTTCTTCTGGGGAATAAGGTCCTCCTATGTTAGGATCCAATAGTTCCATTGGCGTTTGCTCTGTCCATTTCGTCCAAGCCTACAATATCCATGTGTCAATGACTCAAACCATACTATCAACTCCATTTTCTTTCCATTTCCAGAATAGAAATAGAATAAATTTTGTACTCACATGTCTCCGGATGTCATCAATGCTATCCGATTCAGAAGAACAACCTTTCCTTTTTCCATTAATAATCTCTAGAACCATGACTCCAAAACTAAACACATCAGATTTCACAGAAAATTGTCCATGCATTGCATATTCTGGAGACATATAACCACTGTAGGTAAAACATGACAATTTGTTTATTGAGTGTTAATGAAAGTGATCGATAGGTAGAACAAGACATATGAGAAAGAGATGAATAACTTACTATGTCCCTACAATTCTGCCTGTACTTTCTTCAATTTGACCTGCAACAACAATTCTAGCCATGCCAAAATCTGAAATTTTTGGGTTCATATTACTGTCTAGCAAAACATTACTAGGTTTTAAATCACGATGTATTATTTTGAGACAAGAATCCTCATGTAGATATAGAATTCCTCGAGCAATTCCTATAATGATCTTTTGACGATCAGACCAAGATAGTAGTCTTCGCTTCTTGGTATCTAGAACAAAGTCAAATTATCTTGAATGGTCATTTATTTAGTTCAAATCAGAATGGATTCATAAAAGTTATTCATTTTTCAAGACATATCTCTTCTTTGATGTTTAATACTAGTATATAGTTTAGAAGTACCGTACCCAATAAAAAGTAATCAAGGCTCTTGTTTGGCACATACTCATAAATAAGTATCTTTTCGTCATCTTCTAAGCAAAATCCTTGTAATCTCACTAAGTTTCTGTGTTGAAGTTTTGCTATAACCTGAACCTCATTTTTAAACTCCACTGCTCCTTGCCTGGAGCTTCCAGTGAGCCTCTTCACTGCTATTTCTTGTCCATCCGAAAGAATACCCTGAAAAACATATATAAATTAACAATCAATATGGTAAATAAGTAGATAACAATTGATATTCTCATATTCTCTTTTAATATGGTAGTAGCTAATATATTTACCCTATAAACCTCGCCAAATCCACCTTTGCCTATCATGTTTTCTTTAGCAAATCTATTTGTTGCAGCTTCAATTTTGGCTAATTCAAATCGCAAAGTTTCCAGAGTGGTACTGTCATTCCCAACTGCAACAACCAATTTTAATTATAAGTTATTTGGCTAAAGGAAATGCTTCTTGAGGTTATGGAAAAAACAAGTGAATATTTTTTTCACATTACAGCTTTCTTTGAGAATATCATGTTGATTATTTGTTTCTTTTCTACGTAAAAACCAGCAGCATCCCAACGCTAGAAGCACCAGTGAAACAACAATTGGAACTACAATCACAATTATTGTTGGTGTCTTCTTTTTTCTTTTCCCTGCATGAATATTAATCAATACCTTTCGTCATTTCTACTTTGCAGCAAGAAGTATTAGATAACAATCACGCAGTAGTTAAAAATATATTTCTCATAACTGGTGGGAGTATATTAAATAGTAACAAAATTAAGATAATGGTAATGATTTATATTCTATAGACACTCCTTATATATCATATCTATATTTTTTCTCTATTGTATCTTTCTATGTATAGATGAGCACATGGGTTTTCAATGATAATTTCTGTTAAGCTGGAGAACAAAAAACGAGAGACAATAATAGCTACCTATAGCTAACCTGGTGAAGCAAAAGGGGAAGGACTATTGGGAAGTGGCGGCGGCGACACCGAACCATCCCTGATCTGTGCCTTATGGAATTGATATAATTCATATCTAACACCACAACTGGGATATATTATTGTTCCCCCAGATTTTCCTCTGCAGCAACCGGTTGGAATTTCTGCTATGGCGTCACTAAGACACCAGCTACAGTTCTCATTGGACAGGTATGGGAGGCACCAAACGTAGCCATATGCCTTTTGATTATCTGTGATGTTCACAGACTTATCAGCCGAGTTATTAGAAGCACTTGCTGCCTCACTTCTCAAATCGTTCATCATATCCCACACAATGTTGTTGAAGCGCCCAACGTTACCCACGTAATCCTGATCATTCATAAAGGAGATTTTAGGACTCTCCTCCACCGTGGAGAAGAAACGAAGATCGGAGTAGCGCACATAGCAAAGTTGGTACCATACTATAGCTTCTGTAGCATTGTTGCAAAGCGATGATATGAGTTTGGCAGCTTGTGTCACACATTCTTGACAATGTTTTGGAAGGGTGTGTCTTGTACAAAGGAAGCTACCATAAACAGTGTCTGCAGTGTCTTCGCTAGAAACTGTAGTGTTGTAGAATTTGGCATTGTTGGTGCCATTGGAGGAGAGAAAATCTAGGAGTATTTTGACGTTAGAACGGTAAGCGCTATAGGAAGCAAAAGTGCTGTTTCTTGTGCAGTTATAGTAGGCTTTGGTACGTTGATCGATGGCTGCTTGGATGATAGGGGAGGGAGAGGTGTGAAGAAAGAGGTAAAAGAAAGTTGGGAGCAGAAGGAACAAATGAAAAGAACCCATGTTTTCACGCAAGGGGAACAAGAAGCTCAGATAATATCAAAACAAAGAGTGGCAATGCGGGGTAGCAGATGCATAAGCTTTCTTTGTAATAATCTTTTCTTTTTTATATATCTTTCTTTATACCCTTTTTCAGAAATATAGTTACGATAATATTAACCCAACGCACTTGCACTTATTTCCTTCCATTTAATTAACTCCCAAACTCAACTTTTTATTTTTCCTTTTTACACATCATGTTGTCCAGTCCACCCAATCATTTTATATTGATCTCCACCATCAAAATCCCACACGAACAATATTATAGCAATTATAAAAGGTAACAACCCACTTTCTTCACGCACTGCTATTATGGACACAATCTTGGTTGATTTTCTTTAAGATTCCCCCAGAACACCGAACGGAGCTAACAATTTTTAAACCCGCGCTAACATCAAATTTAGTAGAGCCAGATCAATATAGTATTGTAAAATTTGTCTGATCATATCATTACTAGAGTGACTCACTTTTTATTTCATTTTTTTATCCGGATTATAAAAATAGTAGGAATAAAAAAACATTAAGAAAATTTATAATAAATACACCTTCATCAATTGAATCAGACTTTTTTATTTTTTTATTTTTAATTTGGTTCTGTCTTTTGCATTTTTTTATTTTCTTTATTTCTCATTTTCTTTCTAGCCAATGTTCGTGCGACATTCAAATTGTCAAAGAAACTACATTGGGACATTACATTACAATTGGCACGTCTCCAGTTCTCGCAAAATGAGTGATTTTTGGGCCATACTCTTTTAATAGTGGAGGAATGTAGATACATCATACCTGCATTTGGTTCGTCACCCCATTCTCCAAAATAAAATTATAGTTTCGTTCAGCTTCAACTTCAACTTGCAAATATATTCAATTCATTTCCCACTGGTGTCGTGACATTAAGGTGGCGTTGAGGTTTGTCGTTACATTAAGGAGGTGATGACGTTTGTCAGTCCATCTCCTTCGGGGTGGACCCAACACTTCATTCATGGCCCTTTTTGTCATAATTGTGTTCATTTTGCCGACCTTGCTTTTCTGACCCTACCATTGTTTCACAATACAGAAAATATGCACAACGAATCAGCTGCTAGTTTAATCCCTTTTTCATTTATGAATGTTTAATTAAAACGTTGCTGTATCAATGCCAATGTACAGAGAATCATAATGTCCTTATTCTTGATGGATCTACTTGAGAATCACTCATCTTGTCCAAATCCTTATTAATGGTCATTTTGTCCACTATTCTGCTACGCATAAAACATGTTGGTTTGTGAGGAGATGGTAAATCAACTAACTAATTAATTGGGCTTTTGAGGTGATGATAAACGGCTAAAAAATCAAATTATTACAGTTTCAAAAAATATTTACGAAATTATTGCAGTTCAAAACATTTTTACAAAACTATAGCAATCAATCACGTGGAAATAAGACGTGACCAAACACGTCAACATAAAACGCGTTCAAACACGTCCATATAGGACGCGACCTAGCCTAAAACACGTCCATATGGGACGTGACCTTGCCTAAAACACGTCCATATGGGACGTGACTTAACACCAAACACGTCCATATTGGACGTGACCTTGCACCCCTATAAAATCCCATTTCAGCCAAAATTTCCTCATTTGCGCATTCTCTTCATCTCTCTAAGTTTAGTTTCTCTGCCTTCTCTCTAGAATCGGAGGTAGCGTTGAGTGTTTTTTGCAGCGAAGTTCTGTCGCTTTGTCACTCAAGTAAGTGTTTCTAAAATATATGTTTTTTAAATAATATGAAATAAGTTATATTATTGTGTTAGATAATTATTATTGATACAGAAAATTATTAGTGACTTAGGTTTATTAGAAATGGTTAGTTGTTTAGTGTGATTGATTTATTATATTACAATACTATTAGTTAGTGAATTAGCTTATTATTAAGAACCTGTGTAACGTGATTACCTAGGTTACATTGGTTTAGGATTTAGGTTAGTATTAGTTGGTGACATAAGTTTTCATTAGTTACTTAGGTAGCTTATGACCATTATTTAGTTACTTAAGTTATGATACGCAGGTTATGACCAACAAAAAATGAGGGTAAAGATATTAGCAGTATTTTATTTAGGTTATCAGTTAGAAGCGGCATAAGGTATGACCTAGGTTATGTAGGTTTTACGACCTAGGTTACATAAGTTATGGCTATTTTTCAACCACAATATTATTAGTTAGTGACATTGGTTTTATATGGCTTAGGTTTTATCGCTATTTTTGTTAGAAGTCTTTTATATTGGACGTAGCTAAGATATATATATTTATTTGGTTAGAATATTGCTAGTTAGTGACTTTGGTTATTTATTTAATTAGAATATTGCTAGTTAGTGACTTTGGTTATTTATTTGGTCCAAGTATTACTAGTTAGTGACTTTGGTTATTTTGTAGGTTAGAATATTACTAGTTAGTGACTTTGGTTATCCACTTGATTAGAATGTTGCTAGTTAGTGACTTTGGTTATTTATTTGGTTTGAATATCACTAGTTAGTGACTTTGGTTATTTATTTGGTCCGAATATTCCTAGTTAGTCACTTTGGTTATTTATTTGGTTTGAATATCACTAGTTAGTGACTTTGGTTAGTTATTTGATTAGAATATTGCTAGTTAGTGACTTTGATTATTTATTTGGTTTGAATAACACTAGTTAGTGAGTTTGGTTATTTATTTGATTAAAATATTGCTAGTTAGTGACTTTGGTTATTTATTTGGTTTGAATAACACTAGTTAGTGACTTTGGTTAGTTATTTGATTAGAATATTGCTAGTTAGTGACTTTGGTTATTTATTTGGTTTGAATATCACTAGTTAGTGACTTTGGTTATTTATTTGATTAGAATATTGCTAGTTAGTCACTTTGGTTATTTATTTGGTTTGAATATCACTAGTTAGTGAGTTTGGTTATTTATTTGATTAGAATATTGCTAGTTAGTGACTTTGGTTATTTATTTGGTTTGAATATCACTAGTTAGTGACTTTGGTTAGTTATTTGATTAGAATATTGCTAGTTAGTGACTTTGGTTATTTATTTGGTTTGAATATCACTAGTTAGTGACTTTGGTTAGTTATTTGATTAGAATATT